>JBBMOC010000023.1:3921660-4311591 GCA_037975185.1 Centropyge bicolor | reverse complement strand
AGCGGAGGGGGGTGGAATGTGCTGACGCGGCGTTTCTTGTCTGAACTTCCCAAATTAATAATCAGCAGCGGTTTAGCCGAACCGTGCCAGGAACAGAAGCCTACTGCCAAGCCCCGGCCAGGCCAGGCCCTCCCTGCTCCCACCGTTACCCCCCCACCCCACCCCACCCCCTCATCCCCCAGCTCACAGCCCTGCTCTGGGGCCAAATAGGAGGCGCTGCCTGCCTGCCTGTCCGGGCCGGGCCTGGCACACTGCCACAGGGCTTTTGCTTGTTCAGGAGTTTTGATTAAATCCTTTATTGTGCTCCACTCACGCAAAGAGCTAAGGCGAAACACCGAGCAGGACGGAGCAGAGGGGAGGAGAGAAAGCGAGAGGGGAGAAAAGAAAAGGGAAAAGAAGGAGGGAGGGGAGGGGAAGGAGGGAGGGAAATGGGATCTCACTTTTTTTCCCTCTTGCTTTCTGCTTTTCTCTTTCTCTCGGACTGAAAAGATGTTTGATTTAGTCTATGGGGAATTGTAAAGTAGATAAAGTTTTTGCTCGCCATCAGCAGTCTGTTGGAGTTTTTTTGGCCTTTTTTAATTTTCACTCCTCTGAATAATGTCTCTTTTCATTCTTTTGTACGTTTACTAAATTGTTCTGGTTTTATTATCATATATCTCATCACCTAGACTTACAGACTACAAGATACAAAGTGAAGCCACAGTGACATGCATCACAAGCTTCAGGCTTTCTGTAGTCTTTTTAAAATTATACTACTTTCCAAAAAATGCAACATAGAAAACAGTGAAATAGATACTGAAATCTACCTTGTCACATTTTATTGTCTTCCTCACAGATCTTATATACTATACTCACAACTAGTGTTGTGTACTTTTGTATAGTGTTGGATACCACGGGAAAAAGAAAAAAGTCCTAAGCACACAAAATAGAACTTACTTTAGTGCTCTTGCTCCATAATGGGCCAATTTCATAAATTTGTTGCCCCCAGTTGTCACTTAGGGGGAAAATAGGGTCCAGGTTGAACAAGCGTGCAACATGATTAACTTTACTAGTGTTGTAACATTAATTAACTAGTGCACAAGCTAGCCAGCTAGCTAACAGCACTCCTGTTATTTTGTTTTTCAAGTCATGTTAGTTTTTTACTTGCCATGGCTATGTCTAGCTTGCTTCTTGAATAAAAGTGACAGTTTTTGGGCTGTTCTGAAATCCACCGGTCGTTTCTTATGTGCAGCCTTGGCTTGAAAATCTGTTTGGATCTTTTTTTCTTCTGTACTTCTGATACTATTGACTGTATAATTAACAGAGATGGTATTGTTTTAAACATGTGGTATTTAACAAGTATAAAAGTAACAGCACTTTTGCAACCTTACTCACAACATTATACATGCTCTATATCTCCAACTGCTCCTAGTTAACTGTGCCCTTGTCAGTGATGCAGCACCCCCGTGGCCTTTCACAGGCTTTGTGCCAGAAGTGTAACAGTGATTTGTGTTGTTGTTTCAGCTGTTTCTGTGCCGGACCTGAGCGAGCAGTTTACACCACCAGAGACGGCTCCCCCAGCCCTCATCAGCCTGATCCAAGCCATAGAGAAAAGAGGTATATCCGTGTCAACCAGCCAACACATTCGTCTGCTGTTTGTCTCACCTCCCCGTCTTTCCATCTACGTGTGACTGTCTCCCTCCCGCCATCTGTCTCTTGCTCTCATGCCAGCATTTGCACAAGTGTAGACATTTGGACATGTGGATCCAGTCGGACAGTCACAGATGTAGACATGCTCACACGAGTTCATACACACTCGCAGTACCTCCTCAGTTGGTTAATAACTTGATATAGATTTTCAACACTGAAGTTTAATGTGGTTTAAGTCAGAGCTATTCTCATTGGCCGCATCGAGGGTTCTGCACAGTGGGTTTGATTCACACTATGTTATTAACAAATAGCACTCAGTGGGACTCCATTCACAGCTTTGCCTCGATTTTTTTCTGTCTTCTTTTTTGTGCTTTCTCTCTGTCTGTCTTTCCTTCTTTCTCTCTCTTTCTCTTTCTCTTTCACACACCCAGAACTGCAACTAATAATTATTTTCATTATCAATAAATCTGCCTAAGATATACAGTTTACAATGATATAAATCAGAAAAGAATCATCACAATACACTAAGCACAAACTTATGAACATTTTGCATTTTTGCTTGAAAATTGCCTGAAATGATTAATCGATTATCATAATAGTTGCTGATTAACCCTAATTGGTTAATTGAAAAAAATAATCAAAAACAAAGTGAAATGTATTTCTAAATATATCTTTATTTTCTTGAATTCCAAGACTTTTTCTGTAGTACCATTTGCAATTTATTTTAATCTTATGAGTTGTAAGTTTCTTCAAATCTTTTTGCATTGCATTGTGGGACAATAATGTTCAGCAACACATCAAAAGAACAATTGTTTCTTACTGTGCAAACTAACTTTTCCAAGTACATTTGGGACACACCACATACTCAAAACCTGATTACAGTTAGTTTATAGTATGTAATTGGGACACAGCATTAGTCTTTTCTTGAGGTGCAAAGTGAATCCAGGTAAAGGCCATTATACCTTATTGATAAATCAATTAAATGGGACTAATAAAATCTGTGTTGATCACAAAGGAAGAAGTCCACTTAAAGAATTATAGAGTTATAGAGAGTAGATTTACACATTTTAAATGAATGAATGAATCCATGAATGTGAATCCATTGGAATCTACTAGAAGGCGACAGAAGGTCTGTCTCTGAATATAAATAATATAATACAGCACTAATATTGAATTACTTCCCAGTGTTGGATGCACACACTCTGACTGCATGGTGTGGTTTTCACAACTATCTGAGAGACTGGCTTGTCTCAAGGAACTGCCTCCTAGATGCAAGCTGTCTAGACCTAGTGCTCCTAAATGTTTTTTTTTGTGCCTGGGACCCAGAAGACAGTCATTCAGAGTTAACATGTTGAGGGATATTTTCACAGGATGTGTGTCAAGTCTTTCTCATGGAACAAGGTTTAGACTGGTGTGTTAGCGCACTGAAAGCTTTCTTCTTGACCACAACATAAAAAATAGACTTAAAACACTGTTTTATTTGAGTTTCCTTTATCATTAAATTGGCAGGATAGTTTAAATAAAGTGCCTTAACAATTGCCTTAAAACAATTTCATGATCCAGTGTTTCATTTTTTCGCTTTTAAGTGAATCACAAGAGCGAACAAGAATGAAACACTTGACACTGGAACATGTGTTGACTCTGCCCTTGCACAAGAGATTTTTTTGTAGGACCATCTCTCCTCCAATGTATTGACCACTGTTGTTAAAGATGAAACTAGAATGAAAGTGACACACAGTTTTTTCTTAGCTGACTAGATTTTTTTTGTCTGTTCAGTTGTGTAAGCCTTTACTCAACTGCTGTCTTTGTCTTTCTCAGGTCTGGACTGTAAGACATTATACAGAACAACTGATTCCTCAGGTTCAGACAGCCCAGTGTACAGCCTGAGCTCTGGTGAGTTAGTCTGAGTTAGAAATATACTCTTTTTAATCTTTTTGCATACTGTGCGTACTATTCTGCATTTCATAGTACATGAGAGTAAGTACATATGTGCCAAACTATGTTTGTCGTAATGCTATAAAATGTTCCACTTACTATGTTTCTTGTTCACATTTTTTGAACTGCAATTTACATATATTGATATTATATTATTATTATGTTATTATTATTATTATTATAAATCACTACTGTACACCAGTTTACCTCATCAATATTTTATATAATATTCTATTCTGTTCTTATATTTTAACCTTTGAACCATTTATATCTTTGATTCTTTGATTCTCTCATCTCTCATCTTACATGTGTGCTTTTCTGTGGTACATTATGCAGGATCATCATTGGAGGGAGCCTGAGAACAAGAATTTCTTTGCCAACAACTGCTTCACTGTAATTGCTGTACATATGACAAATGCAGAACTTAAAACTAAAGAACTTTAATATCTTTGTGTATGTTTTGGGTTCCAGAGAGTGACATGGGTCAAAAAGATGTTGGTCCCTTATCTGAGTGTGTCCTGCGCTACCTGAGAGACCTCCCGTCACCTGTCATCCCTGCCAGTATCTACCCTCATCTTCAAACTGCTGTCACGTTGCAGCAGCAGGTCCTACAGCAGTCAGCAGGTAGGTCTCATCCATACATGAGCTTTAAGTGAACTCCTGCATTGACTAAAAAAAAACATTTTTCTAATGACAGGATGACATCTTTTATGAATGTCTTTACTCTGATGGCTTGTTAATGGACCATAGCTGATACAAATCAGCTATGGTCATCAGAGTTAACTTTTTGCCATCTTTCTTTCTTTAATTTTGTTGATTGATTGTCAAATTTACGTAATCATCACAGGGTATTGCAGATGGAATAAAGTCATAAAGTCTTGAATTGATGATCTATATTGTTGAAATGTCAAACCCAGTAGCCAAAAAGTAAACAAATATGGAGTTGGATGTTGTTGTGTTTGACAAGAACATGGACTACATTATCTTATGACCTTAACATAGCTTTTGCAAAAAAAACAAAAAAACATGTTCTCTGTGATGGATTATCCATCTCAAGCAAAGTTAGTCTGTTGCAAGTTGATGTTCATACATTTCTAGCATAATCTAAAACCAGTGTGGCCCAGAACTTTTGGAAAATATGCATTTATCAATTTACAGACACAACAGTGTGAAACAGCAACAGTATGCAACATAGTCTACAGTAATACAAAACTCACACAATGTGTGTGTGTTTAAACATGCAAGGCCACCAGCATGGTCCTTAGACTCTCTAGACGTCAGAACATCCCAAAGCACAACTTCAGTCCTGAGCCCAGTTCTGATTTTGTCATGTGCAGAAGGATGGCACGAGCCAGAAAAATGAGCTGCATGCTGCTGATGTTGTTTCAGTGGATAGAAAGGCACTTTTCATTGCTTCAATTGCTTAATTGTAATTTAAGTAAAAGAATTACACACTGAGCCTGATATGCAACTGATCAAAGTATGGCGCATGTCAGCATTGAGAAAATAGAGTAAAGTGTTGAGAGAGGATGAGCTCACTGATTTATGCTAGAAATGCTCCAGCTGATTCCGTGATTTAATTTTAAATACAATATATGAGACCTGTTTATAGAAACATACATTGACTTAAGTACTTAAGTATTTATGAATTGTACTTTCAGATGCAGGCTGAACAGTGTATACAAATGTGTAATTCTGCATTATTTCTCCAATCAGACTGTGTGTGGTATGTGGTAAACCTAATAAAATTGTTAAAGTAGTTTTATGTGTCAATCCTCTTCATGGTTATTTGAATACCTCTTCCAGATGGTGCAGTTGCTGGAAGCCATGACAGAGAAGTAAGCCTGGTCCTCGAGAGCTCCACCACCGTCCCTCTTCATCACCGTCTCACCCTGCAGTACCTCCTTACACACCTGGCCAAGGTCACCCAGGCACAGGCCAGCAATGGTCTGGACACACACACACTGGGACAGATCTTTGGACCCCTGCTGATTCGGACAGACCCCTCGACCCCTTGGTAAGTTTTGGTTGATATTTTACATGGAAACAGATGCAATAAAGTGTGTGAAGTTGAAGAATTGGACACTGTTGGTTTTTTTCTGTGACGCATTTGGTTGCTGAAGGAAATCCACAGTTTATAGAATTAATCAAATATGGCAAATCTCACTTATGTATTGTTAAACTGATCATTGATTGACTGATGTGAAGGTTGCCGTTGGATGAGGACTTCCCAAGCTTCGTGGTGGAGAGACTGCTGATAGAGAGAACTACAGAGCAAGACCTCACTCCTCCAGGTGTGTTATTTTTAGTTAGATTGCATAAAACCTTGTTTATGTTTAAGTATGGCATTTCTGTCATACTTCCTCACAGTTTCTTAGACTTGTTGGTACTACCAGGGAGTTCATGTGTTAAGTGACTGTTTGAATCCATGCTATAAGTATAAAATACTTCAAATGGTAATCATTGTATTTATGTGTGTATCTATCTTACTAGTTCTTCCAGCCAAACCAGTCAAGTCAAAAATGGCACCGTCAGCCATGACAGACACAAACGGCCTGCTGACCGATGCTGAGTGGTACTGGGGAGAAATATCCAGGTAAATAATGAAAATAGATTTTGACTGTCAAATTTGATCAGAGTTAATACTAAGTTTTCATTTATTACATAAAAATGTCATTGGCAGAAGCCCAGTCACCAGTTACTATTTGTAGCCTTTACATCTTCAGTTTGTTGAATAGTGTAACCACGTGCTAAGTTTAGTAGCTAGCAGCAAATTTGCATTATGTGTGCAGTCCCAGGCCATTATACATACAATCACTGTTCCTTATTATACCTGTGCAGGATCTTCATGTTCTTCATATTTTGCTGTTAAGTAGCAGCTGATCACAATTATTGTTCACAAAGTAAATAATGCATATCATCATAATTGCAGAGAGGAGGTGAATGAAAAGCTGAGAGACACTCCAGATGGCACCTTTCTGGTCCGAGATGCTTCCAGTAAACTGGAGGGCGAGTACACTCTCACCCTGAGGTAAAGCAGTACTTCTGGTTGAGAGTTTTTTGCGGTTTTGACATGCTGTGTCCCACATCAGTTTGAACCATATTTAATTCAAATTAGTACTTACAATAGAAATTTTAAAAAGCCATTTAATTGGAAACAAACCAAACTTTTTCTAAAAGTTAACATGGACAACCATACATCCTCTTATTTTCTTTTTTTCCCATTTGTCTCCCCCTGCAGGAAAGGGGGGAACAACAAGCTTATAAAGATTTACCACCGAGACGGGAGGTACGGCTTCTCAGAGCCTCTTACCTTCCTGTCTGTAGTGGAGCTCATCAATCACTACCGCCATGAGTCCCTGGCCCAGTACAATGCCAAACTGGACACCAAGCTTTTGTACCCTGTCTCCAAATACCAACAGGTTGGTGATGTTGCAGGTCATGTAGCACTTTGTTGATTGAAATAAGATTCCTCACGTTCATTTTACACACTTTGTATCATCACATTCAGTTAAAAGCAAAACCCCTCTGCAAGCCTCCTTTGATTTAGAAATCCTTTGCAGACTTCATCTCATTTCATGTTTATGAATAACAATAAGCATGGCATGCTTGAATTGTGTTTTGTTCATCAAAGCGGTGATTTTTGCTCTCATCTGAATTTTGCACGGCTCAGTTGGTGAAGGAGAACAGTATAGAGGAGGTGGGAGAGCAGCTGAAGGTGTATCACGAGCAGTACCAGGAGAAGAGCCGCGAGTACGACTCTCTGTACGAGGAGTACACACGCACCTCACAGGTAAGACTTCCAACACACGCATGCAAAATGTCCCTCTTACACAAACTGGGGGTGTGTTACACAGTATCACAATATTCATTATAGGTCATTATTATCTATACAAGTGTTGTGCTGTGTACATATGCAATTTAAAAGGAATTCATGTTTCCCAACTATTCAAACACGACAGTACACATCCACCTCTGTTACCTTTTATATTACAGAACAGTAGAGTTCTCAATCAGAAGAACCCAAAGATCAAAATGTGCGATATTCGCAGCTCAGGACTACATGAAATACAATAAAATATGAAATGCACAGTCACAGTCTGACCTTCTTTTCCACAGGAGCTGCAGATGAAGCGCACAGCCATCGAGGCCTTCAATGAGACCATCAAGATCTTTGAGGAGCAGTGTGAAACTCAGGAGCGCTACAGCAGAGAGTCTTTGGAGCGATTCCAACGAGAGGGCAATGAAAAAGAGATTCAAAAGTAAATTTATGTGTCTGTTCTTGAGATGCTTAAAAAATCCTGGTTTAATCCCACTTCAAAAGGAGGACAGAATTAACGGAAAACAGGCAGATTACACTTTGTTACATTTTTCTTTTAAGCATTTGAAGAACACATTTATGGACATCTTTTTTTATTATTATTCTGTCAAATCAGGATCCAGAGCAACTCGGAGCGTTTGAAGTCTCGTGTGAAGGAGATCCACGACAGTAAGCGTAAGCTGGAGCAGGACCTGAGACAGCAAGTCTCTGATAACAGAGAGATCGACAAGAAGATGAACAGCCTCAAGCCAGATCTCATGCAGCTACGCAAAATCAGAGACCAGTATTTGATGTAATGAGAATTAATTAAATTTGTACTTTTCTTTGTGCTTCGATTTCACTTAAGAGAATATATACATAATACATTCGTAGTAAATTGTCAGCGATTAATCTGCGATGTTCTGGCTTTGCAGATGGCTGACACAGAAGGGGACAAGGCAGAAGAAGATCAATGAATGGCTGGGCATAAAGAATGATGCTGATGAGTGAGTGTTTGAAACAGTTCAGCAACTTGTGCTGTGATGACTGAGTGCTGCTATGTCTCCACCTGTAATTTGGGTAGTAGTTGGAGCCCAATGTTTTGTCCATGATATGACATGTGATTAAGTGTCTGCTGCTCTATTTCTGTGTCTCCAGCTCCTACTCACTGGAGGAGGATGAGGGCTCACCCCACCACGATGAGTGTACCTGGTATGTGGGTGACATCAAACGCACCCAGGCTGAGGAAATGCTGAGAGGCAAATGTGACGGGACCTTTCTCATCCGCGAGAGCCAATCACAGAAGGGCTCCTACGCCTGTTCTGTCGTGTAAGTTTGGTTTGTGCTTGACTATTGACAAAAGAGAGAGAAAAGGAGCATAAACAAAAGTTAAAATTTTGCAATCATTATATTTCAACAGTCATAAGTCACCAGCTGAATCGTGAAGCTAACGCTCATTCATGGGTTTTCAAAACCCATCCTGTACGAAATGTAAGAAATCACATTGACGTAAAAAAGATCTCTAAAAAAGATTGTTCTTTTTTCCAGTGTGGAGGGTGACACCAAGCACTGCGTCATCTACAAGACGGCAACAGGCTATGGATTTGCCGAGCCCTACAATCTGTACTCGTCCCTCAAAGACCTGGTGCTCCACTACAAAAACGTCTCCTTGGTCCAACACAACGACCAGCTGAATGTAAATCTAGCCTACCCAGTCCTGGCCCGCTCTCAGAACCAGAACCAGCATCCCAGATGAATTATCCACCAGCAGTGTAGGACACCAACCAGGGTGGGGAAACTCATAAAATTTAACTCATATGCATTGGGGAAAGAATGAACCTCTGAACAGTGCTCGTTTATGTGGCGATTCAAAAATAGACTCAAGAGCCACGATTTGAAATTCATACGTTTTTGGCTGGATGCTGGTGCTAATTTCCCACACAGACCCTAGTCCAGCAGTCCTTGCTAACAGCATGGCTTCAAAATAAGCACACTACTACCAGTAACGAAGCACTGTACAGTTAGCCTGGCTGACGCAGTGGGTTTTAACTTGAGGAGAGTGTTGCATTAGCCAGCGTGACTCTACAGTGTCAGTTATGGAAAAAAGTGAGAAATTCACAAAGAAAATACCTTTGATACAGAAAAAACAAACTATATGTGTTAAAAGAAGACAAAATAAGCACACAAAAATGTTGTTTTTCAAGATCATGGAGACGAAGAGAGAAACCAGATGGAGGGGTGATGGTAACATTTACATGAGGCACTTTTGTTTTTGTTTTTTTTGCCTTGAACACGTGATAACTGTCCATAGACAAAGGCCCGATCTGTCATCCCCAGACTGCCTGCAAACTCTCCGTCGACAAAAGCCTGAGCTGTCATCCACTTGAAAGGACTGGCTTGGCTAAACCAGGCTGCTCGCTTCACACCTAAAAGGCGGCTGAGAAACCGTGGACCAGGGGGACATAGTCACTGGAGCTGGGAGGGGTGGGCAGGGGGGCATGGGAGGGAAGGGGAGAGAAATTACTGGGCTTGATGTTTTTATGGAGTTTAAAAAGATTGATTGAATTTAAAGCTTGCTTAAGTGCCATAGTAATAGCTTTGAATGACCACAAGCCTGTGTCACTAGAACAAGGGGGGGCACGTCGAGGTTGAAAGAAGGAAGGAGGGAATGAGCGGCTGTCGACATAGACAAAGCTACAGCTTTAAAAGATACACACATATAGGTATATTTTTTATGAAATGATCTTTATTTCCAACTGCTTTGGCTTGTTGCTCTTTCTAAGTGGGCCTCCTTTTAAATTGACGAGGTACAACATACAGAAAAATACAGGATAGAAATGCATGGTACATATTTAGTGCATTGTGAATATAGAACGGCTGTATCACAATGCACTAGATGGAGAGGTACATTGATAAATGCAGTTCCACATGATTCAGGTTTCCTTCGAAATGGAAATTGTGGAAAGAGTCCTGCATCTCTTTGTTTCAAATTTCTTCCTTCTTTTTCATCCTCTTTAATACTGTAGCACCTGTAGCCATTGACTTAAGGCATAACTGTTAGTGCTCCTCTTATGTGTCTTCTTTCGATATGCTTGAGACACTTGCAGAGCATCAATCTATGTGACTATTGTATCTTCGGTACTGTATTTGCCTCGTCTCTAGTTAGATTAGACTGTTCTAGCGGTACAATGTCCTTGCAGATGTTTATTGTTGTTGGGGTTTTTTTTAAATGCAGATGTACTCGTGGTACTTCCTGCCTCCCGCCCTTGCGCTTGACTGTTCATTTCATCACAAGCTTGACTCACAGAGCTGTAGAACATTGATGTACAAAAAAAAAAAAAGAAAGCAGTAATATAACTCATGTACAGTATGTTTCAGACACACATGCAGTCAGTGTATGTGACTTTATACAGTGTCATGGCTGTGTTGCTTTATGTTTTCAGAATATTTGCTACCCTCTTAGATTCTGTTTAAGGATGCACAGTATCCAGCTAATGTGAGCCAAATGAAGGATGTCTTTTCATGTAGCAAGAAAGAAAAGGAACCGGTCCTTTTTGCCATATAGCATGGCCTCTGTGGTCTGAGAGATTATCTAGTACAGTATGCATGGAGTCCTTCATTTGGGTTGTTGTTTTTCCTTTTTTCACTTGGATAATTGTACGTTTTTGCAGTGCATATACAGTATGATGTGTGGTAGTACAGTACTATGCACAACACAGTGTGGATAATACGTTTTTAGATTTACAGAGTTCTCTGATGTGTTTCCTCGCTCTGTTCTGTGCTATGGCAATGAATTTCTCCTTGTTTCCCTCATGTTCATTTGGCTTGAGGTAAAGATTGTACCATCTTTGTTCTATGTCACTTCAAAAGCACAGCTCATTTGTCTCGAGGCAGGGTTATTCACTTAGTCTTGTGTGGTCGATGAAAAAGAAAAGAGGCATCACATGAGGCCTCTTTAAAATTTGATTTACATAGTTGATTCATTTAGAATGAAGAAATATAAATAATTTCTTGAATTTCTTACATTTAGTAGACTCAGATTGCCAAAAAGTAAGAAGTATTTTTGTAGAAAGAGTTAAACGTCATTGGCGATAGAAAGTTTTTTAAAAAGTGCACTGTTTTTAAAGGCTGCACATTTGGCATTTTGGTTTTTTCTTGTCAAGGAGGGATAGAAATTGAAGTTGTATTCCAAAATGAGATATTCACCTACTCTCCTATCTTCTCATGAAAGTCAATTATGAGTTCATATCAATATTTTTTATCTGAAGACCTTAGCTTCCAACAGTGCTTTTTGACATAGTATCATTTCTGTTTTTGAAATGTTGATTTACAAATTTCAGGTAGCAACATTTTTCCAAACAGACCGATCTCATTTTCAAGTGAAAGCCAACTCGACCTGAAAAGTTTAAATCAAGACGTCAGTTTGATTTCAGTCAGGACGAATCAACTGTACTGTACTTTGCACAGTTCTTGGCAAGTAGAAAATCCCAAGAATTAAACTAGAGGTGACGGCGGCGCTTCTGATTCGAGGGCTATACAAACATGTGAGTGAGAACGATTAGAAGTGCCTTTAGTCATTACGATGAGCTTGTCTTCTCCTCGTTGTCATTGGAGCGTTGTTCACCAAGATGGTGCCACCGCCACCATATGCTGTGCCCCATGGTTCACACATTTGCCATTTATCAAAGACTAAAAGGGTATCTGGCAAATGAGCATAGTTGTGTGTGATTGTTTGTGTCTGTGTATGTGTGTGTTAGAGCAAATCTGAGCATGTTATAGATAATAGAGTCAGATTTTAATCGTGCCTCTTTGTTGTTACATCTATAGTTGTTACATATTCCTTCTTTCTATGGTGGGGGCTGTACAGTAGCTTGGTGCTCTCTCTCACTGTGCACCAAAGCTAGATTTCTTTGGTGTTTCTTTTTTTTTAATTTGCTTTTTTTTTATTATTATTTTGGTATATTTTTGAATAAAACTCAGATAAGATAGAAATGTGAACCGTACACATCCGTGGCCCAGCCCAGTTGTTCGAAGCTCATTTAATAAGCTCTCAAGTTAATGCATGCAGCGTATCTCAGTGTTTTTGTATTAAGAGCTGGTTCCTTCATGAACAGGCAATCTGGTTGAGTCATCCGCCACTGCTGACACATCCTTTATCCAGTTTGTTGGACCAACACTTTTGTGACTGCACTTTTTATCTGTTCCACACACTCAGAGCAGTGTGTCTAACGCCCAACATCCATAAACTCACAGACAGTGGTGAAGCTCAGTTGTCAATAGTGTTTTTAGTTGATAGTTTTAAGGTCTTTCCATACAGTATATCAAGAGTGATTGATTTCTTTATGATATCGGAGTATACAGTGTACAGTATATGCTTTTGTTGTTTTTGCGGTCAACAACTGTTGTGTAATTCTGATGCTTTTGACTGATTGTTTTCATTATAGAGTTAGTTTTACTATATGGACTGTGTAAACTGTAATACTTTTCAAATCAACTTTAAGGAGAGCTGCTGGCTCATTATGCAATTGTTGTCCACACGGCAAAATTGTCCAATTTAACAAGATGAGTAACATAAGTTTTCCTAAAGGGGCAGTTCACCCAAATTACAGAAAGGCATGTTTTCACTTTTTAATAGTGGTATCTAAACATGTTGACATACAGATGGAGATTTTTAATTTTCCTTGTAACTACTTTCTACTGAAGAAGCTGTTCACAGGTTCCTAGTGAGGTCTGGGAATTATCCAGAGTTACCAAAATATTGTTTGTGGAACATATTCCTTAAATATTTCAAATGTGTCCCATGTTTTTAATAGTACAAACAGAATTCTGTTCGCCTCCGTTGTTCTCGCATGGGGACAGATGTTTCATACATCTCTAAAGCTCAACATGAAAGTGAAACTAAATGCATGGGTAGATACTACTAGGTGAAAGTGAACAATAGGTTTTTTTAGGGGAATTTGGGTGAATCAGCCACTTACAAACATGTCTGGAAAAAAATCATGCCAGTGGAGCACGACAGTTGCAATTCATCCCAAAACAGTTCATGAACCAGGCGGTTCTGCTTCCACTGAAGCAATTTGCTCAATGTTTTAGTTGCTTGAAGAAAAATGGAAATGTTGAACTGAACAGCTTCCTGCGTCACTTGTTAAGATGAACATTTTTGCAGTGTAGGTGAACTCGCTCATCTGCCATATACAGTATGCCATGTTAATCACAGATGTTTAATAGCTAGAAGCAATGCAACTTTAGTAGCAATGAAACCTGGTCACGCAGTGAGACGGGCATGAAACAGGCAGAAGATGAAGACTTTCTCGCGCTTTAACTTAGAGTTTAGACTTTAATCCCACTTTTGGTAGATGTTAGTCTTAAACTCAAAGCTTTCATCCTGCTCACCTATTAGATATGCATTTGTGTCGGAGCTTCTTGGAAAATGTTTTTCTATATGGCGAATGATCATTCAAGGAATGATATATTTTTTCATCGGCTTTGGTACACTGTAAATGATATTTCTTGAACTGGCCTCACACACAAAGCACATCTTTCACTGACTACAAAGAAAGACATATATTTGGTGGCTATTAAAGTTTGAAGAACGAGAGACATACTAGAGAATAAATATTTTGAAATATATACTTAGATATCTATATTTTTGGATGATGTAATTCTGATTTGGATTGTGCTTGAAACAAATCAGAAAGAGGCTTTGATGTGAACATGATCTTTAGACTTGCTCCACGGCTGCTTTGTATCCGAGCAGTTCTTGAAACGCAAGCATTTTTACTAATCAGCTGCAGTGAGCTTCATCATGATCAGCAACAAACTTTGTGGTTACAGTTGATCGACATACATGTAATCTATTACGCATGATTATCAGGTGCATTCAGAGGATGAAGCAAGCTTATGTACATGTGTTAATATTTACAGAGCTGAGTCTATATGTTAAATGCAGTCTTGGCTGCTTTGCATTTATTAAATATTAGAGCAGAGTTGTTTCTTTTTTTTTTTCTCTTGAACTTGAGAATCTTTTTTGTTATTTGGAAGATTTCTGTTTTTTTGTTTTTTTGTTTTTTTGTGAGTAGACTTGAGTGTTAAAGGTGCACCACAAAAGATACACTTAGGATGCTGCCACAGAGATCCACCACAGATTGGGCACTGATGCTGTAGCAGAGTGAACCATCTTACCACTGTATCGTCCTTTGGTAGATCTCTGTGGCCGCTGAAGGGTTTTTTGGTTTTTGGGTTTTTTGACCTGGACTTAGACAAACAGGAAGGAAAAAAGTTTTAACCTGTTAACCTGATAGAGGTACACAATTCAACGGTTCATGATCACTCCTTTACACAGAGCTTTGTACATGGAACAATGATGGCATTAGAAAGTGTTCTTTTATGGTGCCTGAGTATATTTTTTTTATTTGGCTTTTTAAAAAAGCTGATAGATTTGTCTGTCCAAGTGTTGGTTATTTTTGTTTGTTTGTTTATATCTGTTAATGATAACCTTACAGAGCCTATAAAGAAAAAAATAAGCTAGCTTGAAAATTTTCCTCCATACAGAAAAAAAAGAAATACAAATGTTTACAATATGTAATTAACCAAATAGTAAATATGCGTTTGAGAATCAATCTGTCTGTCCCTCAAAGTGGCTGTGATAGATTGATTCATATTTCATCATTTCCTGTCATTTTAAACTTGAAATTGTTATGACTGCTTGTTCTGTTTTCTCTGTTTTGGGTTTGTTCCTCTTTTTTTTTTTTTTTCTTATGAAAACAGTGCTCCCTCAATTTCAAAGTAATAACTCAACAAGGTTGTTCAACAAGATTAATGTTTCCATAATACACAGGTATTCATCAGTCTTTGTCATTCTTTACCTGCTGACTACTTCACCTTACACTGAGCCTTGTATATGCAGGACTGAATCCTAACTTGAGACGCTGTCGCATCTTTTGCTGTTTATATTATGTACAGTATGGTAGATTTCAGGATGACTCTGCTGAGTGAATAACAGTCAAAACACACCACTTGGTGAACATACATAGTAGAGTTGGAAATTCAGGAATAACTATTAAGAGGCATCCTATTCTTGATTTTGCACTACACAGCAAATGATACTCAAATGGAAAGCTGAATCAGTTGCTCTATTGGTTGGTTGACTAATTTTGAAGACCAAAATTTATCCACTATACTCTCAGCCTGTGTGTGATTTCCATTTCAAATATGATGACGTTACAACTGCACTTTCATTTCCCTTTTTCTGCCTGTATCTGATCTTCTCACATCATCACTTCTCAGTATCGACATTGACCTGATAGGTCAGGTTGCCATTTGTTTGATTACTCTGATGGGAATGTTGTAGTATTTTTCACTGGTGTACAGTAGTTCATATTTAAGACCCAACTCTGCACGTTGGAGACAAGAGAGGCAGTGATCCATTTGACACTGGCCTGGTCAACATTAATGAGCAGCAAAAATTGGAAACACTTAACACTAGTAACAGGGCAGCATTCTGTCTCCTTTGCTCTACTGTGTTGCCCAACAAGTTGTCTCGTGCGTCACTGCCTCAGCAGCAGCAACAGATACAAGACAGTTCTTAATGCATAGCAAATAATGATGTGGTTTTCTCTTTCTTTCAAAAACATTGAATGGAAATGAATGGGGCAGTCAGATAAAGCTACTCTACACCAAAGTGCAATTGAACTCAGAGGGAGCACTGTTGTTTCAGCCAGTAGAGGCCTATTGGTTGAGGTGTGCCCAACCCCTATGCACGAAAAGATGGTTACTCTTCTTCTCTTCTCTTGTGCTATCCTCCCTCCGTTGGTCTGTCTTAATTCAGATGCGACATCTCTTTCTTTCTCTCTCATGTACAGCTTGCTTCAGAGTTGTGTTTGTCCTCAGACAGGTACTCTTTCATCTGTACGGTTCTTTCTTTAGGCTGATGCAATGATTTTAAAAAGACAATAAAAGATATATGAACTGAAGCTGAGTGGTTTTGTCTTCATGTGTTGTTTTCTTTGTTCCATAATGAATCAGTAACCATGACACACTTTCATATATTCATGTATTCATGTCCTACTTATAATCTGTCTAACTTTGCCCGGCTTAAACATGATGGCCCCCCTCATCTGTAGCTGTCACTGAAAGGTTTGTTATTTTGAAAATCACAACACAAAATTAAAATGTATCTTTGCATGAATGACAAACAGGCCCTTCTCTGTTAGTCTTGGAGGTGTCTTCTCCTCTTGTGCTGCTCTTTTCTTGTTGGGTCCCTCAGGGGTCTTTTTTGTGCCCTCTCCTGTTGACTATTTAAATGCTACCCCTTGGGGAAATATGCAGATTTGGAATTGATTTCCACTTTTAAAAAGCCTGTCACTACAGACATTTCTTGTATTTTATTCTGCCTTGCCAAAATTAAAAATTGGATGTCCAGAAACTTCCTGCAAATGACTCAAAATCAGACACCATCTTGATTACTCCCATGACACACTCCCCTGTATTTACTGTATGTGATTAACAACATACCATGCCTCAAAGCACATAGACAGAAGAGGACACTAAATAACAATTTCTCACTTCCTCTTACCTGTGAACAGTTTCATAATAAGGAAGCAGTTCAAATGAAAAACTGCTAGTGAGACCTGTGGTGTAGCTTTATATTTCCTAGAAAGGCAATGCCGATGAAAATATATTTAAAAAAATTATATATAGTTGTAAAATGTTCTGAGAACCACAGTGCAGACCTAAACCTGATGGGGCAATGAAAACCAAAAATTTGAATGTGTAGGCACCATGAGAGGGAAGTGAGAAAAATACACATCTGTCATTGAGTAACACTTTCTCATACGCTCACATTTACACACACTGTGGGCAAATATGGCAAATGCATATGAATATAAAAGCAGAACAGACGAAAAAGTAAAAAAATATTGTCTCACTATGCTTTAATTTGATATGTTACACTTCAAGTATGAACAGACAAACTGATGTGTGCAGAGTGGTGCTGTGTCCTCTGCTTTTTCTTCTTTCTTTTTTTGCCTCTATGCTGCTTTTAGAGGAAGTCTGGAAGAGATCATGTGAGAGTCATCAGGTAGAGAATCAGAATAGGATCAGTAGTTTGCTTAATAATTAGCCATGTGATGTGTCCGAGCCAAGACCGGTCCACAGAACAGGTAGAACAAACTGAACAAACATGATCACACTGCTGCAACTCCTACCAGAGATATTATTCCATTTTACATCCTTTGTGCATAACACACTTAATCCAGTGTTTTATGTGTTAGTCAGAGTAATTCAAGGCATTTATGTTAAAATAATATCAAATGTGATGTTTTTACCCATTTCTTCAATTTTTTAATATTTGTCAAGTGTTTTTATATTGCTTGTTAACCACATTATTTCTTTCTAAGAGACATAAAATATCCAGATAAAAGCTGATAAAATCAATGCAAAATAAATTAACTTCAGGATGTGAAAAGATTGCATGATGCCAAACCCATGCCAACACAAAACTCATGACATTTTGACTCATTTCTGTGGAAACTTTTTGCCCTAAACCAGCAGATCCAGGTTTCCGGCCACGAACATCTCATGGATACAAGTGACGCTGCCTTGATCACATGACCGAACGCCAATCAGAAAAACGGACGACCTCCACTAGGAAGCGCCGGAGCCGTATTTAAAGTGTCACCGCTCTGTAGGTCGCGACTGTGCCGCTGCGAACTTTATTTCCTGTTGTCAAACTGAAGAGAGAAGCTGCTGCTGAAGATGAAGGGGCCTTTGCTGCTGGTTGTGGCTGTTTGGTTGAACACTCAGTCCGGTTGTGCCGCCTCTTCTTCATGCCCTTATCATCCGACACAGTGGTGCTCGTCTCTGGACTCAGCTATCCAATGTGGGGTAAGAATACTCACCTCTCTGGACACTGTTTGAGATATTCTCTGAATGACTACACGTCTTTAAAACCAGCTCTAACTAGTTAATGTCAACAGTTTATCTCTAATATTAATATATAATATATAATAACAGTGTTCGGTCTGACGCTACTTTACCTGTTAGCATTATTTTCTTAGCTAACAAACTTTCTATTAAGCTACAAACTTCGCAGCATGAATGACTCTTTTGAACAAAGCTCCTCCTTGTACCTGTTGTAAATAGTCATGGTACAAAATAATACCTTGTTGACCTTTCCCATCAGCTCTGAATAAATGAACCATCTAAGTTATCACAGGGGCACTCCAGATACCCAAAATGTGTTGTGCTTAGACTGCTGGAACAAGGTTGTATTATAGCCATCTGGGCTCATGAGGGAAGGAAGAAGTAGGCGGCTGGGATTTTTTTTGTTTTTAGCTGGAACTATTTAGTGAGGTATGGAACAAATGCAATAATTGAGGAAGTAAAAAAAATCTCAAGTCAAGTACCTTTGCCAGTTGTAGTCTTAATAATAATAGCCTTTCTCTCGCCCAAAGTCTTTCACTCACAGAGACACAATCCAGTGAAAGTTTTTTTTTCCCTATGATCATGAAAGAGTCATTCAATAATAGCAAACCTTTTAAAGCTCACCTAGCTTCTTACTTTTCACTTCCAGAGAACACAGATATGCAAAACTACTTCTGTGTCAGTTTCATACAGGATGCTCACAGTTTCTAAAGCACATCAGGTTTCATTTTAACAACAAGTACCAGTCATGCTCAGTTGCTTAGTATGATTTAAACCGCAGATATTTTTTGTTTGTTTGTTTTAATTTAAATTAGCTTGTTCTCTCTGGAAGCTATAGAAATGTTACCCTGAGTTCCTCCCTTATTACCACCAAATAGAAAATGCCCTGATCTTGCAAACAGCACACGCTCAAAGAGAAACAAAAAGTGAACACATATTATTGAACCGTCCCATTGTTGCCCCCTTCTGCAGGTTTTGAAGCAGTGCCTTCTTTCGAACTTCACTAGCCACCGTCAGACAGCAGATCGAGTCCAGGTGGGGCTTTACTATGAGAGTCTGTGTCCTGGCTGCAGACAATTCCTCGCTCTGATGCTCTTCCCCACCTGGCTCATGCTGAATGAAATCATGTCCGTCACTTTGGTGCCCTACGGCAATGCACAGGTAAGCAGTACATCAAACACATTGAATGTGCACTGTAATTGTACTTCCTCTACTAATGATTGAGTGGTGTTGTCTTAAGAGGATATGTGATGATTTTCTTGACTAAAAAAAGAGGCAGAGACAGGAGAAGGAAAGTTGGTATTTAAAAATAAAAGCCTATGTGAAACCATAAGTGGTCACAAAATAATAAAATAAGCATTATTGTCTAACTGTGTTAGAGTTTAAAACTTTCTCAGATGAGAAAGGGACAATCATGTGAAGTATGTCATAATCTTGGTTGCAAAATTACGCTCTGTTTTTTTTGTTCTTTAACTTATGAATCTGTGTCATTTGCCCCATCCCAGGAAGTACCTGTCGAACAGAAGTATAGTTTCGAGTGCCAGCATGGTAAAGAGGAATGCCTGGGCAACATGATTGAGGTAATATTACCACCCATATGCACAAAGAGAGATCACTGCTGAATAATAATGTAACTACAATCTGGAACCATGTAATCTGCCTTTTGTTTTATAAAATTAATACTATTCATTATCCTGAGAAAGCAGTGTGGAGTCTTGTAAATATGAGATTTTTCACCCTATGATAACTGTCTCTGAAAATATCACTGTTTCATACAGCATTACACAATTATTATTCTTATTATCAGTTGCAGGGAAAAATAATGAAAAGTAATTATACATAATAGCATTTCCTGATTATTTTTTTTTAATTAACCCAAATACAGTAGAAATCACACTGTAAATAAGCTAATATACATTTATGATAACCTTTAGTTTTCATAACATGGCAAACTGCAGCAACTGTCTAAGTCTCAGTGTTGTGAAAGTAAGAAATAAGTGCTCAGAGGAATGCTCAGTTTTCAAAATGCCCTTTTCCCCCTCTAAGTTATAAATGTAGTCAGCATTGTCTTTCGGTAGTGACACAGTCCACTGTGATGAATTAATTATCCTGTCCTTCTCAGACCTGTATAATGAACATGACAAACATAGCTTTCCCAATCATCTTCTGCATGGAATCGTCCACTGATGTCATCGAGGCAGCCAAGAGTGTAAGTGTGTGCGCACATTCATTCAGTCATTTACCTGCTGTTTTATTGCACCATCTTTATGATATATTATCATATACATATTATTTATTATTTCGCTATTGATGATTTTTTCCAATTGTTGTTCATAGTGTGTGGAGGTCTACAGTCCTGAGTTGAGCTGGGACGCTGTCATGACCTGCGTGAACGGAGATCAGGGAAACCAGCTGATGCATCAGAATGCCTTGAAGACCAAAGCCCTGAAGCCTCCACACGAATATGTGCCTTGGATCACAATTAATGGGGTAAGGATCCTGTGCATTTAGCAGAAAAACCCATGGCATCTGTGGCATTTTATGGACAAAACATCAGAGGGAGACCATTTTGTCTGCATTGCCCTCATTCTGCCAGTGTTGTTGATGCTCACTTTTTAAACAAGTGGTCTTACATATACAGTGATGATACTGATCTGGGGATTATTTTGACACTTGATCTGCCCCAAAGCTTCTATTTGTAAGTGACCGAAAGCTGCGACTGATGTGTGTGAAGCTACATCTCAATGCAACTCCAAAGCACAGCACAACAGATGCCACTGTGTCTCTGCCAAGCAGCCTTGAGTGGCCAGTGGCACTGGAGTTTGCTCTGAAGCAGCACCATAAGAAACAAAGAGAAAAAACACATCCTGTATTCATCAAGCCGGGTTCAAGAGAAGAGCTGATCACCATGCAGGGAACTGTATTTTTTAATTTACCATATCAAATAGAAGATTAATAGCAATTTGAAAGTATAGAAATGTATCAGTATCAGCCCATGAAACAGTTTTTACCCCTGTGTGTTCATTATATTAGTGAGCATTGTCAGACAACATGACAGAGCATTTTAATGTGATTCACTTATTCATGAAAATATTCCCACTTTTCCTTACAAGCAGGTATGAAAGAAATCGTGATGTCGCCTGTGGGAAAATTTACAAGCTGCAGTCAATGGGGTGCCACTAATAAGTGGCCTCAGATTTATTACCATTACATCACCATCCAGAAAAATCTTCTCACCCACCAATGACTCAGATAATATGGTTTTCCTTATCAAGATCTGTGTCAGCTGCATAACACTGTTATGAAATTGTACTTTGGCTCTATCTAATTAGAGTGACAGATGGCTTATCAGATCATCATACTTTCCAATTGCTTTTAAGTTAAACCTTTTGTGCTCCACACATCATTAATTAAGTTTGGAACTTATTTATTTTTTTACTTATGACCAATGGAACCTGCAAGTCAGTCACCAACACTGTGACCTCTTTTAAACTTCATCTCACAGCAAATTAATGTTATTTTTTGTCTGTATCTGAAATAAAGTTTGATTTTCATTCATCTGTTAAAGCAGACACATACTGTTATACTACGCTTTTATGTTCTGGTCATGACATTTTGATTTGATTATTTCAAAGACAACCCTTTTATTCTGTCTACATAAATGTTATGTTTCCATAGCCTTTGGGATACTAATGTTATTAATTTGCAGGAGCACACAGAAGACCTGCAGAACAAGGCCATGTCTTCTCTCCCCAGTCTGGTCTGCAGCTTGTACAAGGTACACTTAGCCTCAATCAAATCTGAGTTATTCATTGACTCTGCATATCTGCCTTTATATTCTTTGATATTGTGTGTGTGTAAAAGCGCAAGTAGTTCTTGATGTGTTGTGTGCTGGACCTATAAGGAGTGCTTCTTTTTTTTTTTTCAGGGTGACAAGCCTCCGGCCTGTGGGGGGAGCCAGAGACACTACAAAAGCTACTGCCACAATGAGTGAAGGAGCAGTACTGCACATGACATTTTGCTTGCTCTGTTCCAGGTGTGGCCACTGAATAAGGAACACTGAGGGATGTCATGAGATATTTTTTTTATATGTGATTTTACTGAAAGGATTTTTATAAGGGAAAAAACAACCTCTCATTATACTTCTCAGAATCTAAATACCCTGTACTTTCTCAAAAAAATGTGTCATCACAAAAACTATAAATTTTTTTTTTTTTTTTTTTTTTTTTGCATATTAACTCAGTGAGAGTCTTCTGGTATTTGATGTGCCCTTTAAAAAGTCTGGTCAAAGATGATATTCTCGCTGTCCTTTAGATGGTGCAATATCTCATAGCATCATCTTCAGTCTGCTGTTGGGTGATGGAGAGAAACAAACAGCAAGTTTCATGTGCATGGAGATTAGAGAAGTAACAGTTAATCATGTCGTAGTCCTGTGTGAAAATCTAAATTCTGAACTCGCTATTAGTCTGCCAGATCATCCTGAGAATCCTTGAATTGATGTTCAATAACATGTCAGAATTAGGAAAATGAGGGAACAAAAATAAAATATCTGAGCCAATAAAAGTGTAAGTGGCAAAAAAAAGTTTACATACAAATAAGTAAGTTGTCATAAAAGAAATGAGCTGTAAAGCAAGTGACATTTAAGTTAAGGGAATAACCACATATATTAACAAATACGGTGGAAATATAAGAGATGATCTCACACAAATCTGATAGAATGACAATAAAAGAAGAAACGTTTGAGTTTAAAACACATAAAAGTGCAAAATATATGAAAATGCATCTAACAATACTAAAATGATGATACTTTTATAAATATTTTTATTCCTCAGTACTTGTAAAATATCTGGCCAAACTACTCTCTGTAAAATTTTTGAAATAAACTTTTTTCCAGAAATTGTCTGAAATAATACATTGTACATAAGGCACATGAGCCAACCATAGATTATAACTAAAGGCACTGAAAATAATAGAAAATAGAGAATTCCTTTATTGTCAGTCAGTACAACAAAACTGAGTTGCAATGCTGATGATGCATTCACACACTGAACAGCAAATTTTAAAAAGTATGTTTGCTTTAGCTTCTAAAACAAGAAGCTATAAAGCAATAAGATATAAAACACATGAGGGATTTTACAACTGACGTTATACTTTATGTTCTATATTTGGTTTTTAAAGCTGCGTTCATGGGACAGGGTCACCAAAGTTCACAACATCTCCTGAGGATCATACTGAATGTTTAACATGGACTCATTCTACAAGAAATAATAAATCAATCCAAAGTCGTGTTTGTGTTAAAGAAAAAAGTTACATGGACCGATTTTAGGCAGCAGCTTGATTAAAGCCAGTGTCTTGCCTAACCAGAAGGACTGGATGCATGAGGTCCGCTGATTCCACAGTCTGATAGAAACACATGAATAATGGCCTGTCAGGCAGTGAGCTCCACCACCTCAATCTCACTACAAGCTAACATCACACTCTTTCTCACGGACTGATTCTCACCATTTCCTAACAAATTCACTGCTCTCGGGTTTAGTTAAAATGTAAAAAAAAAACGACCGTAGCAGAAAGTTAAGGTGCAAACTCAAAACAGTTTTATTACTGAACTCATGACAGCTGAGTATTTTTGAAGAGGCGTGGAAATAGTTGTTTTTTAACAGAGTCCAAGGAAGTATTGGTCCCACAGACTACTTCATATCTGATCTTAAATGTGGTATCTGCATCCTCCTCTCTGGTATTTCCTCCCCAGTTGTCTTGTTCCCATGGTACAGTAGCTGAAAGTATGAGGAGAAATAACTCATCAAAGTTTTTCAACTGTTGCGAGGTAAGGGTAATTATTTTACGAAATGCTGACATGAAAATTATAAATGATTAATGATTATCAATTAATACTAAGTTCTGTCTGTGGTCTAGGGCTCATTTGTATGATTTGTTTTCTGGCATGTTTTTTTCACTTAGAAAAACGAACTAGTTTGTTGTAACACCACAAAACCAGATGGCATGTTGCTTGTGTGACTGATCTCTTGTACTTCTGGATTATGTAATAACACTCATATATTTCCAAACAGTTGTGGAGAAGATTAATGGAGCTTTGTATGTTAAAATAAGCCCTGTCTAATAGCAACTTCAGCTGGATAAGAGTAATTTGTCTGATTTGTTTATCAGATTAAACAAATGAGGTTTGGGAGTCCATTTGTAATTTACATACATAATTTACTAGTAATAGAATATTTTTGTCACTGTGAAGAGAAATCACTTAATGACAAAGTCAGTTCTTTCATGAGTGGAGGAAATTAACATTCTGTATCTTAGCCGACTTGGTCAAAAATAGTCGACAATGAAACGAGAGAGAGAGTGTTGACAGTTGTTTATAGAAAGGTGGGACTCTCGAGCAGATGGAGCGATAAGGTCACGGGATGCAGCAGAAAACAAGGGCTCTTGTCTGTTTCTCCTCAACACTGACGCTGAAAGAAGAGATGCCCTAAGAGCTGAAACCCAAACACTGTCTCCCTGCGAGAACCGTGTGTTGTGTTAAGGTGATAGTGTGTGTCAGGACCTGAATTCAGATAAATCTACTAAAAATAATGCAAGGATCATTCGTAAGGCTTGTCATATTTTCAGCAACAGCATAAAAACTGCCCTGTCTGCCTACCTGCCTTTAGATCTCAGCCAATGTGTTTTTTGTAGTCTCTTCAAGATGTTCAGCAAAAGCCAGTTTCTAGTTCACTGATTACTGAATCATTTAATAATGAATATTCTCGTCACTGCTGTTAAAGTCCAAGGCAAACAGTGAACTATTTGCTCTCTTTCTCTGCAACTTAATTTAGTGATGAAGCAGCTAAAGTATCTCCAGTGAAAGAAAAATCTCTCTATTTCTGCATCAAAGCACCACTAAAATAACACCTGAGTGTCTAGTTCCAAGTTGTACTGAATCATTTTAAGCCATAGCATTTCATTTTATCTGTACCGAACTGTGACGTTTATTTAAACCTGAGGTTCCAGTTCTAAAAATGTTGAATTTGATGGGTACAAACCAAACCACTGTGAAAAACTGAATGAGTTAAAAAGTTTGCTCATTCCACTCGTCTATGACAGAAGTAGTCTGTAAATGACTATTTGTATTGACTATATGTTATTAGAAAATGAACAATTTGACCTTCCCTTTTCATTGACGTTCAGTTATTTAAATACGTCCTCATGATCTGCATTGAGATCCGATCTCTGTCCTCCAGAGCAAAACCTGTGCCAGTAATTTTAGGGAGTGGCAAATCAGCCTGAGTCCAATACAAAATGAGAGAGAGAGAGAGTTTTGGTGTTGAGTTAGGGGAGAGTTTATGAAGTGAAGCACTGTCTATTACAAATTCTTAAATATTTGTCTTGTAAATTCAGCAAATACATTAATATTTTCCATTCTTTGTATAATATTGTTGGTGTGTTGCAGTACCAGCATGTAGAAGCTACATGCTGCTGCTCTGTGACAACATAATTGATGTGCCATGTTAACAGCAGATCAGTGCAGTGCACACTGATGGACACACAAGGTTAGCCAGGCAACCTCCAGATGTAGTCGGGCAGATCCGCTCACATTCCAATCACAGGTTCAAGTTCCTTCTTATCTGGTTAACGTGTCTAAGCCACTGTCTTTGAAACATCTCGATTAAATAACATATTCATACCATCACTATTCTCTAGTTTGACAGTAAAAAGCATCCAGTCTGGGAAAGTAATCAAACTGACTCTTCTCATTGCTCATCTCAGTTTTAGCACATTCTGTTTCTTGTTTCTTGTGGCTGTTCAGAGACTGTGGGACTCCGAGCAGGCCTACGTCGAGCTTCCCCAGGACCCGGCCGACAGATGCGCTGTGAAGAGGCTCTTCTCGGGCCCCCTGCAGCTGCCTAGGCTGTCCTGCAGACCCCCCCTGCAGACCGGCCCCTCGGCTGGCACCATCAAGCCCTCCAGGAGCCTGGGGACCCTGACCAGCTGCATCTACAGAGCCTTGTGAGTCATTGATAGTTGTTGTTGTCGGTCCCTTTCTGCAGGACAGCTCCTTTCTGGAGAAACTGTAATGTATTTTTATCAACAAAATGTTCTACATGTTCTGTAACCTACTAACAACTAGGAATGTGTTGGTATACATGGTCATTTTTCAGTTTAATCTTTTTTCAGTCTATAGTTTATTTCCTTTTTATGATATAGATAGTGTAAAATAATCAGTGACAGATCGTTCACATTAGTGACAGTTTTGAATGAAAAGTTACATGCAACATTTTTGAAACTTTAAACATCCATCTCCTCTCAGTAGGCTCACACATTTTCTATAATTTTTTGAGCATTTGCAGGCTCTGTGAGAAGGAATGAGTTTTGGTTCCTAGTGACCACATTTCAGAGTGTCCTTTCATGGCGATCAGCTCATGGCACACCTGTGAAATAATCACGCTGTTTAATCAGCGTCTTGATCTGCTACACCTGTCATGTGGATGGATTGAGTTGCCAAAGTGCTCACTAACAGGGATTACAGATTTGTACTCACATTTGAGACAAATAAGCCTTTTGTGTACATAGAAAATAAACCCTTTTACTTCAACTCCTAAAAAATTTGATTAAGAGCAAAAGTGTTCACATTTTTGTTCAGTCTATATGTGATCAATCAATAACTAAACCCTGTGATTCCATCATGTTGCAGTTTTACAAATCAGCTCACATTTAGGATAACTTTGCCAAAGCATCCTCCAACTCTATTTCCTGTAAAGTTTTTTGCATTCAGCAGAGCTTGATGATAGTGTTTTTTGTTGCCTATGGATAGAAAAAGTGTATTTGCTTCTTGAGCATATGATCCAACAAAGTGGCCTGCTTAAGGCGTTGCTCTCCCCTCTGTGATACAGCTGAACAATTATCACCATAAAAGATCAGACAAACAAGGCTCTTATAATTGTTTCCACGAGAACATTCAAGCTGCCGCTGCCAACACATCTGTAGCGTTTTTGCCTCTTGACACTGTATGTGTGTATGCATCGCACCTTTGTTCTCTTTTTTCACATGCCGAAGGAATGCAGTCAGACCTGCTTGATTACGTAGGTAGTTGCATGTCACAGATGATTAGATATGGTCTTGCTTCGGACAAAGACACGGTTGTATCATTGATGTTTTTTTTCTTTTACCGCTAACAAACCTGCATCATTCATTGGGAACACACGCATGCTTAGTCAGATTTGACCAAAAAAGGGTCACAGCATGAGACCTCAAATGCCTGAGAACATTTTCACAAGTGGCATTAGTTTTAGAAATTTAGCATTTTTCCGCTTGTGAAATTCTAAAATACTATTTGATTCAAGTAGAAAGCAGGAGTTTCACTTTGTTTAGTAGCAACTGAAGACAAATATACACAAATAAGCATTTAATTTGCTTGGCACTGCAACATCATTTCACTCAGATGATAGCCAAAGGGGGGAGAAAGTCAGCATTTACCAGGAAACCATCAAAAGTGAAAGAAATTAATAGAGCAGTTGAATGGCTGTCTGTGAGAGCATATTTGTTCACACAATTCACATGTTGAAAACTATGATTTTGCTTTCACACCTTTTTCTTCGGCTTCATTTGCCATTGTCAAAACTCAAAATGAGGCATTGAAAAATAGGTTCAAATGATGTGATGATTAGACTATATTTGTCCCCTCGGTGTTTATATACCAGCAGTTATGAAGCAACACTGCCATAGACACAACACCTATAATGTGGATGGACTAAAGAGCCTCTCTCTGTTTGAAGAGGGCCATGTGCTCGTCTGTTTGCATTTCCTGGAGCAGCCTTTAAAGCCACAGGGTGGTTAAAAATGAAAAGAAAATCTAATCATAACTGCACTGAACGAGTTTATTATGATATTGCTCATTTCATATCAGTATACTGTATATCTATCAAAGTTAAAATGTAGTTTGTAGTAACAACTAATGAAATCGTCACGTGATGCAGGCTGACGAGATAAAAAAAAGTCTTGCCCTCGGTAGAGACTCATCTGAAGACTCATCAAAGAGTCATCTGAAAATTGATTGCAGACAGGCTCTTGGCTAGATTAAATATAAAGGCTTGAGAATGAGCCTGGCAGGCTCAGCAATGTGTTAACCCCTCCCTTGGAACAGCTTTTCCAAGGCAGGTGCTTGAACTGCCTGATGAGGTCCCCATTCAGAGTTTCCAACACAGGGACCAAAGTATTGTCGTCTCAGCCGTAACTATCCTTGACCACGAGAAAGTGGACGCAGTTAGACAAATGGTGAGACTCTGGGATGCATCAAACAGTGAGATTATCTGAGGAGGAGGTGATACAGGAGGAGCAGGCAACGGAAGGCCGGAGAACAGGTGCTTAGCACGGTCGCCTTACAGTGAGAAGGTTCAGGTTCAGATCCACTGGCCGGCTTGGGCCATCCATTGTGGAGTTTGCAGGTTCTCTTTCTGTCTACATGGGTTTTCTCCCAATTATCCAAATACTGGTAGTCCAAAGACATGCAGGCGACTTAATTACTGACTCTCAATTGCCTGTAGGTGCAAATCATAGACTGTATAAAATATGGACGTAGTGTCCGTGACGTCACCCATAGGTTTCTGAAGAGCAAAAATGAAGCAAATCGTAGTGCGCAGCCATCTTGGTAGCCTACCTCTGGTTACTCCAAATATGGACAAAGAGGTGGAGCGAAGGCGGAGCTGAGGCAGGTCCTATGGGCCGGCTGAGTGAACGCTATTGGCTGAAAAAAGCAGCTTTATTCGAAATAATCAAACTAGCTATGACTAACCAGCTGGGTTAAATGCTAAATATCGTTGCTAGCCGGCTAACCCCACGACGATCTCTTTCCTAAACTCAGTGACTAGAATTAGCCGGGGTGACGCCCTTTAGACCGTCAGTGGCTAGTTGTCAATCAAACTGGCGCCTCTTAGATTGACAGCTATGAATTGTGCATAATGATGTATTTTGTATATTTTAAACGAACGCCTTTTAAAAAATCCCCCCCCCCCCCCCCCGTTGTTATGGAGTAGAAAAACAGCTTATGAGACTAGAGCCATGTTTTGAACCAGGCTGTAAATATGTTCTTTTCTGTCGTAAAATCGGACATTTTAACATGGGGGTCAAATGTAATTGACTCCCTTCTGCGGCCTGCTTATTCGAGGAACTGCAGCTTTATTGCACTTCCGCATTGGCTTTATTTTTCAGCGCCGGAGGTTGCCGCTTGGTGTAAATGTGTGCGTGAATGGTTGTTTGTGTCAGCCCTGTGATGAACCTGGCTCTCATCCAATGCCAGCTGGGATCAACTCCAGATCCCCACAGGACCCTCCAAAGGATAAGCACTTATAAGTCATGGATCGAAAAATTGAAGGTGGACAAGATTCAGGCGATACAGCACATGTTTAATATCGGAGGGTGTGATGAAGCAAGATACTGAAAAGGAAGATCCCCAAAAGGCGAATCAATTTCAGACTGAATCAAAGTGGACAGTGCAAGTTCGAGCCTGTCTCGAAGAGTTTGACCATAGTCTTTCCACACCAGTAGGAAACTCTTACTGCCTGGGCATTAGAACAAGGTGATGTCAAAGTTGGTACAAACTGGCAGGTTTTTCACAGTGAAACAAATATGTCTGACAAATATTAAGTCTATCCTCTTAGCTCTGACTTTTGTCTCCACCTGAGAAAAATACGTGGCTCTTCAATTGCTAACTGCTCCACTATGTTCACCAGCAAGTTGCTAACTTGATCTGTCTGCTGTTTGACACTGGGCAGCTTGTGTACAGTTGGTTTGTGTGTATGTTTGAGACCTTTTGCCAAAGATGCACATCTGACGCTAGAATTAATTTCTGCCATAAAATATATTATTGTATAATTGTAGATCTGAAGGCAAAATCTCGGCGGGGGCTCAGGCTGTACAATACAGTAGGTCAGCGACCTTTAATGGGACCATTTTCCAGAGAAAGTGTTATCCATTATGTATGTGGTGCTGAAGTGCTGTCTGCTGTGTGTCATGGAAATTATCAAGTGAAGGACAGCTTTGACGTCACATCCGTTGTTACACACTCACACTTCATGTCGTCCTTTGAGACAAGCTTGGGCGATGATGGATGATTTACATATTCTTGCATTTGACTATAAAATAAAACGTTTGCATCTTCAGTGCTTCTAACTTCTCTGTCGACAAGTAGAGTGTTGCTGCTCTGAAATACATACAGTACAGTAGCTATGAGTGTATATCCATAAAAAGCCTTTCACCAAAGAATCTTTCTTCCCTGTTCTCCCCACCATGAGTTGGTCATAGGTTCAGTTGTGTGTCAGATGTTCCAGCTCCCTAGGTTATTTCAGTTACTCTAGACAGCACCGGTGTTTGGCTGTGAGTCCTTCATCACAGGAGGATCTTTCCTCACTCCGCAGCGATAAACAAAGAGCCTGGGTGGGGGTGAAGATGATGTTGCCTCTGGTCACAGATAGAGAGCGCCATCGTGACAGCACCCATGCTCTCTCTATAGCTTTTATCTACCTCTGCTTTTTATAATCCGAGGCCCTTCATGTGACTCTTCCTGGTCCTCTGAGCATGTGAAAGGCAAAGAGACTGTCCCTGAGGAAATAGGCAACTTCACAACAAATAGCACCTCAGGGAAAAAGCCTGAGTTTGCAAAGTCAGTCGGAGCAAGGGTGAGAAAAGCGAGTTGGAGGGCCAAGCCGAGGCAACGTCTTGGTGTTTATGCACCGGAGGAAGCAATTATGGAGCACAGTTTTAAGCCAATAAAGAATATTCTCCATGAGATTAAGAGTGAGAGAAGGGGGAGAGAGTTGGAGAGAGGGAGAGAGAAGCAGAAGGAGGTGATCTGTCATGCTTCTCCCTCCCTGTAAATCAGACGTCCATATTTAGTTTGAGAGAGGGAAGGCCTACCAGTAATGTAAACAAAGCTTGGGAGAGGGAGGGAGGCAGCGGGAGTGCATCAACACTAATGTTTGAGTCTGCTGCCCGGCACGGCAGGCAGTATGATCCCGAGGAGGAGACAAGAAAGACAGGTTTCAAATAAAGATAAGAAATCCGACAGGCAGGTAGTTGTGTTGGCTTTTTTGAAGGGTTTTGGGACACTTTTGGATTTTGAAAAAACGTTTGTTTGAGAGTTTTATCAGCAGAGTTTTGGAGCAGTTATGAGCAGGCCCAGGTTTTGTTCAAATATCAGGAAGCGAGGAATGGACCAGAGGGACTAGCTTCACCTGTGCTTGGAAAAACAAGACAAACAGCCACAGGAACAACTGGACCGCCGCCGTATGTCATGTCTCAAAAAAGTCTCATAAAGTTTATTTGAAAAGACAGAAACTGTTCGTCAGACCAAAGTTATTAAAGGCAGCGCTAAAAAAGGACTGACTACCTGACCCCTGATCATCTGTCCGCCATGAGCGAGCTGTGCTCCGAGAGCTCAGAAGAAGAGCAGGCCGAGGCCGAGGAGAGGCCGCAGGACGGCCGGCTGACCCGCCTGCCCATCATTCAGCTCATGCCCAGGTCCAAGGCGGGCTCCCCTGGAGGATCCCCAAAGATCTCACCCAAGGATTCCCCGCGTGGGTCTCCTCGAAACTCCCCGCTGCTGTTCAGAAAGCTGCTGATGAACCGCAGCATCAACCTGCAGAGGCGCCGCTTCACCCTGGCCCACACGCCCAGGTAGAGTCCGTCACTCTGAGATTTTAATGTGCGCACATATTTGCCTTTGTATTGTCAAAGTTGACAATTCAAATAATTGTCGCTTGCTTCTGCACCCGCGCTGAACTGCACAGGTGAATACTTAAGTTTCAGCAAACAGTTGTAGTGAATGAGCCAAAAACCTACAACAGCTAAACTTATTTAAAGTGAATTCCTAATATGTGTGTACTGTTGACAGACTGGCCTGTCGACGAGAGGTTTTATAAGCACTTAAGCCAGAATTTAAAAACTAACACTGGTTGACATTCCGCTCTTTACCTCTAATTGCTTGTGAATGTTTCAGTGAGTCTATGTGTGTGTTGTTGGAAGCAGGAGATGGTTTGTGTCTCATGGCCGAGGGTTACTCCACTCAGCTGAAGATGTTCATTTATTTTTGTGCTGGCAGCAGCCTTTCACACTACAACAATGGTTGCCCTTAAGCTCATGTTATAAAATTCATCCCGACCACAAGACGCATCGCTGCATTTAAGTTAACCACACTGTTCTCTACCCAGATAAAATCAGCTGTTTCAGTGAATATCTCCAAAAATAAAATCTCATAATGGGAGTATTTTGAAAGGCTGTTTCATCCCCTATAAATGGACCAGCTGATATTTTCTGAGAATATGAGACAGCAGATTTAAGTGCTGTTGGTCTTTTGATGATTTATGCTTCCTTTTGTGGTAGAACTTTCATTTAATTACAGCTGCTGAACACATTTGATTCACACAGTTCCCCAGGTGAATTTGACTGAAAAACAAAGGCCAGGTTTGGGTGTCGCAAACCTGCTCAGCTTCAGTGCTTCGTTTTCGTGTGAACGTGAGGAGATGTGTTTTTCCAGGGCTTTTGTTTTCCCACTGGGCAGCATCATCTCAGCAAACACCATCCCTGCTGCCACTGCATGAGCGGCGGTTTGTTGTTCCACTTCCAGTACTTTAATCTGTCAGCGACAACATAACCACTTTTAAGAGCGACACGGAAACGAAGTGCACCTCCAGCTCACAACTGGATATATCCTGCTTAGCTTAAACCATATTTGATTCGCAGTTTTTCATCTGTTATAGCCGTCATAACTCTTGTTTGTAGAGCACAGCTGACTCGCCGTCTGCCAGCGCTGCTCTGGTACCTGTTGACAGCTTTTGTTTTATGAGCTGTTATTGCATCAGGCTTTACTCATGATTCCAGTGAAAATTAAACATTTGCTTACTCAACAATTTCGAGGCAGGAGCCCATGATCAATTAAGCCATACTTGACCTTAACGTCTCGAGAGTGGAAGAATAAACAGTTGTAGATGGGTATTTGTTCGTTTTTTTGTCTCAGTGGGGACAGTTTATTTCCTCCTCACTGAGCCTGCTGTGGAAACCTGGTCGCCTGTAAAACCAATTTTTACACACATGCCTCTCTCTTTCTCAATGTTTACCCTTCACCCCTCGACATATACGCACTCAGACGTAGGCACCTAGCTGTTATTAGGTGTCTTCAACTTGTTGCAGTGATGTTGGTGATGACATCCACCTCAGTAGAGTCAAGTTAAAAGCCTTGGAGAAGCTCTAATCTGTGCTGTAAAATCCTTCTTTATTTTTATTGGCAAGAAGTGTATATTAAACATTCTTAAAGAAAGCATGTCTACTAGAAAACTTGAAAAGTGTTTACGAGTTCATTCACCTTTATAAACAAGCACCGTGGGGGTCATTTTCCTCCAGGCGTCTAATGGTCTTGGATTTGAGATTGGCAGACACATTTCTTTTCCAAGGTTTACTGTAACCTCCAGCCAAACTGTTTCATTAATTTCAATGTGTCTGTTAGAAATCTAAATATTAGAGGGCGAGAGTCCAGTCAGGGGGATTTCAAGGCTCAATCTGGAAAGTCAAATGTTCGTAGTCTAGCGCAGATATTCAACATGTCAGAGCTTTTACATTATGCAGCTCCGAGGTCAGGCCCATGGAAGTGTCCCTCTGCAGGGTATGTGCAATGTCCCATAATGTCAGAGCTGAAGTAAATGGATGGAGAAGAGTTATTGCAGGATGGCTGGCAAAAGGGAGGAATTAAACAAACTGGGGGTCCAGCGGAAAATAAATGTCGCAGGCAGCTCAAATATAGAACATACCCGCGAAGTTATTCACTTAGTGTCTGAGTTGATTGAAGCTCTTTTTTCACTCCAGAGACACCAAGTCAAATGGCTTTTTTTTTGGTGAAAATTATTTTTTCAAGCCAGCTCTGGGATAGCAGCCAATTTTGTTTCCATTATATCTTTCACTGACAAATGTTGAACATTTTCTGGACTGATAGAACATAAACAGAACATAGCACAATAATTTTTACTTTATTTGATGGGCGCCTTCATCTCTTTGGCTCTGTAGTTGTACTCTGGTGTCTGAGGTAAATATAGTAAAGTAAACTTTAGCAACTAAACTGTCAGTTTCATAGACTATAGAATATTGACTACATACCAGAACTGCATATACTGTGTATGTGTTGTCCTGTATAATATAATCTATTAAATCACATATCATCAGATATTATAACAGTAATAAGTAGGGAAAAAAGTAGTAACATAAATTTGTGTTATATAATTTAAAATCATATGAATATGACATGAGGATAGCAGAGGAGTTGCATTTAATGCATTTTTGCAACAAATGATATGTTTAATGAGTGATAAGATATTATTCAAGAAATAAAACATAATCCCTAGAAAATCACAAGTTGCCAGCTATAAATCAATAAATAATAGATTTCAATACATTTTTTAAACAGTTCATAAAGGCTACATACAATAATCTCAATTTTGCACTATAGTTTTATTCCTCTCAATATGAGTCATTTTAGCATTAGCAAGGAGTTTAGCTTTTTTTTTTTTTAGTCAGTCCTCTCACTCTCACTCAGGTCACAGTTCAAGTAGTAGAGCAAACAAAACAGGTTGTGTTCAGGATGTTCATATCTTCTCCAGATGAAAGTTAACATTGCATATCCTGTTCTTTTCCACTAGAGGCCGCTATGTTGTGAAATGTTGGCATGAAGCAGCAGGAGGATGTGTTACCGTTTCTGTTAGGGGTAGATGGAGCAGACTAAGTAAAGTCAATGTGCATTAAGCTGAAAGACAAAGTAGAATGATATAGGCATAAATGTGAGAAACATATAGGTAACATAAGCAACATAAGTATAGGAACATAAGCATGAATAGAATGAGGACACTGAATCAATGAAGCACGCAATGTACCTTTAAACATACCACACAGCAATGAAAACTCAAAAACATCAAGCAGAAACCCCTGTCCCATCACATAGCTGCACCTTTAACAACCTGCACTAGAAACAAGTGCTACCACACCAGTACACTTACTTAACCACAAGCCTTGGAGAATAAGAAAGTTTTGAGTTTGCTTTTGAATGTGGACACAGTTGTGATGGACCTCAATTCAGTAGGCAGCTTGTTCCAGGAGATAGCAGACAACAAGACACCATTAAGACTGCAACAGCAACAAAATGAGCTTTCACAAGCAACGGGTGGCAGCAAAACACAGCAAAGCAGTACTGATTATAGTCATTTTTTGACACATGTAGATATAAAATACACCAATCATAGTGGAAATCTTTATAAAAAATAAGACACAACAGAACACAAATCATGCACCACAGAGTTGTGAGATTGCTGTATGCTACCAGTGAATCATCGATACATACCCAAGTCATGCAAAGCAGACATCTGACAACGACGCAGACTGATGAATGATAGAGAAAATGTGCAAACAAAACTCTGTGCAGTTGCAAAATTACAAACTAGTATAAAGCCTCATCTTTCTAGCATTGATGGGAAACGTTTGGCAACTTTACTAACATGAATTTGTGTTTGTGAATTATGTTTTTGCCCCATCCCTCATGGAATTACAAGACTGTATTTCTAAAAGTCCTAGAAAATCCAGGTCAGATTCAACAGGTTCCCAAAAATATTCAGAGCCCAATTGCACCGTTTCACTCTTCATGCACTGTGGGGACTTAGACTAAATGGAAATTTTAACTATTTAATTATTCTTTTTTGGGGCCAAAGCTATTTCAAATTTAAGTAACAGATTTGATGTCTGAATGAAACTGTTGTTTATGTATGATAAAATACCCTTATTGCATTATAGTATTACTGAAGAAAAGAAGGAAAACATCTATATAGCAGGTGATTACAAATGTTTGAACTGTAGTGTATATGTACTTGTAAATACTTAGTTAATCCTGTGCTTGCTCCATCTGGCTAAATCTATTTATTTTTCTGTGCTGTTTTATTTAGTGAACTTTAGCATTTTTATAGAATACATAGGAAAAAGAATTTCAATTGGCCTCCTCAGATATTTCTGGATTTATCTTTTTTTCATTTATAAGTATCTGAAGAAATCTTTGTTTTCTAATTCAAATTCCATCTGCAGTTCTTTAAAACTTCAGATTTTTTCCTCCTGACTTCTTGTGCATACTGCTGTTATACATTTAATACTGCGTTCAACATCACTTATCGTCTAGTTTGAATTCATATTTTTATGTCTCCCTCCATATTATACTCTTTTAAAATTTTACCCCCAAAACTGGATTATTTGATAGTTTCGTTGTTGCTTTATTGGTGCGATTTGTTCCCTGTATCTCCTAATGTTGCTCGGATTTGGAAAGTTGATTTTTTTTTCCATCTTGCCTGGTATAAAGGGCAGCATCCACATATTAGGAATTTCACTTGAGTTCTGTATAAACATCCCCTCCGGTTATGAAGAGACAGTCCACCCTCATCTTTATTTAATTTTTTATATATATCTTCTATATTTAGTTGTACCTGACCCTTGGTCTCTTGCCAGCCCATATAAATCTAGGTGTCCTTTCTGTCCCATCTTTCTGGAATCAGATGTGAAATAGATTAAAATAGTTGCTGCTTGATATTAAACTCAAACTGCTTTAACCGTATTTCACAATATGATAGAATCAACTTTGCTCTCTTCAATGCAGTTTTCTTTTTTCTTTCTTTTTTTTTAAAAACTTCCTCTTTTACTTCTTTATTATTTAACATACCCACATTTCCATAGTTCCACAGTTCCGTAGCTATTTTTACGCCTGGTGTTCAGATAACATATAGGTTTCTCCAATACTGCATTTTTTCTATTCTGTTTGTCAATTATGTCTTTGAAGAAATAGTTAATATCTATTGTTGAAAAATGAGATGTTTCTAGTCTTTACTAATCACATAGTTGCTGCGCTATTTTCACAGTCACGTGTTTGCTGACACCAAATATTTGTCTAACCACGAAAAGGATATTGTGCGAATCAGATGGATTATATCATGGCATGAGAACAGAGCTCAATAATAAAAAGGGAATTTAAAAAAAAAAAAAAAAAAGCACACACACACAGTATTGAAGTATTGATTGACCGGTGTGCTGTTGTCAGTGCTGGCATGGAAGCAGGCTGTTTACACGAAAAGAGGAACAGTACACACTCTCATAGAAAAAAAACATTCCTGTTGGAAATGTTGCTCTTACTTTTTTTCTTTTGTCGTCTCACCTCTACTCATCTCAATCATCTGACCCCAGTAATGTTCAGACTGCTCTTCTTTCTCATGCAATGACTTTCTCTCTCTCTCTCTCTCTCTCTCAACCACCCAACACCCCACCCCTCTCCCTCCACAATCTCTCTCTCTCTCTCTCTCTCTCTCTCTCTCAGGGGAGATAGTGTTGTTGTTTGTTGTTTTAAGCCTGAGTTTGGTCCCACCACTCTCAGGAGAGAAGAGAGGAGAGAGCAGAAGTCTGTTATAGCCCACTGACAGGGACTACATGGGACAGCCCACTCCAGGGAGTATCTGATGGGATTATAACACTCTTTCCAGCTCAGACTTCCCCCCCCCCAACCAAGAATAACTCTGCTGTTGGTGGCGTAGCATCACAGAGGCATTGTTCAAATGGACCTGATTTTTAAAGACAGAAAATACCTGGGGCCCATTGTTGAGGAATTCGCTTTTGTCAGCTTGCAGCTCATTTGGAAGAATTCAAGCTTGCCCTTTCCTATTTAGGAGTACGAGGAGAGAAACAAAAGCTCAAAGGAGAGACGTTTATCTTGGCTCGTCCGTGGTGAGCAGAAAGGAGAACGAGTGAAGAAGTAGTCCCAGATGAGCACTGACAGCTGACACCATCCTCAATTTCACCTGCTTTGATTCGGCCTCGTACTTTTACTGTCAGTGAGATGATGTGCTAACTCGCTCTCTGATTGGTCTCTAACAGACAAGACTCTTTGCCTTTTTTAGGCTGTTCACACACACACACACGCACACACACACACAGATACACACACATACACACTGAGCTGAACCGTTTTTGATTCTTCCTTTTTCCGACAAAAAAACAAATGGACATATCCTTCACGGCGGGACCAAAAGCTGAACCGCAAATTGAGTTTCCAGTTTGATGCACTTTGATCCGTTGATTCTGCGCTGACCTGGAAGTGAAACGCTTCTAGCTAATAAGTTTTATCTAATAAATACAGAGGAGGGCTCAGCAGGCCCGACTCTCTGTTCACTATCATCCGTGCTCTTACCAGGTGCAGCCGATGACACTGTTTTGCCGTTTTGCATCCCGGTGTTGTTTTACATTTGTCGTTCTTGGACCTGTCTTTCCTGCACCGTCCTCTCAAAGGAACCTGTCTCCCACAGCTTGTGACCGCACACAACGTTCTGGACAGCTTTCCCTTCCGATTGATGACAGCATGGGGGTTCGGGTTGCGCCACAGAAGTTCACTTTTTCTCTCCCTCGCCTCCAAAAGCTGCTATTTTGATGCCTCTCTGAACTCAACCCAGCTCTTTCTGATCCTGCCAAAATAAAAAGAAAAGATGAACAAAGACTCTCGCTTTTCAAGGAAGATGCACGGCAACTTCTCCACCCGCAGGCACTCGTGCATTGGGTATGTATCCGGTTGTGTGTTGAGTTTTTAGTGAGTGTGATTACAGCGATGGCAACATGACGCGTGTGTTTGCAGATGTTCAGGAAGTTTTGGAAAGTGGATTTCACTTGTTTCTGTCTGGCAAGTACTGGATGTTTTTTTGTCACTTGCAGGATGAAATATAATCAGCTGATGGGGAATTATTTTTGTTGCTCTCTTTGTGTTTATAGTAATGTCACATTTCGCCGGTGTTTATCTGCTGGTTTTATTCTGTTGTGTAGTCGTGATGTCTCGAGCCCCAGTCTGAGATTTAGATTACATCAAATATAAAAAGTTATTTAAGATAAAAAAAAAATTGACATGTAAATTTGCTCAGATTAAATCACTGGTTTGATTCGCTTTGCTGCTAACAAATACTTCTGTAGCTGTGAGTCTGCATCTGAGTCCTGTTTAACTCTTTGGATTATTGCCAAATGATTTGACGTGTGCTGTGGTGGAGCTGGTGAGTGTTGCTGTTGGTGTGCTGGGTGCTGTGGTTTGGCGTTGCAGGCCTCGGGGTGGCATGGCGATCGATGGCCCTGCCTACTGATGGCCCTCCTTGGGGGGTCCGTGGACCCGAGCCAAGTCGAGGCGTCTGTGTCAGGCACGGTACGGCCGTCATGTGGTCCAGGACTTTTTGGGTTTCATAAGAGGGCTGAAGAAATATCAGCGCTCTGTGGAAAATTTGTCCACGAGAAAAGGCTGAATGGGGCAGATTTCATCTCTGTTTTCTATCTCGTCCTCTAGGAAACAAAACAGAGAGTAATAAAATAGTGTGTCAAATGGACTCACTCCCAAAAGGATAAATCATGGCTTCCCTCGTCTCCGCACTGACGAGACTGATTGGCCTAATTGTAGTTGTAAGTTGATACAACTGTGTAATCACCAGGCCGGATTCAGGAAAAAGATAAAATCTGCTACAGCTGTCATGAGATCCCTGCAGGACACATCATTATGTAAGTTTGCAACAACTAAAAACAAAGGCTTAATACATGAAATGTGCAAATACACACACAGCAGATGAATGTACACACACCTGAATCTGGAGGCCAATATGAGCCTGTGTGCATCGTGGAAGGTGACTCACAACAAGATGCGTCATTGAAATAAGCTTTAAACGCTTCATAAGGAATCACCCTCTTCTTCCTGACACTGAAAGAAGGGGGAAAAAAGCATTTTGGAGCAGATTTGTGTCTGTGCAATGCAGCAAACTTTTCTGAACTCTGGGCATAAGGCATGTGCCTCGCGATTGTGATCCGAACTCCTCCAGCCGTGAGCCTGCTTGGATCATATGAGGAGATCAAAGCGGGAGATTTTAGACCACAGCCAGAGACACAGACTTGCAGAAGGCAACAGAACAAGCCTCCATTCTTTTTACCTGATTTGTGCTGTACATGGAGCTTCCTGGCTTGAAAAAAAAGAGACACTGTGGAGAACGTTGTATCAAAGCAAAGTTCAGAACTTGCAAAGACAACAGTGTATTTATTTTATGCTTATGTGCTACAGTGGTAGTAGTGCTCAAATTAGTTAAGGTACAAGTTAAATTCCTTGAAAATAAATAAACTTCTCAGCCCTTATGCAACACACACACACACACACACACACACACACACTCTCTGAGACAAAGCAGTCTCTTGTAATCCATGTGTGTCCATCACAAAAGAGACAGCTCTTCTTCTCACTTGTACTAACAGTACCAGGGCACTATTCATCCTCTGACTATCACACACACACACACACACACAGACAATCTTCTCAACAATGCTTTTTATGGCTTCTCTGTCTGTGTTGTGCATTTAAACACCATAGTGTCACTGCATTAAGGCCGTTCGAGGCTGGAGAGCTCTCAGTCAGTATCATGAGAAGATAGTCGTTGCTGCGTCCACACAGCTTGTGACAGTTTTAGTAGATGCCCTTTATCTGAAACAGAGAATGATGGGTAGGGACAAGAGTGAGTTGGGGGAGAGAGACACAGACGCAACGGCTGACCAAGTGGGAAAAAGAGATAATTTGGACAAAGCGGGTAAAGGCGCAGACGAGAGGGCGGTGAAGAAGTGATAGAGAGGACGCGGGTTGAGATAGTGGCGCTTTTACCGAAGAGATAATGACTGGAAAGAGGGGGTTACACTGAGAGATGGGAGGCGGGGGGTTACAGAGTGAGAAGAGAGTGAAAAGATATGAGGTGGTCAAAGAAGAGAAGAGATACAGAAAGTGACCGAAAGATTAATTAGGAAAACTTCCCAAAAAATGTCAAGTGAGGCCATCCAACCAAAGGGCAACAGTGTCAATGTCAGAGGTCCCAATATAGCTGCCAGTGCGCCCCCCCCTCCTCCCGGACCACACACACCCAGATTAGTCAATAGGGCCTGTGTGGCTGTGGCGGGCTGGCTGCTGTGTGCGTCACTGCTGTACTCCATATTTTCAGCATGACTGATTTCCCCAATCGCCTCCAGAGCCTCATTGATTTTCTGAGGTCGGCAGCAGCAGCAGCAGGACAAAACCAACACTGCTGAAATTCAAAACTGGCAACTTTACTGTAGTTCCTGCTCACACTGTGAGAGGACACAGGTGTCTTTGCTTTATCAAGAGGTTCAGTCAGACTGCAGTGACGATAAAAAGATGGATACTTAAAAGGAAATGGTATTTAAGTGCTCTTTCCAAACAGCGCTGTGTCCTGACAGATCAGATGTGCTGATTAGTCCTAGAAGAATTAGGGATGTAGCCTTAGACATTAAATTATTATATTATTATTATCTCATATCTGTAATTCAGCTGGGCCTCACAAAATGACATATATAGTGTTGTTTTGTCTCATTTTATTATTGATGAATAAGTCGATTTCAGAGAAACAAGATCAGATGTCGGTCTGAACCAGGATGACTGATCATTGTAACCACTAGAGGGGGAAACCGACTAAGTAATGCTCAGAGAGCTTCAGAGCGCAATGACCTCTTGCAGACTGAGCACTGGTTAGATATTAAAAACAGCAGTGTGGTGGTTTGGTAGATTATACTTCTATTTTTAGGTGCTGGATAGAGGCCATATATCACCAGTCAGACTTTCATTGTGCTGTGGAGAGTTTTACTGTAGTGTGATGTAAAATAGTGTGTTTGCAGCAATTTAATCAAGATATCAAATTGAACATTTATATTGATATATCTTTATTCACCTTTTCCTCCACCCAGGTTCAGTAGCTTCAAACTAATGCTTTTACACTATATGATTCTGTAAACCTAACATTCACTTAATATTGTATGTTTTTTTAACCGTAGTGTTATTCTACTCCTGCTACTTCTGTTTATACTCTCTATACATGACACCTACTGCACATCTATAAATTTTGCTCTTATTGAGGTTTACCCCTGTTTTTAGTGGGTGTAAAGGATGTTGTTGATGCTGTAAAGCTCTGTTTGACAAACTAGTGATTCTGGGCTATATAAATAAAATTGACGTGTCTCGACACCCGATACTGACGCTTTACTGGGTCGTGACATTTAACCCGAGGAGCTGCTACCAACTACCAATATGTCACAAATTATTCTTGATATGACACATTGATTTTATGAAAAGTTTTTTTTTTTTTTTTTTTTTTTTTTTTAGATCTACAAGATATTGATGTACTGCATACAACTAGTCATACTTATACACACTTTTGCTGTAGCCTACACAGTGGGTCAGATTCTAAAAGCTAGGTTGCATGATGAAATGAAATAGTGACGTGGCTGCTGTGACTGAACATTTCATAGCCCTTGTTTTTCCCTCCCTGCTGAATGAGTGCTCACCTGCCATCTGTGTGTGCATAGACACCATCTGATTCTGCATTTAATATGTGTGTGCATGTCCCTGTACAGGAGTAGTCAGCTTTCATGTGCATACGTCCTTGCCTTTTTTGGCCTGTGTTGTTGTGTGTGTGTGTGTGTACGTGCACGAGTGTTACTGCGTGTGTGCGCACAAGTCTGTCATCCACCCAATCCCCAAATCAGACGAGCCCCGGACCACTCCGTCATGCTAGCAGATGGCAGCCTAATGAATCATGAGGCGACACACTGATAGCCTTTACTACAGCGCTTGTTGTAACATGACGTCTGACATCACCGAGACTTAAATACAGGACACATGCTCAGACGTGGTGCTGCTGCTTTGCTGCATTCACAGTGTTATAGATGATATTTATACCATGAAGAATTGAGTTTTAGTTTGTTTGCTCTTGCTCAGTTTAAAATAAACAGAGCCACTGCTGTGTGCCGTAGCCTGTACTTCCTGTACAAGATCATAGCTGGATGCAAAAAGTTGCTAGTTCAATTGAGAAGAGTCCATTTTTTGTTTTTAATGGAAGCTGTCAGTTTGGGGAATAATCCCTCCTGGAGCTCCTGTTGCAGATATAGACTGCTGTGGAAATGTGCAGCCCTGCTCATGTGAATGAGTCTGTGTTAGTGCGTTGGTGTGTCTGTGTGCCCTGTTCTACTGCAGCTGCTTTTATAACCTCTTGAACTGTGCTGCACCCGACACAGGGTCCCCCCCCACACACACACAAACTCACGTTGTCTGGCCGAGCGTGGCTCAAACCGACCAAAAGTTATTTCGAATATTAGTGGAGATCCCAGACCCTCCAAAGATCATAAATGGAAAATGTGTATGTAAAACTGCATAATACATTTTGAGTGTTTCCATTTGAAGTAATGATGCAGCAACGTAACATTTTCAGACTCTGTGATACTTTTTAAGATGCTAGCAAGTCAAATAGTATTTGCTCTAATTTATATATGTGGCTTCACAAATGTTTCATACTGGCACAATAAGGGGAGACACAGCTGACAAGTGTGTGTTTAGATTCATGCAATATACTCTATATTTCAGACCATATGCTTCTCCAATATAAGGTCTGGAGGAAGCAGGTGTAAAATTTGAAACGCTCTTGGAAGCATGGCAGCTGTTTTTAATTTTTTATGATGAGACATCGTCAGCGTGGAGAAATGAGAGGGTGTTTCTAAATTGCTTATCACTTTTTCGTGTGTTAGAGGAAAGTGCGAGAACATTATGCCTCCAGCCTTTACCTCTGACCAGGGACCATTTTTTAACCTATGTGCATGATTTAATTGCTGTTTCTTCTTATATAGCTTATATATCTTTCTATATGGTGTATTTGCTAACATTTATATCATAACTGTTTGCAAATACACTAAATTGAAAACTTGAGGAAAAGAAAACTTTTGATTTTTTGATCTGCCCTCCAGTGCAGTGTGATACAGCTTTAATAGAGAAATGAAATATTGTATGTCACACAGTTGTGAAAAACTATGTTTCTGTATTTAAAAAAACTCTGGTATGGAGAAAATCAATTAATTACTGTAAGGCTGTAACTCGAAGAAGAATTGTATTTTATTCAGTGCTTCTGGTGTTAGACAATATTTAAATAAACTGTTAAAAATGTTTTAGGTGCGTCACTGTTACTGAGGTCACGTCTTAGTTGAGACTGACTTTTTTCTAATAAAAATTTGATATGATTAATTATTAGTTGCCCCATTAATACTTTATTCTCATTGTAAATCTCTTTCAATGAGAATGTGGCCAAACCAGCATCCTAACTTTAATGAATTTGACCTTCATGCAAGATTTTCTTTTTCCACTACATTTAACTTAACATAGACACCAATATTCCTAATTTCTCTTTAACTTTAAACAAACAAAATGATGTCTTAGAGAACAATGAACATATTGCGTCATTATCACGATGTTGACCTACATGAATTTCAGACAAAGAAGCAACAAAAGGTGACTGATCTTGCTTTGCATTACAAAGGCATCAGGTTTGGTGAATATTTAGTTTGTTAACCTACATGAGCAGAGTTAACACTGTCCGTTCTCAGGAAATGTCAAAAGCGCTTTCTATGAAATAAATCTCAAGGCAACCAGTTTTTTGAACTCGAGCATGCCAGCCCACCTGATTATTCTAACTGTGCTTTATTTTATTGTTCATTTTCTCTCATTCAAACACAGTGGTTCTCAGTGGACAATGTGGTGGTGGAGATTAATCAGTGTCAGCTAGCTTTACAAACAAACCACAAACAGGCAGTATGTCCACTGACAGGCAACAACTCTGACACACAGCGCTCCTTGCTGACTTCAAAACAGCTCATTACCCAGGAATGCTCACCATGCCTCCGTGTAGCCAACACATGATGTCATGAGGCCCCTTCGCAAATAATGGACTATTAAACCCACAACCCAGGGGTCAGCCAGAATTTTTGATGCCTCGCTATTTTATGAGTTTTAGAGATTGTCTTGCCACAGCACCTCGGCTTCGGCGTTCGGCGCGATGGAGCGAGGCCGTCTAGAGACGAGACGTGAAGACGCTGAGCAGAGCTAAACATTTCTTGCCTGTCTTTCTTCAAACATCCACTCTCTTCCACCACGGTGACGCAGATACATTGAACACTGTGAAGTCCTCTGGTATACTGCCAACCAAATGAATGTGTGTGTGTGAGTGTGTGTGTGTGTGTGTGTGCGCATGTCCTCTCTACATAGCAAGGATAAGACTCTTGAACTATGTTGTTTAAGCACTTTGTTCTTGCACGTGAAAACGATTTTCCCGTCATGAAAATGTGTCAGAAGTGCATGCTGACAACATCTCCTCGTCCGGTTCGCATCAGTCCGATCACGTGGTGATGTTTGCGTGTGCTCACAGAAGATGAATGTGAATACAGGGCCAGGAAAGTAAACACATTGAGAGACTTCATAGTGAAAGTATTCCCTATACCAGGTTTGACGTCGGTAGATTTATCAAACCATGAGAGGCCTGATGGCGATTCTGCTCCCGTACAGTCGCTCCGGCTGAACCCAAACAGCTTCCATTTAATTCATTGTAGTCGTGTGATCGGATTTATAAACTGTTGCCGCTGATTTTAGGCTCTATAAAAGCTTTAATATACAGCAGTATTGTACGGCTGTTAGGACTCTGTGGTTTTGATTGGCCCTTTTTGTGTTTGCACCTCTGCACATTTCCTTAAATGGCAGTTCTTCTTGAGCACCACAGACACAGACCCTTTGTATTATATTAAAGAATTATATTAAATAGTTTTCGAGAGCGAGTACCACACTTATAAGCTGCCTGTGCTGTATGTCTCAACCAAGCTAAATATAAAGTTGAAAAATAAAACCGCGGCATATGAGAAAAATATAAGCCAACTTTTTTGCATGCGTAGGTAATAGAGTGGTTGTTGTGTGATGTGTTTTGAACTCTCTGACCTCTACTAAGAGGCCTGGTTCACGTTAAAGATGCTTATTGAGTATTGATTGCTTGTCTTGCTTTTTCTGTAACGTTCTCACCGATTGTCGTCTCTCTGCCGAATCATTTGTGGATTGCATAGCGATGAGGTCATGCCATCGATTGATATGTCAATGTAATTGAACCACTGTGGAATATAGTTTGAAGTGCGCGTCCATTTATGGAGATGTTTTTTTGTGTGTAGGAGTCAGCTGGATACGAAATGGCCGTTCATCAAGCCGCAGCTACACCTGCCAAATCTACATTCACGCACTTCACATAATGCAGTTTACAACGGTGGCAAATTTTCTCCTCCAAAGTCATTGTAGGCTCATTTTTTAAAATATAACGTTCTCCAGGTTTTTTCCTGCTAACCTGTTTTAAATTGACAATCTTGTTTAAGGAGTTTGAAATATGAACTTGATTGTTATGTACAACATGTACAAGCGAAGCTAAAAGACTGAGGTTATATATAGGCCTACATGCATCCACCTGTTGATGATCCATGTAGATAAAACAGACATCATCTCAAACTCTAATAGCACACATTTTAAGGTGTTATATATTTACAGTTTTTTTTAATGATGACCTTTAACCCCACAAAATAATGTTAGTGAATCAAGTGCTGCTTGGCTTTGGAAGTAAAGTTGCTTCTCTAGGTAATAAACTAGTTAGTCAGGCATGTTAAGAATTGTAGCTTACATTACAATTAGTTACATTAGAGCAGTTAAACACGGCATTTAATCCAGTCCTTATTGTGTGTGTATATGTATTTTGTTTTTGGAAAGACCACCCATTAAACTCTTTAAGTGCAGACCAGAGCGACTGCTGGCTGCAGAACCTGATCACAGCCCCCTCCCATAATTAAAAATGTTCTCACGCACACACTCGTCCTCGTGATATTTTACAATCTCTTCTCCTCTGGTCTAAAAATCCAAAGCACACTTTAATCTGTCTCTGGGAACACGGCCTGTAGATTCACGGCCCTGGTCTCATTTTACTGATGTCTTGTCAAATATTTCCTGTTTAAGTTTTCATATGAAGCCTACAGAAGGTCGACCAGCTAAGGTTTCATATTTACTTTTCACATTTCTGCTCTTCAAAAATACACTGCCCGTGGCCATGGGTGACCTTGCATGCTCGTGCCTAAGCCTGTGCGTGAGTACATACTGTATACAGCTAAGTGTGTGTGTGTGTATGTGTGTGTGTGTGTTTGTTTGTACATGTTCTTCGTTCTCAGCAAGCTGTGTCCCAAGAGCTACTTACTATAATACCCTATCATACTCATCCTGTCATCAATCTCTTTACCTAACAGAGACAAGACATACCTTCCACACACACACACACACACACACACACACACACACACACACACACATTAATACACACTCCATCTGGAAAGGATAATGGTAGTGTTGCCAAAGGGAGAGTGCTGTCCTGTGATTGTATAAGGATGTCTGTGTGTGTGTGTGTGTGTGTTTTTGTGTGTGTGTGTGTGTGTGTGTGTGTGTGTGTGCATGTGTGTGTGAGAGAGGAGGAAGGGGTTAAAATGGCTAAAACATTTGAGGAAGGCAGGAACCATGCTGGCTCTGATCCCGCCCCCTTTCTCAGCTCTGACCTCACTCTGAAACTTGTTCCCCCTCATGCACACACACACACACACACACACACACACACACACACACACACACACACACAGACACTTGCTCAGTCACATGCCTGCACATACACACACTCATTCACTGACGCACATGCTGGGTTGCTAGCACACACACCTTCTACTGATCTGTGCACATTCTTTGGGGCGCTCGAACAAAACACACACACACACACACACACACACACACACACACACACATATACATACAGCACAGAGCTACTGTGACAAACTGGAGCAGGAGAGCAAGTTTGCCCAGGGACAGGAAAGGTCTCTGTTTGCTCTGTGATTAAAGGTGTAGCAGGCATAGGGGAGAGGAGGAAGCAAGAGAGAAACAGAAGAAGAGCAAGAGAGAGAGAGAGAGAGAGGGAGCAGGCAGACAGAAAGGGAGAGGGGGAAGAGGGCAGCAGTGTTGCGCCACATTTAGACCTGGAGCAAAGACAAGTTGTACGTGGGGGACCGATTAATGGAGCTCTGCTGAGAGTGATGAAAAGCTTTTTCTATAGCCTGCAAGGCAGACAGACAGGCAGCAGGGAGTGTGCATGAGGAATTCAGGTGCTCAGGAAGCCACACACTCCAAATTTATTCACATCACCCAGAGAAGAGCAGATTTCCACCAGCACACAGTAGCATGGATTGCATCACCGCTCCGCACTGGAGCCACCGGTCCTAGAGCTGCTCTCCGGTCCTGCCAGAGGTAATGAGAACTCCTGGGAAGCCGTGGAGAGCCGGACAGCCCGACAGAGCGAGACAGACGAGGAAGCGGGCCGGGCTTTACAGGGATGAGAGCAGCCACAAGCTGAGGAGAACCAAGAGAGGGAGAGCAGCGGAGCGGCCGAGAAGAGGAGGGTGAGGACGAGTTTAAAAAAAGAGAGAGTAGACTAAAGAAAGATGAGTGTGCCGACGAACTGTGGGTTCTGTTACTCCGTGGAGCGGAGTATCACTGTGAGGAGTGGGAACATATGGGGATCGCCGTGCGCTGTCAACAGGCCTATTGACATCATACAGAAACGCAGGCGGTAATTAAGAGCCATCTCATTTACTCTCACTCAGTCCTTTTGTCTTTCTCTTGCTTCTCAGTGTCTCCCTTTATCTCTCTTTCACACACAAATACAATGTGTCACATTATACAGATATATACTGCAGTATATGAAGTTATGAGGTGATATTGGCAAAAGGGCTTTTAAAAATGTATATTTTTAGCAGCTTTGACTTGGATTACCTGAAATATGTAAATCACATGTGCAGCATCAATGACAATTTCAACTATCAGTATTAACTGGAATAGAAAAATTGAAATCCGACAGCTGTAATACACAAAACTTACTATATTGTGATTTAAGTCTTTTCGAGCTTTTGTGACTATCTAAAAGCACTCTGTCTTTTATCAGCTGTAATATTTACCAAACACATTCTTTTGTGCTTATCAGTTGTTTTTGCTTCATATCTGCATTTCCCAAAATATTCCTCTATCGTATTTCCTCTCGACCACTTCTCTCGTCTCCTCTTTTGTCAGACTGGACACAGCTCTAGGGAGTGATTCTTTTTTTATTATGCAGGACACACAAATATCTAATCATTTTAAAGCCCTTGTTAAGAAGAGTCAACACGAGGGAATTGTGGGAAAATAATAGCTTGTGGATCATTTGAATTTTGTATTTGGTGCAAAAACAACCAACCCCTCATGGAACTTATTCAGTTTATTCTGCAATGAACACTGCTGCCAAATCACATTTGTGGTTAAGTACAAATGAACTGTGGTTATACTATATTGTATAGCTTGGCCAAGACTTGAAAATGAGGTGATGAGCTGCACAGAAGTCTTAACTGTAATTTTGAATACGTGTGAGAGATAGAAATACAGTATCAGTGACATTTTATTAACTAGCTGCAAGACTATTTTAAAGGCAGTTAAGTTCAGCAGACATTTGGCAGGTCTACATTATAAATGACCTTTAAAAATATGTTATTTTTTGCTTTAACTAATAACATACATTTGACATGGTGGTCTAATTAACTTGTTGATTTTTGCTGCAGCTCCAACCACCAGCCATTCTGCAACTTTAGGACTTTTCTCCTGCACTGTGGCAGCACACAAAAGAACCACATTCATGCGCATTCAAGACAAATAAAGCATGTATGTGAATGTGAACTGACCACACAACCTGCACTCGAACACATGAGGAATCCTGCTCTCTGCATAACGCACAGGCTCTTTCCCATTAAAGCGTCTCTGTTTGCCATGTAGCTTTACTGCCAGTGTCCTTAACATAAATATTCTCACAGGAAAAGTCCACCATACGTTTTACAGCTTCACACATGATCCTCAGTGCCAGCGGGGAGGCTGTGAAGGAGGTCCCAGAGATAAAGCCCTGTTTACATTATGCTCCTCTGTCGTCCTTTCTCAGGCAGGGTCCTTGTTTATCAGATGTAATGCAGAACATTTGTGAGCAGGGGGGATTTTAAAGGGCAGTTGTCCTCTTAATTTACTTCCCCTCAAGACCCATGCCAAGACTTGACTTCTGCTCTTAAACCAGCAGAACTGTGGCCAAAAATGATGCTAAAGTACAGAAATGCCGGACTATTACTTATCACGCTGCTGCTCAGACGATTTCCACCTGTGTGTTTAAAAGCAGGGCAGAATTTCTCTGCCTGCTTTAATTGCAATTTTAAGAGAAGTGGCCTTTGTTAAAGATGGTTAGTTAATGGGTCCAAAGAGTGGAGACACAGACAGAAACAGGCACCGTGGAGCTTCATTTGAGTCTAGGTATCGATGTTCCCGGCTACACCGACGATGGTGATAGAAGAGCAGACTCTGTCAGAGCCGGAGTCACCACCACCATTTTAATTCTCTGGAGGAAAAGCAAGCGGGGGGACGCACACGATTGTCAGCCTCGCCAGTGCCCATTTTGGGAATCTATTAATATCACATATTCAAGAAGTCGCCGCTTCTAAAGTAAAAGCTATATTTATGAGTTTGAAATGATAGATGTGTCAGTAATTATTTATGTGTTTAAACTGTAAATCTTTAGGCTTCGGAAATGTTTTTAGTGTCTCTCTCTTTCTCTCTACTTTTTCCTTCTGTCTTTCTCCTTGTCCATGCCTTGTATCTATCTTCATAAACTGGAACACAGGCTGGCAATAAAGTGGCACCCAGAGACCAGATGTAGGCTCTCAGACGGGCCGGCCACAGCTCTTTTTGAATACATTAAATATACTCCTGACGTGCGAAGGTATGAGAAAAGCTGGCAAGATGACCCTGCAGGGGGAGGAAGGATATAAATCTGCAGCTTTTGACATCAAACTCAGAGCGTCTCTCGTGCCTTTGGTGGGTGATTTAAAGGCCAATTATCTCAGTTAACTGCAGAAGACAACAGTGGCCTTTTCTCCTTAGATGGATATGTGGCGAGGGGATGCGTGTTTATACGTGTCTGCGAGCGCAACAGGTACCGTACAAATTGAAAGGTTGAATGCATCCCTTGATACGAGACACACTACATGATAAGAAACGACGGCTTTTTTTTTTTTTCTCCTTTCAACTTTCAGCTGTAAGGCTAACACCTGCTTTTCCTAAAAGAGGACAGATAAGAGGATTCCCTCTGAAAACCTAGGGACAGTAGCAGCTTATTTGGCTTCGACGTGCTCTGCTGCAATCATTTATCCTTTGATTTCATTTTTATGAGCCTGGAATTGGCTTTAGGCTGCGAAAGCGCTCTGTAAGGCACATTTAATTTGACTTTATTTGCCAGAACAACATGATGGAACTTTGGGGTTTTTAGCCATGCAGGCAGCTTGAGAGTGTCCGGTCCAGAAGCTAACAGATGGATTGCAATGAAGTTTTGTACAGATTCATGATCCCCAGAGGATGTATCCTAATGACTTTGGACATCCTCAGAATCTGTCTCTCTTGCTACCATGAGATTCACGTGTGGTGTGTTTTCAGTGAATTGCCTTGCTCTCCATGACATTTGGGAGTTACACTTATGTCCAGCCTGTGTTGACTTAGGTGATTCCCTGACTTTCCTTGTAGCGCCACCATCAGGTCTAAATTTAAAATGGCTCACTTCTTTTGTTTTTGACCAAATGCATGCAAAACTGACATTCCTATCAGCCCCTTTTATTGTAAATGTACAGTTATTTCCTTCACACCAAAGCCGTGTCCTGACGTCAGATTGAAAATGAAATGCCTGTTAATCAGCTCCATTAGTTCGAGTCATGTTACTTCTCTCCTCTGCTCTCCCACCGTCCCCAGCCTGCCGTGTTTCCACAGGCTATCGATCTAATTTCTCTCAACGCTTCTGCAGAGGGCCAATTTTAAAATGAAGTGGCAATGACACAGAGTATTATGCAGCAAGGGAAGAGACAAAAAAAAAATCAGACAGATTATTTCTAAATTAACCACTGACAGCAGATACAAGTATGAGCTCTGCTGGGTGTTTGGGAGTGAGAGAGCGTGATTTATGCACGGAGTAATTTAATATGAATTAAGAGTCTTACAGAGACGACAGTTTTGGCAGGTTGCATGTGAGTGAGGTAACTGAGGCTGAGCTTTAGCAGTGCATTTCTTAGAAACCCAGTACTCTGTCCTGTCTGTTCAACCCGGGAGGAGAGGAGGGGAAAAGAGAAATCTCCATCTTGCTTGATTTATCAAAATCTGTGGTGTAAATGTTGGACACACTTACATTTTGAAGGCCAAACTCTGTCAAGCAACTTTTTTTTCTCCTCTTGTAGATAAGTTTGTGTATAGAAACTCTTGAGTTTGTGATAGACACACACCACTTGTGCCAGAGGTCGACTACTATCTAAATTTGCCAGGTCAATGTGGCCATGATGAATTAATCTGAGCTTTCAGTCACAGTACATGAATCTCCTCATTTGCAGAAATTATTAAGTCATTCTCTGCCCTCCATGAGCATAACTCTCACTGGTCCTGGCGACGGGGAGGAGGCGTCACAGCCAAAAAGCATTTTGTCATAATAAATGTGTCTGAAAGTGTTTCCAAAGCATTTCTTAAATCATTAGTGGCTTATAACAGCGGTCTAGCCCACAGGGAATGTGACGGACCCATTTATCTGCCTCACAAACAGCAGGAACAGGTCCACCAGTGATGATGGGCCTCGTGCACACACACACACACACACACACACACTGCTGATGCGGGATGGGGAGTTTGGCTGCTATGTGTGTGTGCTCATTTGTAACGTTCACTCACTCAGAGTTAAGTCAGGGCTGAGTGTTTGCAGTCTGACAGGCATTATGGACTGAATGCTCTCCTAAAACCCCACAACTGTGTCCAGTAACGAGCTCTCCAGACACAAGAATCTTTTTTTTTGTAGTATGACAGAATAATTGTGCAGTCATGTGCCTGTGTGTGTATTTGTGCATTCATGGGTGCTGTGTCTAAACAGTTTTTCTTATATGTGGTATCTGGCATCAGGATAGTTTGACCTTGTATTCAAGCATGAAGCAGGCTGTTAAATGCTGAAATTCTTCATTATTTTATTTGTATTTGAACAGATGAATTCAGTCCACATGTGTGCTCCACTTGCTTTAATGATATGACAGACATATTCTTTTGCAGTGATTCAGTACATTAATGACACTTGTGCAGTGGACACACTGTAAACTACAGAAGTTAAACACACTTCTACATTGAGTTCTTCATTTTTTGGAAAGAATGCGCTGGTGTCTGAATACGGACATGAAAATCTGACCGGCTTTAAGCATCAGCTGCATTTTATATTCCATCTGAAAATAATGTCCATCACCTCATATGCATCACTTCTGAACCTCTTCTTCTTTGTGAGAAAGTCTTACTCTAGAAATTACAGAAATTATGTAAATTTACATCCTCATTTTTAAGTTTAAAAAAATGCCTGCCCATGTAAGGAAAAAGTCTTATTCTCATCATTTTGCCCTTTATGCTATAGATCAGAATTAAATAGTGCTGTTCATCCTAAATTACTAGTCAGTCAATTGATGTAGATGAAAGCCGCATATTTGGTGCAAAAAGTAATATCATCATCGCACGTTCTCATTTCATGGACCTTTACCACCTCAGCCTGATCGTCTTACAACCCCTTTATAGACCCGCTTCTGAACTTCTCTGAACCTTTCCTCTCTCCTCCCAGCACTTTCTCTCTTCATGTGTCTTCTCACCTTCAGACCCACCACTTAAATTCATTTCCCTCCAATTCTTCTCGTCTCACTTGACTGTTTTCTTTGCAGCGCTATACGATCCTGGAGGATAACAGAGACTCCGTGGTGTGTGTGTGTGTGAATGTGTGTGTGTCGGTAGGCCAGGTCACTCCTACGACTACTGTAAATCTCTCCTGGTCTCCAGCTCACTTGGGTTTATTGAAATGACCACAGCCACTCACTCTGTACACAGTGTACATTTAGAAAACTGTGTAGTGCTTACCTGCAGGGGTTTTCCATTCATTGACACATGTATTAAAGATACACTATATGATATTGTGCATGTTTGACCTACAGTTCACTTCCAGCTTAAACAATGGTGTGTCGTTTAGAAGAGTACAGCATGTACAATGTGTAGGATGTCCTTGACTATCTGCCGTCTGCCAGCGCGGTTGATTTTTAATGTTCGCTCATGGAAAGACAAACAGCAGCATTGGAACCTGAGGGATGGGTTTCGTGTGGAAGATTGGTTATCAAAGCCTAAATTCATTGAATGGCAACAAAAAATGCAAGAATTTCTCAACAATAAACTGCAGTGAAATTGCTGGAATTTTTGCAGCTGATAAGAGTTTATGTAACTTAAGCTTGTAGACTTTGAGGAAAGAGTGGAAAACGCAGATATGCATTTTTTTAAATTTACAATGGACAAATCAGTCTTCTTGCTTTCTGCCACTGGGAGATAAACCAGCACACCTAGACTTGATAGGACTGTCTCCCTGATCCTAATACTGTACCAAACTAGTGCTTATACTGTCGATTGATGATTGACAGAGAGACTGTCTCCACGTCCACCAGTGCAGGCGTCATGACGGCTTTGTGTTGTTTTCCAAAGGAAAGATCTGCGGAAGAGGGCTGTGCTCTGATTACAGCCACGAGAGAGGGAACGTAGAGAATAGACAGCTCACCTGTGATAATAATTGCAAGCACACACACAGATATAGATGCTAGTTTTGTCGTTCTCTTTCTGTCTGGGTGTTGTTTTAGCCATGCAGTTCATAGTAAAATAAACTGTTCTGACATAATCACAGTGGACGGACTTAAGTACAGTAAGAGTGACCACACACACGCACACACACACACACACACACACATACACACAGTTGTTTAATTTACAGACCAGATGTTTTGAGACAAGTCGGGTTACTGCCAATATGTATGTGTGTGCCGCTGAATACAGCCTCATGAAGAACAACAAATATCGTCTTTGTTGTCATTGGCATGGATCCATTCTTGTACTGTATTTGATAGAATTACACATTTAACTTTATTATCTTAGTCATAAAATATTCTTCACTGACTCATTGTATTAATTAAACAAAATCTTGAAATCTCACTCCATCCAGGAAATCATAAGTTTCCCTCTTCGCGTGCCAAACGCTTCCTGTCCACACACAAACAGGAGAAACAATGCAGTCAAATCTCTTGCTCTGTACAAACTAGTCCCATAATGCAGTTTGTCTCATAACTCTGTTGAGCGCTGACACGTGTTAGAAAAAGGTCAGCGAAGTGATTCTGTGTTCCTGCCTTTCTGTTATGTCAGCTAACACTACATTGACTCACATTCTTTTAAAACCATTTTTCACTGCCTGATTTTGAACAATGGACATACATGGATATCGCGGTTGCATAATGTCTATACTTAGCTATCAATTGGATATAAAGAGGTCGACGTATCGACTCTGTTTTTGTTGCGTGTGAAACGATACAATGCCTGAAAGGTTATTGTTTGCGTTGCTATTCACGAGTGCTTTCTGAAATAAGAGCTGAACTCTACTTTTAAATCCTGTTTTCTGTTTAGTTACTTTGCCGAATGCTTTGAGGATTGAGGATCTGCAGCATATATTCAGTGTGCAGCCATTTCCCTCATGTTTTTTAACAAGGGGGATTAGTCAGTCACAGAGACGATGGGGACAAACAGGGAGGGCCGGGAGCCAGATCTGATGTTTTCCTGCATGCTGCTGCCCACGTATGAATTTTACCACTGAAATCAGATAAAAGGATAGTTCAACAATTTTGGAAACACCCTCATTTTTGCAGAGAGTTAGAATAGATGATCGACACCACTCTCATGTCTGTAAATGGGAGGCTGCAGCAGTCATGAGCTTAGCTTAGCATAAAGACTGGAAACAGGGGGAAACTGCTAGCCTGGCTTTGTGCAAAGGTGGCACGTCTGAAGCTCATCGATAAACATGTTAAATCTTGTTAGTTTAATCCCTAAAAAAAAAAAGAAGTACATAAACCTACAAAAATCCTTTTACAGGGAATGTGTAGCAAATTGTATCTTGGCCAGCAGCAGTCGCAAACAGCTCCAGGCAGCTTCTGTAAAACTGAAAATAGTCTGACACATAACCCCTAAGTAAAACGGTGAATTTGCCTTTTTACACTTTTTTTTCTTTGTTTACAGTTTTTAAAGCTAAGCTGAAACAACCCTCTCCTGTCTGAAGCTCTATATTTATCAGACAAGCAAGAAAGATTTTTTGATCTTTTCATCTGATTTGCTGTGAGAAAGCGAACGTGCATGTATCCCAACATGTCAAACTATTTCTTATGATACTTCTTCAAAGAATATTCAGCACAAGTATTGTATATTGGTCATCAGTTTGACTTGATCACTATTCATGTTGCACAGCAAAATTATTCCCAAGGCGCTACAAGTTCAAACACAACCTAAATAAGGATCACACAAGGCTATTGTGAATTCATGTAGTTCTACTGAATACACATAAAATCACACAACACCTCCAAATTATCCGCTACCACAGGAAAGAAGAGGAAGGGCAAGACCAACAAACAGGGTGGTTCTGCCTCTGTGTGAGGGGCCACAGCAAAAACAACCACACAGCTTTTATCCCAGAACACACACACACACACTGGTGACTCTTGTGTCACACAGTAATTCGCACATAGAAAATGTCACTGTGAATCTGAAATGGCTCCAGGAACACTTTTAAAGTCTGTCTTCTAATGTGGCCAGATTTACCACCTTCATCCTTGGTTCACTTTGTTCTGTTTGCTGAGATTCAGGGTGTGGACTCTCAGCTGCTGGTGTGAATTTTGTGGTCTCATTAAGCCAGGCCTAATCCTTGTTTGCTCCGGGACATCTTTCATGTGTCATTTGGATTCAACATAGTGAAGTAGGGGGTAGATTTTATTGGTTAAACACCACAAAAAAAAGGTTTGCAGTTCTGCTTTCGACTCATTGTCACGTAATAGAAATCACTTTAACTCATAGAAGGAAACACGATCCTCTCAAGCGTCACTAGAGGAGATCTGTGTTACGTGTAATGAAACTCTCTGCCTTCTTTTAAATGGCTTTTGAATAAATGGCTGAGCCGGTCCTGCGAGTCGGCTCTGGTGTGACAAATTCTACCTCTGGTTGTGTCACAGCAAAGGCCTGGGAGTGAGGAATGAAGGTTCAGATGACAGCTTGCCCTGGTTTACAGGCCTATCTCTCTGTCTCCCCCTCTCCCGCTCTGCCCCGTAGCTCCTGTATTTTAATGTTCCCCAGATGGGATTGACGTTGCCGTGACAGGCGGTGACGCAGGCAGGGTGTCGAGTATCAGGGCCACTGACAGGTTACCATCAATCACACTTCTTACCAGCCAGCCACTTAAATAACAACCGCCGTAACACACCTCTCACTTTGCACTTTTTTTTTTGTAAAGGCTTTATGATGCCCAGGAATGTTGGCTCCAGTTTAGTCTTTAGACTGGAGAAAGTAATCAGGTGTGTGTGAGTTAGTGTGTGTGTGTGTGTGTGCGTGCGCAGCCACCTTTGAGGCCGATTTGAATGAAGGCCCGTGTGCGAAAGAGGATGCCAACTTGTGTAATGTGCAATTGCATTTTATATGAAATTTCTTCATTTTCCAATTGTAAATTAGTTGTTCAGGTTTTGTTTTTCACATAAGACGGGACTAAGTAAATACAGTTTAGTACATTAAACCTCAGCTTGACTATTTTAATTGTGATTTTGCATACATGTTCTCTAATGTGATGTAGAGTATGTCAGTATAAGAATTTTTTTTTTTTTCCTATTATGATAATATTATTCTCAGCCCGGCTCTACTCGCTGATTTACTGATTTTAAGCTGCAACTAGAGCTTTTTTCCATTACTCATTAATCAGACATTTTTTGGCTATAATTAATTGATAGTTTGGGCTATATAAACTTTACATAGGTGGCATGTTGATATTCCCTTTGCAAGATAAAGAAAAACAAAAAAATCTCCCAGTAAATCCAACAAATTCTGGAGTGCTTTTCATTGAAACTGATGAATTCTTTGTCAATTGACCAACCAGTGAACCGACTGTTTCAGCTCTGTTATATTTCCCTTGCCTACAGTGGAAGATCCAGTGACCAGCACTTGCAATCCCACAAAATCCCAGTAGAGGGCCCCTGTCCTCTGAGTGACTTCATAGATTTATTTCAGTCCTCCCAGACAACAGCTACTACACACATCAACCATCACTCACCAACATGTTTATCTGCTATATTATTAAACACCCACTCACTCAACAGGATTATTTTTAAAAAATCCCATTCTGATTATTTTTATCACTTGTGTGTGAAACTGAGAAAGAGAGAGGGGGAGGAGGGTGTCAGGGAAGGAGAGAAGAGGTGAGTGGGTGGATGCGACTGGCTGGCATGTGAAAGACACGAAGACAATAGAGTCGTATTAGAAGACCAGCCGTCCAAACTGCCTCGGTGCTTCTGTGGGAGTTTCCTGTCCGGACAGTGTGCACGCTTAGCTTGAACGCTGACCTTTGACCTCGTGAAAACACAAAAATGCCACCGTTGACATATGTAGTAAGTGTGTGCTTATAGTCTGTGCACATGGGAAGTTTTTGGTTTCACGTTCGGAGCGCATTTGCACCACTGACACTGCCTGCATGAGAAAATATATAGATAAAAGCTCCTACATTTTTGTCAGTATGAATCGAAAAATAGAAGAATAGAATATGTTTCCATTGGTCCATATGAAAACCATTTTAGTTTAACAACAACACTCTGTTGTAATTTAGTTGCTGTGTTAATTTTCATGTACATACCACCTCACCGTGAATGGTTGCAGTGGGTTCATACAGTAACAAGAATGGCATGTATGAACAATAATGAAAATGACAATAGCAGAAAAAATGGCTTCAAAATTGAATAACATATCAATACATCTCTGACACAGTTGTACAAAAAATAATAATATTCACATAGATAGTATGTGTTTTTAAATCCTTGTTTTAGTTTATGGTTTATTGTGATTTGTTGTTATCTTGGCAACAACCTCCTGGTGTTCATGCTGTTGTGTATAGTAAAGTCTTTATTCATATCAGCCTAAGGGAGATCTGTGTGAATGTACTACTGAGAATCATGTGTGCTGTACATACTGATGTGTAGCCCATGAAAAAATACAATCTTATTTTGTCTTTTTGTGTTTAAGTAAAAGTTAAATAGTCCACTGTCATGAGTAAGTAAGGACTGCGTGTTCAGTCCCCTGAGAAAGAGGAGAAAACTGGAAGTGAAACGGCAGCGAGGGAAAGACGTGGGCGATATTTTGATCTGTGATCTAATTTTAGCTCGGCATCGGCTTCAAATAGAAACTTCTCCATAAATATTCATGAATGGAGGGAAGAATCTGTTGCTCTGCGATGCAGAGGGAGAGAAGAGGGGAGGGGAGAGGGCTCCGTATTCTACCTGAAAATCTATTTTTAACCGCGTCACTGCCTCTCGCGGTCTATTCCCCATGCAAGGGGAGGCTAAATTTAGCTGCACAGAGACAGAAGCGTGATGCAGAAATACAAAAATAGAAATGGGTTTATGGTCAGAGCACGCAGGACAGCAGCCAGGGGTGCAGCATCATTAGGGAGGACGTGATGGAGGGAGAAAACAGGAAAGAGGAAGAAGCTCCGAGCTACATGTGTACTTGTGGTAACTGGATGATGTGTGTGCTGACACATCAAAACATAGCACGTTATAGGTGTGAAAGGTTGAAAGGCGCTGCTCTGCTGTAGCACATTAAACACATCATTTACACATGCAAAGCAGGTTTAATTTCCCATCAGAATGTGTGATTAATCCTCAAATGCACATCATTAGTTACACATTTGTTCATTTGCAGGGATGCAGTCTCTCAGCTTCAGCATCACTGGCCCAGTCACACAGTGTATATACTGTCAGGGCCAAACCCTCTCAGTACAGCCTGTACTCTCTTCCCCTTTGAAATATTATTTACTCTGCCTCTCTGGCCTATTTTACCCCTCACCCCCCTCCGTCCTCCCTCGGACTCCTCTCCTCGGTTGTGTGTAGTTCAGTCAGTGTGTCTGAAGCTGTCACATGTATGGAGCGACGGGGGCTTCTGTTCGCACTGCTCTTACGTAATAGCCAGTAAGACACCAACATCTTGTCCTCATGCAGCATCTTAGGAGGGTAGCAGGGTAGGAGGAGGGGCACAGGATGGAGTGGAAAAGAGGAATGAATAGTATGTTTGCATGCTGCAGTTGGTGCACACCTACTAACAGAGCGTCATATAAGCCGCTGCATTCAAAACAAGCCATTGTTAGTAGTAACGCTATTAAAGCTGCAATTAGCTATCTATAGCCATGTTGGCAGCGAAGACCTGTGGATGGCAGTCATCCGTCCGGAAGACTGCAATAACTCAACAACTATTAGATGGATTTGTGCAGACACTCGTAGTCTCCAGATGATGAAACCTAGTGACTTCGGTGATCTCAGGATTTCTGCTTTTGAGTCAAATATCTTAACAACTGTCTAATGGATTTACCCTGAAATTTACTCCAGACATTCATGTCCCCCTCAGGATGAACTGTCGTAACTTTTCATACAGCACCTTCATCAGTCTCAATATTAATTTGGCCAAAAATACCAGCAAAACTAACGACATCTCCATCAGTCTCAGCTTCCCTTTTTTGTGCTGATTAGTCAATAAAATGTCATGAAAAAAAGCCCAAGGTAACATCTTCAGATTGTTTGTTCACTCAAAAGATATTCCATATGTACTTATTTGAACATTTAATCAGTTATTAAAAATAAATGTCTATAAATAATCTGTCATTCAACTAATTGGTTAATCAACAAACAGAGCAGTTCAGCCTCTTGCTGACTGCTTTACAGCCATGTGAGCTGAATTGCAGAACGCCAGTAGAGATGCATTAAGATGTCAAAGCAGGAAACGCACAAGTCTAATTAATAACATTAACGAAGGCTGTACTCCACGCTTTGGTATTGTGCATACTGGCTCGCTGGCAGAGGACACTTAATGCGACAAAGCGATGCTAAACTCAAAATATCTGTTGTTAAAAACTAAAGAATTCTGTAGCATAGTGTTAATTTCCGATAAAAGCACAAGTGCCTTGTAATATATAGTGTTGTGTTATTCAGTGCTCTCTCAAGGAATAATCAGGGATGTGCTTTTGACTGTAATGATGTTTTGGTGTTTTTCTTATTTCCCACATGTATCATCAACACACATCTCCAGCCCACGCTCCTACACCCATAACTACAGTTTTTATTTGCTCTAGGTTTCAGATGTTTCTATTTTTTAGACATCGTTTCCTCCGCTGTATTTATTTGAAAAAGATTGAATGCGCGTCTGCTCGTCCAAAATCCTCCACGTTCTGCTAATGGTTGTTTTGCTAAAGCGTGGATTTCTACTCTGGAGTTCCTCACACTGTTTATGAAAGAGGATGTGTTGCCAAAAGGAGCGCCCGGCCGACAGAGTCTCTCCAGGTTCACATGTCAGCAGAGGGGCTGTGGGAAAATAGAGATGTGGATCAAGGCAGAAACGTGCCCGGACTGTGAATAAAAAGGCTTCGCTGTGCCGCTATCTGGTGTTTTTTTTCCGTAGTCGGATCGCATTTGATCAGGAGGAACTCCTCCTCACCTGATCGTCGGGCTATTTTTAGACTCACACTCACATGACCCCCACGTCAATACGCTGATGCTAATTTTATACCCCGCAGTTCACTCACAGTCCATCTCCACACACACATGCCTCTGGATGTTTACACACACTTGTGCCTCACCTGCATGACATTAGCCACCTTGGTTTCGCACCTTTAATGAAGTGCACATTATGTAATCCATGTTGTAGCTGTAACTGACTGGCTGGACGATTTAAAGTCTTCAGAGGCAGCAGATAGAACGATGTTTAATGTCACCTTCTCTTTGTATTGTCTTGATGTAAATGGCTTTGTGGGTCAGTTATCCTAATGGTCCGGCCCCCTACACCTGCAGCAATCAAAATCCGAGGTCGTTCAGACACATCAGATCCTTTATTCACCTTCCTAAATTAGCCATTTTTAGCTGTAATTTTGCTCTTTACTGGTTTATAATGGTGCCTTCTAAATGACTCAATTTCCTGTTCAAGAGTTAAAAATGGCTGACTGTTGTTACCCAGTGATGAAAGCTTGTGATATTTTTAAATTTGGACTATTGTGTTAAATACTCCATTTCTCCCTGTCATTGTTACTGGAGCAGCCCCAGTTGCTGGACACTTTGCTTTCTCCATGGTCTCAAGCACAACATTTCATCACCAAATGAAATCAGTACTCACTGGATCAGCCAACATTGATCCATTTATTTGTCTCACCATCAGATTCATGTTGCCTCCTGCAGCCACTGAAACTAATTTGCTCGACAGGACCCCGCTGCGACATCTCGAATTGTAATAGTATATTTCTGTTAAAGCTGTCAGCAGCTGTTTCCAGTTGTTCCCATCTGATTTAATAAAGACTCACAAGCTGCATTTGTTACTAATGCGTCTAGGAACATGCATTCTGCGGGAGATATGTTCAAACTAGTTGTAGGAGTGTCTTTGTAGGGTTAATGCTTTAATGGGAAAACAACTGCTTGTTAATGGTTTAACAATGGCAAGCCCTAAACCAAGGAGTGGGTGTCCAGGATGGATGGATGGATGCTTCTTTCATTTCCTGTGTTCCTATTGCTATGTAATAAATCTGCACATTTTTTTATCCATTAAAATGTGTCTTGAGTCATCCAACCTCGATAATAACTCCTTTCCCCCTCTTTCTCTCTCTTATCAGTTTTGATGTGGAGAATGGATTGTCAGTGGGACGCAGCCCCCTGGACTCCCAGGCCAGCCCTGGCTCTGGTCTGGTCTTGCAGGCCAACTTTCCTCACAGTCAGCGGAGAGAATCCTTCCTCTACCGCTCCGACTCTGACTTTGACCTTTCACCAAAAGGTCCCTCCAGAAACTCCTCCACTGCCAGTGACTTGTAAGTACTCTCCCACTTCATACTGTTGATATGGTACATCTCTGTGACACTCTACTATATGGTATACAATATTTGATATTTGTTGTGTATCCAGGAGGATGGGATGTGTTTTCCTTGATTTTTTCAGGATTGTGACAACCTTCATTTACACTCAAAACAGTTCATTCTTCACTCCACACATCCTTGACATGCATGTTGTGTGTGTAGTTTGACATGTGTTGACATCAGTTTAAATCTGAATAGACAAACTGAAGAACATCAACATCAAGTCACATTCAGTGTCAAACTCTGCAGTTTTAAAATTCCAAGTAAAATCAGGTTTCATTGCTCTGATAAAATTCAAATTTGATAACTCAAATATGCAAAAGTAAAGTCTCAATACCAACAGTGTTTTGTGTGCTTTGCTTTAGGTCACACACAAAATGAATGAGGATACTGTATACATTCAGTCTTCGCAAGTGTTGCATGAGACATCTCAAGACTTTGGTCCTGTTGCTGAGATACCAGCAACCGCTTTGTTTTCTGTTAAACAACCCTTAACAAAAAAAAGACATGCATTTCTATGTTTTCCTCGTCTTGTCCTCTGTGTGCAGAGAGGTTCCCACATGGGAAGACTCATGTGGTGAATCGGTTTAAGGGTTGGCTCCTTTTCAAGCTGCACCAAACAGCTGTGGTCTCAACTTTATTTGCAAATTTAAAACTAGTTCTTTTTTGGCATTTCCTTCAGATTCTTAGAGAGTCCTCTGTAGCCAAAGTCAGACTGTTAATTTCCCTTTCATAGCTTTACAAAAGCTGTTCTGCACACATTTGCTTGTATTGGACAAAAGTCCCTCACAGACCGATATGAGGGCTCTACCTCTGATTCATTTCTTATCCAGGCCTTTCAGTTTTGTAGCTCAAAGGCAGTATTAAAACACTCTGTGCATTCCATGTGTCTAAAAGCATCCACAACCAGATCTACACTCTAAAAAAGCCCAACATTAGCACAACCAGCTGGGTTTCCATCACAAATACTTACATGTCAAATCAGCTTCCCAGGGATTGCAAGAAATTTGAAAAAGTGGGCAAATTTTTTTGGTCTTTTGTTGCTATTTTTTGTGTCCCACATATACCTCAAACAGCCCCCTCCACAGTTCATAATGTCTCAACACATTTAAGTTTGTCAAGTCAGCAGTCGCAGGTCTCCTCATCAACTCTCATCTGTTTTTAAAGGGAAGAAAGCTTGAAGCACTGGGAAGTCAACTGGTTGTCATCTCGGTGAGAAGAACATGATAAAGCAAAAATAAGATTAAAAACACTGACTCTGTCCCCCTGAAGCCCTCTCCTGCATACCCTATGGCTTCACGGCCATTTGCCACCTCCCTCCTAAATATAAAAAATACTAAATATCAAACACTTCACCTGATGTCCGATAGATCCCCTCCCAAAACACCCAGTTCTGTTTTCCTTGTTTTTGCATGTGACGCTTAATCAGAGACGACCAAGTATAATAACACACCCTGTGTTTTTATTTACCAGTTCATACTTATATCACCCTCCCTTCCACCTCCCCCCAGTCCTCATTTATTCCTCCTTTATTCCATCCTATTTATTTGGTTTAACAAAGTTGTCAGATGAATTATTAAGATGAAGGAGCTTGGTCCTCTGGTCAGTGTTTCCTGTCTTTGTTTCACGCTTTTCCCTCCTGTGTATTCTCCTCTGTTTTGCAGACATACAGAAGACATGATTGTCACACCATTTGCACAGGTGAGTCCTCTGAAACCTTTCCATCCAACCTTTGGAAGCAATTTTCTTTATTGCGTCTTTGAAAATTTGCCAGATGGTCAAATAAAAAGAAAATCACGCTCACTTGTTAGCTGAAGACAGCAGGTCTTTAAAAAAACTGTAATAAACTCCAGATGGTACGAGAGCGGGCTTCACTGGCTCGTCGGAACAGCCCTGCGACAGGATCAGGCATCCCGCTGGCATCGCCTGGCTCTTGCGTGGGACGTGCGTCACACTTGTGCTCACTTTACACAGCGAAAGAAGCGGTGAATCCAATACTGCTGGATCATGCTGTTTAAATTCGCATGCCGTGGCTGATAAGGCTGCTACATGGGTCAGGTCTGGACACCAGATACTCTGTGGGCTTTCTCTGTGCGCTGAGTCAGTGTTTGGCTGCAGATGGGGTGACAGACATGACATAGAGGAGAGTCAGTGATGCCATCAAAACATCAGACAGGGAGAGGGGAATGCCTCTGTGTAGCACTTCAGCTCGCAGGATGAAAGCCACAGTGTCTGGTTTCAAAGGCTTGTCAGCAATTCGTATTAAGAATCACTTGATCTAGTTCAAGATGAATTAAGTGGAGGCATGAGCAAGTATTTAAGGCTATGAATGAGGTGACATCTGTGGATTCATCGGATCACAGATGTTATGTACGTCGCATTTGGTGATCTCACACATTTAGTCTCTTGTTTCTATCTTATAGGTCCTCGCCAGCCTGAGGACGGTCCGAAGTAACTTTGCCGTCATAACTGGCCAACAAGATCGCACAGCCAGCAAGTAGGTTTTTTTAGAAAATATCCTGGGCTGCTTGACGAATCTTGATGAGCCTGACAAACATACTCATGTGGCAGTTACAGTATTACTTCTGCTGGCTGACTTTGGCTGGTCTCTGTCCACAGGACGCGATCCTCAGGCAGCAACCCGCCATCCATGTGCAAGACCAGCCTCGCAGGTCGGTACTGGGACTAGAATGGGCTGTTTACTAATCAATATCCCATTATCAACACTGACCCTGTCAGAAGAGAGACAGTGAAGTCATTATCATGATTAACTTTGTGAAATGTGGAATCTGGGTAACATGTCAAAGTCATGAATTAGTAAATGAAAGTCATTCACAAATACATGAAATCCATTGATGGGGGGAGTATTCAGATCATTTACTTAGGTAAATTCAATCTATATTACTGTCAGCGTATTTAATAATCTCATCATATGTTTTGTATGTGAAGAAACTAGAAATGTTGAGGAGTAAAATGTACAATTTTCTTGTGAAATGTAATGGAGTAGTGCTATAAAATAGCATAAAATGAACTTATTCGTGACAACGTTTACAGCCCACTTTGAAAATCTTTTGATGTTTGAACACTATGTGAATGAGTTGAATCCATCCCATAATGCCATGCTGTGTTCATCTGGTACAGAGGAGCCTCACCAGCAGCTGGCCATAGAGACTCTAGATGAGCTGGACTGGTGTCTGGAACAGTTGGAGACGCTGAAGACTCGTCACTCAGTCAGCGAGATGGCCTCCAACAAGGTACTTTAACATAAAACACATCACAGTTCGACCATAGAGCGATGGTACTGAACACACACACACATGTTACAGGATAAAACTGATACACACTGTTCAGGTTCATCTTTTAATACAGCCACTTTAGTGTGAGGTTGCAGCACACTCTCTCTAATCTGTACCGTGATTCAGCGCCCTGAGGAATTTTATTAGTCATATGCATCTTGTTGCCATTTTTAAGGTGGTCAGACTCCAGTCAGCTCCATGAACAGGAGGTGACCCTGAGCTCATCAAGGTTGAACCTAGTACATCTTTAAGAATACATTTCCAATTTTAAAGTAATATGAAGATATTTTAGATGGTCATTACATTTTTATTACATTAGATTCAGCGTTTCACCAAAGTTCAATTATAGCTCTCGATTGTCAGAATATCTATAAATATCAGGCAGTCCTTCCGCCACTGTTGCTCTCTCACGCCACTGTTCAGTCAGATTAATTAAATTTAATTGCCGTTTCCCTTTTGAGATGAAATACATCAGCATTTTTTTTTCTTTATTAGAGCGGTGAATAAAAGCAAGACATGTTCTTAATTTACATTGGTTTTTCATTAATGGATGTAATCTTCAGCGGCCCAAATTAGAGCGTTCTCCAAGTACAACACTAAGCCTGTGGATTGTGTGTGATGTACCGTAAGTGCAGTTAGCCGTCACGGATCCCTAAACAAATCTCAAAGCTCACTAATACAGAGAAGCCATCATGAAAATATGAATAGAATCTCACATCCGTCGGCGGATGGGAGAGGGGCTTACACCATGAATGAGCGGGATGGCTTCATGCATGCAAATAGAGACTAGACACACAGACACACCCTTCCCCCCACTCATGTGCAGAAAAATGTGAATGAGGAAGTGGAAGCTGAAGATGAAACGGCATCCCCCCCGATCCATTCTTCCTACACGTATCGCTCTCCTCCTCCTCCTCCTCTTAGACTGGAGCCCAGCGCTCATGTGATTCCATGATTAGACCGCCCACACAACATACACATGCTCTTCAAACTAACATACACAGGTCACATGTGCACACTTCTCCCCATCACATACATGTACATTGCCCGCCTTGCCTCCCGTCACATATATTGCATGCTTGGATACATATACCATTACACACGCCACACGCTCACGTGGCGGCGGCAACCCCCCGCCCCCCATTGCTGCAGATCAGTCAATGAGCAGCTTCAGTCTTCAGTCAGTGGGGAAGAATTATCCATGCTGGCATTAGGGCAGGCACATGGGAAGCCGGAGCAAGCACTGTTTCTGCATCGCTGATGGACTTATTGAACAGTTCTGTTTAAAGTAGATTTCCCCCTGAAAGTGTCTCTGAGGAAGAGTGAAGGTTCTCTGAACCTTTCATTCAGGATGTTTTTTAGAGCTGGTAACTGATTTGATACAAACTATAAAAGCATATAAAGTCACACCATAACTTATCTTATAATATTTTCCATCCGCTTGAAAATGTGGTTAAACGTATTCAACAATTAAAAGTTGGCTTAACCATTTTTTCAATAGCAACTGCACTGATACATTTTCCTCATCACCAAAATTCATTATTATTCAGTTTGGTTATTCATACTGAGGCAGCCAGTGTATTTACATGTCAAAATATTTAGTTATAGTTAACATCATCTATTTCTGATCATGTTCCTGATAGTGGTCGATGTTCCCACATCTTTGTGGTACATGGTGTACTGTTCTTATTTTTAGCTACATGAATGAAATCCCCCCCATCCATTCAAAGCTTTTCCTTCATATCTTCTTCAAACTTTGTGCACATGGTGTCTCACAACCTCCTCCTCTGACACACTCAGCCCTGCCTACTTTGAACGTCTCCCACCCAATGAGGGCCCTCCGTCTCTCCCAGCTGCTGCTGCAGCAGGCGTCTGATAGGCTGCTATTCTTAGGCATTTTTGGAAGGAGGCGGGGATTGGAGTACCTCGTTCCCCCTCTGTTTACACACATACGGGAGCAGGCAGTAACTGAGTGAATGAGGGAGAGTCAGGGGGAGTGATGGAGTGTGGCTTCACTGCCTTCCATCCTCGCATCCCCGCAGCATTCCCACAGCTATGCTTCCACTCCCTTCTTCTGCCGTGGACGTCTGAACAGTGTTTTTTAATCCATCTGTTCAGCACGTAGTGATCAAAGCTTCCCAGAGCACTAACCAGTGGACTGTCTGCTTGCAGTGGATTTTGCTCAGGCAAGCATTATAGGAGCACAAAGTGTCCCAGCTGTCTGTTTCTCTGTGGAACAGGCAGCGTCGGAGGACGACCAGAAAGCCCTGCTCTCTCGCTCAGTTTTGTTTTTGCTCCCATGCTCGACTTTGCGCTGAAATGCCAGAAGTGAGTTATTTCATCTCCGTGTCGTGGATGTTCATTCAGGTAAGGAGATGCGAGGGATGAGCTGGGCGGGAAGGAGGGGGGGGAGGTGAGACTGCTCACATGTTGCTCTTTTTGCGAATGAGTGTAAAGATGTGAACAACTGGTGGGTGAGATGAGACTGGACTTTGTCTGTGAATCTAGACATCTTCAGATTTGTAGATTTGTCGTCTGTTCCAATGTTATCCACATGTGTAGTATGCAGCATGTGTTTGGGTTCAGACCACTACCAGCAAAATCAGCCATGCATTTTGGTCCAATCATCTTCTGCGTCGTGTGTGACGTGAGACACACACGGGCACATGTGCATGCTGTTGCGTGTAGCCATCCTGCGTATATTTAAGGATGTTTAATGCTCGTCTGTACTCTGATGACTTTCTGTCTTTTAGCAAAAAGTATGTTTGATTTAACTCGTGGATGCTTCTCTGTAGTTCAAGAGGATGCTGAACCGAGAGCTCACCCAGCTGTCAGAAACCAGCCGTTCAGGGAACCAGGTGTCTGAGTTCATCTCTAGCACCTTCCTAGGTAAATCACTTTGTATAATCTACATTCTGCACATAAACATATATATCATATAAATGATGTAATTGAAAAAGATTTCAACAGCTTATCACCTTTTTGATCTATATCACCAGTTGCATGTTAGTTATAAGTGTAAGATTGTCACACATGGAACAGAATAGTTGAATATATATCTAAGTAGGATGTCAAAATAGCTATTACAATAAAGTGCAACAAGAGATTGTGGTGTTAAATGTTGTCTGTCTCCATCTGACAGAGAAGCAACATGACATGGACATCATGTCTCCCCCCACCAAGGAGAAGGACAAGAAGAAGCGGCCCATGTCCCAGATCAGCGGTGTGAAGAAGGCCACCCACCACCCCAGCCTGGCCCCTTCCACCATCCCTCGCTTCGGGGTCAACGCCAGCCAGGAAGGACTCCTAGCCAGGGTATGAGGACTGGTCCACTTATTTATGTCTCTGCATTGTTTTAAATATATTCTTACTTGTCCTGTATGTTGTGGTGATAAACATTTGTGCTTGTTGTCCACTGGCAGGAATTGGAGGATATAAACAGATGGGGTATTGACATCTTTAAGGTCTCCGAGTATTCTGGGAATCGCCCGCTGACGGTCACCATGTACACCATCTTCCAGGTAACACCTCCAAACATGCTGTGTTCTCTCAAGCAATGTCTGGTCCTTGTCCTGTGCTCTATAACCTCAAACATGTAGGACAGTAAATGAATGAACAAGACAGTAAATGAATGAATCAAACGATGACATAACTAACAAGTGTGAATAAATGGTTGATGTTTACCTCGACTGACCCAGTGTTCTCCTGCTACTGTAGGAACGAGAGCTGCTGAAGTCCTTTAAGATTCCAGTGGACACTTTCATCACCTTCATGATGACTTTGGAGGATCATTACCACGCAGACGTGGCCTACCACAACAACATGCATGCTGCAGACGTAGTCCAGTCCACGCATGTCTTACTGTCCACGCCTGCTCTGGAGGTAGACGATCGCTCGATTTCATTCAAGAGCAGATACAAACTTCATCATTATTCAAACAATGGGATTGCAACACGTGTCCTGTCATGTTGAGCATCCACACACACGTCCTGTATATTGACTCCTCCTGCCTTCTTTTGTTTTCTAAGGCTGTGTTTACTGATCTGGAGATCCTTGCCGCTCTGTTTGCCAGCGCCATCCATGACGTGGATCACCCTGGAGTTTCCAATCAGTTTCTCATCAACACCAGTGAGTTTGCATAGCGCCATAGGGATTAGGTGTGTGGGTGCTGAATGTATTTAACAATGTGGATGAGATGCCTGTAGACACGTGTCTATGTAGAACTATGCTTCTGAATTTCCTATTCAGGTGGTTTGCAGTGCTGTCTGTAAAACATTTTTTTCTGCTTTTTTGCCTTCAGACTCCGAGCTGGCCTTGATGTATAATGACTCGTCAGTGCTGGAGAATCACCACTTGGCTGTTGGCTTCAAACTTCTTCAGGAAGACAACTGTGACATCTTTCAGAACCTCAGCAAAAAGCAGAGACAGTCGCTGCGTAAAATGGTGATCGATATGGTAAGACACCTCGGGAGGAGCCTGTTTCTGACCCTGAGTTCAGGAATTGTCATCGCGTTATAGGCATAACAATGTACCACTGTCCGTTCTTCAAATAGACTTTTTAAAACTTAATTTCTCATCCGCAGGTGCTGGCCACAGATATGTCCAAACACATGAACCTGCTGGCAGACCTGAAAACCATGGTGGAGACCAAGAAAGTCACCAGTCTGGGAGTCCTATTGCTGGACAACTACTCAGACCGCATACAGGTGAGAACAGTTTAGCCATTTATTCATTGTTACAACTGCAGTGATCAATATGTTTATATGTAAAAGGTGTTGCTCGTAGTGACAAATTCCGTTCTCCTCCATAATCAGCTGCAGAAGTCCACTGTTCTCAGTGTAAAAGCTCTTCCTACTTAGCACCAATCGGCAGACAACAACCAGCTGGTGAACATTGCTGCTAAAGAGCCAGATGTTTCCCCCTGGAGAAAACCAAAACAGAACTAAAAGACAAATGAATACCAGGCTTGCATTAATCAGGTTGCCAGAAATCCAAATCAATGCTAGTGTTGCTAAATAGGCAACAGTTTGTCACAACCACTTTATCAGGTGTTTACAGCTTTTTTTGCTGCCCCTAGGTAACCAAACATCAATTATTGCTGCTAATATTAAGATTCATTATGTAGCAATACAGTTTAGTTCAACTGAAAAGAAGGTCAAATGATCTTCTTTTAAAGGTGTTTATTTGAATGGATATTCACAAGCTCTTCTTTTGTCACCACAGGTCCTTCAGAACATGGTTCACTGTGCAGACCTGAGCAACCCCACCAAGCCTCTCGAGCTGTACCGGCAGTGGACAGACCGCATCATGGTGGAGTTTTTCACCCAGGGCGACAGGGAGAGAGACAAGGGCATGGAGATCAGCCCCATGTGTGACAAACAAAACGCCTCAATAGAGAAGAACCAGGTACAGAACAGAAGCTGCAGCACTTAATACATGAAGTCTGCTGTAAAGTGTTAAATTGATATGTGTAAGTGGTGAAGAAAATGATCTCCATCTATATATTTATATCAATTGCCTCCCTCTTTTTTTCAGGTGGGTTTCATTGACTACATTGTTCACCCTCTGTGGGAGACATGGGCTGACCTTGTCCACCCAGATGCTCAGGAGATCCTGGACACACTGGAGGATAACAGGGAGTGGTACCAGAGCATGATCCCCCACAGCCCCTCACCCAACCCAGAGGGCCAGGAGGAGGGAGCCCTCGCCGGCGAAGCCTCTGCGCTCTGTGGGGGCGGCGGCACCACTTCGGCCGACAAGTTCCAGTTCGAGCTGACCTTGGAAGAAGAAGGAGAAACTGATACCGAGAGTCCACCTGAGGAAGAGGAGGGCTACAGCGGCAGCACAGGGCCTGAAATCTCCAGAACTGAGTCTGGCAGTGGATTTGATACGGTGTCTGCTACGACTCACCTGCTCACCAAAAAGCTCACTACTGATTCAGGCAGGACGTTTTCTTTAGACTCTGAGAAAGATATAGCAGAAGACAGAGAAACAGACCAGGAAGGCGTCTCTGGGGTACCACGCTTTAGACTCGGCACATAGCACCAGTCAAAAGTTGAATTTCTTTTGGCCTTTTTTGTTTATTTTTCTTGATTATGGTGCCTCATCCTCCATCACTCCTCTTCTCCCACTCCAACCAAACACCACCACCTCTGGTTTCCACAGACAGGGTGACAGCAAGCCTCGGGGTGGGGAGCACAGGAGTGCGGGTGGGTGTGGGGGGTGTTAAGAAAGTCTGCAGTTTTACACAGCAGTCACTTGCACTGGAGAGAGACAGATAGACTGAGTCACTGTTCCAATAGAGGACAGGAAACCAAGTTTCAGACCGGTCCTTTGTGTTCTGTGTCTTTCAGTCAGACATACTGTGGATAAGGTTCAACAGAGACAATGAGAAGTTTGAAAAAAACTTCCCTTTTACCAGCCAACCCAAGGTCTACTACAACAAATGACAGAAGTGTCTTCCTCTTTTAGAGTATTTGTGAAGAAAGTGAGGAAGTTATGAATGGCTGTGAAAACACAACACAACTTCTTGAAAGACATATTGCCAAACTTGCAATTTACAGGGACAATGCTGTTTTGCCTGCCTTTTTGGTTTTTTCATTTCTTTGTTTATTCTGTTTTATTTAGTTCCATACACGGTGAAATACAGTAAATGAAGAAACAGCAAAGTGACACTTCAAAGCAGTGTAAGCAGAGTCACGGCAGAAAGGAGCTGTGCATGATTTTATGCAGGAAACTTTAAATGTAGCAGATGTTTTGAGTGACTCTATCATTATATTTGTATATGTAGCACTCCTGTCAGCTGGTGTTGCACAGCCCATTTCATTGTGTTCAGCAGGCAGTTGTTTTGGAAGAATATGATTATTACCAAGTGGCTGGCAGTACATATTATTTTGAGTTGTTTCAGGCTTACTATTTCCATTTTTATAATCTTAAACTATGATATTGTGACAGCGACAAAACTGAGCCAGGGTCAGTGTAGTGTTGGAATTACATCCAGAGCAGTGTGGGCTGTGCACATGGCGCCTCCCAGTGTTGACAAGTGGAACTGAAGTTCTGGCTTTGGAGGCAAATGATTTGCAAGGTTTTGCATAGGCCTATATCCAGAGTACACTGAAAGGTATTTAACTGTAGGACTACCCATAATATCAGTTGTGTTTCAGTTTTGTTGCTTTTTGATTATTTTTGTTCGATTTTTTAAATTTTATTTCAATTCACTATTGTTTTTTTTTTTTGCCTTCTTAATATTTGGCACCCATTTTATCAGTTTGCCTTCAAGTGTAGCACTTTACAGTTTTGTTCATAACTAGCTCTCATTGTGGTTTTCAAGGGCTTGAGCCAAAACGTGAACACATTGGAGGCTTTTGACTGCGAAACAGTTTGTTGTGCAACGAGCACAGACATGCAAAAACTTTACAGTACAGCTACAAATGCATTAAACCATCCATTCAAATCCATTCTTGTCACCACATAATGTGTCAAACACAGCACTCAAAATCCACCTGTATAAATTACAAAAACAATAAGGGCAGAGTATTACAAGGGTTGCAAAGAAAGATGTTAGCATCATTGTAACTGTAAAAAAAATCCAAGAGGTTACTAAGAGACACTTTCCTGTGCCAGAATTATTTTCATCTTTTTTTCTCTCATCGATCAATATTTCGCTCTTCACAGGGACATAGTCAATGACAAAACAAGTGCCAAGCAAGCATGACACAACCCGTACTGTAATTTCCATTTTGCCACTGGCTACTTTCCATCAGTGACTGATAAAGTTGGTTGACTGTAGCACCCTGTGTGCCAATCTGACCCCAGTGTCTCTGCTCCTCTTTTTCTAACTCCTGTTTGAACAGTAACTGAAACTGATATTGTCTTAAAACAGTGATGTGTTTTTTTGTGTGAGTGAGTGACTGGGTTGACTTTTTTGATGTATTTGCTAAGAAAAAACCAAAGCACTTTGTACGGTACTTTTACAGTTCTGCACTTCCAGTACAGTTGAACATGTATAACGTGACTGTTTCACTGTTTTTCTGTTGGCCTGGTGGATACGTTGAATTGCACGGGCTGGACCACTACAGCTCTTAAAGGCTGGATGTTGGAGGGACTGAAATAGTTTTTTATATATATATATATAATTGACTGTACAAAAAAATTTGTTTTCTTGAAATGCATGACATTGGCTGCAGGATTCAAAGAATATGAAGAGTATGTAAAGTACTTACAAAACTTAGCCTGTGGAGAAACTTTATTTTATTATTACCATGGAGTAAATCATGTTTTAACATGTGAACGAGCTGAAAGTTGTTTTTTTTTTTTTTTTTGACGCCTTATTTTCAAACTTGGGATTTTTTTTTTCTGGTCATAGATGTGTTCACTGACATGCTGGAGTCAAACATGTGCAATCCTTTCTGTAGCCATAAACAGCACCAAACAGACCAACACTCAAGGATGCCTTCAACACTAAGGACTATTTAACAGCTTAACCAGCACAACATGTGAAGATTCAGTCTGTCTCTCTGCGTGTCACTAATTGTTTGATTTTGTACATTTTCCTCACAGTCCTTCATGTACAGTTTATTTATTATTTCTGTATTATCTGTCACAAACGATGGAACAGTAGACTTTATTTTAGTCTGAGATTTAGTACTTATGTGTAGCTTGACGTGTGAGAAAGTCGAACAGGACAGATTTCAACTATTACTCAGCTTTTTTCCTTCTATTTTCATTTCTTTATGTCTGCAAACAGCATTATTCATAAGCAAAAATACTCACTTTCATGTTTATCTTGGTATAAAAATAGTTGAGTGACAGATTTCCGTCTGGGTTTTTCTGAAACGTCTCTCCTTTCCTGTCTTCCTCTGTTTCCATTGATCCAGTCAGATCACGTATTCATGAGCGATCTTACAGTCAGTGTGCTGATCTGAGACTTTTTTGATTCATAGTGAAGATAATAGTCATGTGGCCTCAAGCCATTGTAGATCAGTATTTCTGCTCAAGATTTTGTGAATATGGGTCATGGACTAAGACTCTGCAGCTTTGACAATCTGAAAACTCTGCTGTTTAACTGCGGGTGTGTTTGCCCTCTCTCCAACTAGAACTGTATGCCTTGCCAATAAAGGAAAAACTCTTCACTCTTTGATGTCTTGTTCTCTGCTTTCATGAGAAAATTACATAATAAAACATAAATAGAAAACAGTTAGAACAATCCTGATCATCCTGATCCAAATCCAAACATACATGGCACCAAATAACAAACAAAAAAATCTGTTTTCATGCCAAATAAAAATGCACTTATTGCTGATATGAAGCAAATATCGATCACAGCTATTACAAACAATCTGCTAACAAGCAGCAGCCTGCCAATGGCTCAGTCATTACAAAGTTATACTACTCAGCTAATCATTGTGCAAACTCATAACTTTATTTTTTGATTCTGGTTTCTAAAGACCAAATATATCAGGCTGCATTTGTATGAATGGATGTAGAGTGTGTGTAAAATATGCAAAATGCAGTCATAAAAAAATATGGAGTCTTGTGGTTTGAGTATCTCACCAGTGTGAACATGCTCTAACTCAAATGAAGAGTAGGAACATGATTATACACATCATAAAGTACATGATACTGTCAGATGGTGTGGAAAAAGTCAAAGAAATTTTTACTTCAAAGCTACATAATAGGAAATAAAAAGGTAATACTGTATGTTAAGTAGCAGTGGAAAATAACTAAGAACATTTACTCAAATACTCTACTATACTGCACTGTACTCGAGTACTTATATGTTACTGTTTAGGTACTTTACTCTTTAGGTACTTTGCATAAACATTGTATACAACACACAAAACACACAATGATCTATGGTGGGAAGTATGGTGAGCTACCCAAAAGAATATAAAATAGATAAAATGAGCTTCAACTACAACATAAAAATGCCGAAAGGGACCGATTTTTAAAATGAGTTTTTTCTTTGTAGTCTTTAAGTGTATTTTTCATCATCATCACATTTGCTTACAGGTACTCTAAATGAGGGGGCGTGGCTCTGTGGGAATAGGCGGGTACTCTCCTCTGATTGGCCGGGGCTCCTGTCAATCATCCTTACCCTCTGTTTGGACTCGTCATGTCGCCGCTGTCAATCAAGAGGCGCACGGGCTGCTGCAGGTGCAAAGCTGGACTCCGGGCGCTGCTGCGAAGCCGAGGATAAAACACACATTTCAGGGTAAAAACCTACGCTTATTTCTCACCGTGGGTCCTTGTTCTGTCAAACAGCCGCAGTCGCTAACATACGGGTTATTTGTCGCTTGTCATACGGTGGATTTAGGGTGAGAATTTAGCCGTAAATAAGCAAGAGTAACCTTCATTTGACATAGCTGGGATGCTTAGCTAGCTTCTGCTGCCACTTTAAATACTCGTAACGGTCTGCTGTGTTAGCTTTAAAGGTAGCGATGCTAGCTTCATTTCATACATTTTAAAAACCGCCTTTTCATCTTTATTGCCTCCATGTCTTTAACAGTATTTAATCTGTATCCCAGGATGTCACGAGTGTGTAACAAAGCGCTTTATCCTCTATTTTCTGTGTTTTTCTCCAGCTAAACTGCAGCAAACTCATATTCAAGCAGCTACATATTGACTAGCAAGCTAACGCCACATAAGCTCCAATATGGAGAGTGGATGTGGGTTAGCCTGTTTAAATTGGGAGCATGTTGTGTTTGGAAAGAGTCACTTGGCATTAGCGTTACATGGGTTGCCAGTTTTTCTCTAATATACTTCAAGGCAAATTCTGGCCAACCATATGGTCATTCATAATGGTCTGACTAGCGTAGCCTCCCTGCCCTCCTGGATGGGAGAGGATAGTCAGTTTAGCTGATGCTTAGCCTGCTAAGCCCTGGTACTTCCGTCTTCTTATCTCGTGTGGGGCGGAGGTGTGCACTCCTTGTCCGACATGAAGTGGAGACACTCATGGCTTGTGTGTGGGTTTTGGGTTGGTTGTATTGACACAGGCTCTTGGCAAAACGGCTACATCGTTTTATTCCCTGATAAAGCTGTGAGGCTGTTTGGGAACCATATGGAGTGTAACCTGACCTCAGATAGTGTTTAACCCCATGTTATATGGTTAGCATAAGGCTGATTTACTTTGGCATGTGGATTCAGGTGGTTTTACTCTTGTCTCTTCAAAGAATGATGATGATCTGTGTCTCAGATTTATGTGGATTATACTCATGGTATTCCACACAGATGTGTCCAATAATGGTCTGTCTGTGTTATACTGTTGCCACATATGAGTTTGTAAGTCAGCCCAGTAAATTAGGTATTTGACAGCTGCCAGACCCTCTTGGTACATGCTTTCTGTCTGAAAAGAAATATGTGAAAACACTCTGCCCTGCTTAGTAGTTTGTCATTTACTGTTCTTTCCTCAGCCTTGTTCTCAAGGGTTTTCAAAATCTGAGGCTGTGGGCCTTCCCACTGTATCATGATTGTGTTACTTGTCCTATAGACACTCAACAATTTATTCAAGGCAGTCTAATACTGCAGTTTGACATAACTTCAGATTTCACCAAATGCGTAATAACGCCTGTGGTATGGCATTTATTTGTTTTTGACTCTGGATAAGGAAAACAGTAAAATATATCTGAACTATCTCTTTAACCAAAACACAACCTTTTAGGCTGTTTTATGTTATCTCCTTTTGATGTCTAATGTAATAACTTATGTCATATTTTTTCACTTGAATTCACTGACCCTGTGAAGCTGTAGGGGGCCCGATTCCCACTGTGTAAATTTTCCTACTGTGGGATGAATAAGTAACCTTTTAACCTTTTACATAATGCTGGAATGGTTGCCGTATGTTATTTTAATATCTTAAGGACTTTTTGTCATTTTGTCTACATGTATTTAAGATGTGTGCTAAAGAGGTGTCAATATTACTGTATAGCTCAGGCAAAGGATACCTGAATCTGTTGTGTCAGTCTAAAAGAAGCCTCAGAAGATAGCTGATAGGAGATATAGGAGAGCTGATATCAGAGATGTGAGCTTTCTTATCTTGATGGCAGTAGTTTCCTGTATTGAAAACTTTTCTGTTTATTCAATATGCATTTGTAATGTGTTAAGTAAATGGATTGAGCTTTTGATGTTTTACAACTAGAGACTGATTGAAAGAATATCAGAATAAATAATACAAAATACTGCTAAACCAAAACCAGAACAGTGGTGTGAAGTGGTAGAAGTTTACATTTCATCTTTTCATTTTTAACACTTATCTGCCAAAACATTAAAAGTTTAGCCATGGACAGAGGAGATTATGTATGCCTATAGGGGGTGGATCATGAATACGGCACATGCTCAATCTGATTAAATCAAATATAACAGCTATATTGTACCATTATAGAATGGACTATGTTTGTGACTGTGGTTTCTGGTGTATTTGGGTTACATATATAGTAAGGTGTTTTTATTATTTGCTCCAGCCCCTGTCAATAAGAACATGCTGTTTCTTCGAGTTAATTCTTTATGACTGTTTTTAGTGAGTTAGGTTTATCTTATCTTTTCTTATCTCCATCCTTGCATAGATGGCGTCTGCAAATGCCACGTACGGACAGAAGGAGTCCTCGGACCAGAACTTTGATTACATGTTTAAAATCCTCATCATCGGCAACAGCAGCGTAGGAAAGACTTCCTTCCTTTTCCGCTATGCAGACGACTCCTTCACGCCAGCATTTGTCAGTACAGTGGGCATCGACTTCAAGGTCAAGACTATCTACAGGAATGACAAGAGGATAAAGCTGCAGATTTGGGTGAGGAAGTGAGCACTTACATGCAGACATGCTTAGGTTGTCAACTACACATTGTCTAATGTTTGTCAGAACAGGCTGAGGGATGCATGAGGATAAAAAGAAAAATGTGTAAAGTTTATTTAGGGAAACCAGTGAATTATGATGACCCCCAGGATTGCTTTTAACATGACTCCTAACTCCTGAAGTGTTCTTAAAGGGATTTTAAAACTCACATTGCGTTCTTATAGCTGTGTTATGCATTCAGCACTGCTGTCATGAACTGTGCTATCTAGTGTCTGGTCAGGCACCACTGAAGGGTTTAACAGGTGGAGAGGTCTTTGACCACATATTTATTTATTTTACTTTAGATAAATACTACAGGTGTTGCAATCAGCTCTTTTCATTTTCAATTAATCTTCTTATTATTTTCTCAGATGATCATAGTTCATAAAATATCTCTAACCCTAACCCTTTCCAAAACCCAAAGAGATTCAGATTCTGACAGTGGAGAACTGCAACCAAATAATTTTAGAATTTAACATCTTTGCTTGAAAAGTGCCTCAAACACTAAGTGATTAATTGGCTAATTGTTTCAGCTCTACAGAACTTAAAATTCAATAAGCCTACAAAAATATTTTTGCTAAATTGAAATTAAGACAATTGTCCACCCTACCTACAGATTGTCTTTAATAAGAATGTCTGTTTTTCATGCTGCCCCATCACATCTGATACTGAAGTGCCCTCTATTATCATGTGTCTCTAATGATAACCAGCTGTTAAACTTGCATCTCAGGTCCCAAGAATCTCTTCATCTGCTGTGTAATGGCAATACCCTTGAAGTGTGCTTAACATGAGCCATAAAGCCTGACCCTGGGACCAATTGCTTGAGACACCAGATAACACCAGGGGAATACCTAATGCTCATGAGAGTTTGGTTGAATGCTAAACACTGACAGTCATCAGGGGACACGTGTCGTAAATTATTTGCAGGTGTTGGGTGACAATGAAGTGCACAAAAAGCCAAAGAAATACATACAACTGTCTCATCCCTAGTGTTTACTTAGTCCCACATGGACATGACAATGTTTAGACTCAACCAGAGGAAGACCATTCATGGATGGATGGATGGAAACATTGTTATGCCCTTGAGACAGGCTTCCTATGCAGTATGGAAAAGTATGTAATTTGATTTGACTACTTTCCAGGCCTCAATGAGAATAGAAAAAAGCATATATTTCCCCTACTCTGTTTTCTAAGATACAAAATGCAGGATTTCTAAAAATAAATTGATCATACAAACAGAGTGTTTTTCTTGGCATGTGGAACATGCAGCCAGCGCAGCCTAATCATTTACCACTCTGTGAGAGAGTGCAGGCCAGAACGAGTTTGATGTTGTTGAAAGCAAGGCAAGAACAATGGCCTGCGACTGAATTCACACTCCTAGAGCCACTTCTACACCACAAGTGCCTCATAAGTGTACCAAAACCAGACATAAACAACCAAATTAGTTCGATTGATCTTTGATGTGCATATATTCATAGAATCAAAAATAAACAAATATTAAGCTTGTCTGAACTGCACAAACACTGAAAATTACATTATGGAGCTAATTTACTTGTCTTTTTTTTATAAAAGAGACCAAAAGAAAGATAAAATGTGTATTTATTTACATTTAAACATCAAGCTATTTGTACTCGGATGCCAAATATGGTCTGAAAAATATAACAAGATGTCTGGAAATTTGAGTCTGGAAAATTGTGGAATTTTGAAATGTAACATCCATAGGAACCAAATGAGCATGAAGGTGTGTTTTTTTGTGTATGTTAAGTTAAAAAATTAGGGTGTTGGTCTGTGTTTGCGTAGGACACTGCTGGCCAGGAGCGCTACAGGACTATCACCACAGCTTACTACAGGGGAGCCATGGGCTTCATCCTCATGTACGACATCACCAACGAGGAGTCCTTCAACGCAGTTCAAGACTGGTGAGGGACACCTGAGCATGCATGTCTGTGTGAAGGTGGCAACTTAACCTACAATCTTCTGTTCCTCTGTTTGCACAAGAACTATAAGTAATGCAGGTTAGCAGAATAGATGTCTCCTTCAGATATCTTGGGATTAAATTTTAATATTCACAAGCGGCTTCGCCTCTTCCCATATCTCAAAAGGAAAACTTCATTATAATCAATATGAATGATGGTCATAAAGAAGGCAGTATTGTTTTCACAGATGAAGCCTGTGTGTCAATTCTTTTTTATCACTGTGTCACCTTCCAGTGCGTTGGCATCTAAGAATCAGTCAGTCAATATAGCTGTCACACCCTGTACTTTATCTGCCGATAGGTCAACCCAGATCAAGACATACTCGTGGGACAATGCCCAGGTCCTCTTGGTGGGGAACAAGTGTGATATGGAGGATGAACGAGTGGTGGCTGCAGAGAGGGGCCGACAGCTGTCAGAACAGCTGGGTAAGTCAACTGGTCAGAGTAAAACCAACATGCCATGTGTCTGATGTTTATCCACTATTGGTGTTCATCTTCATCTCTTGGGAGCATTAATGAAAATTAAATCAAATCATGAACCATAAAGCTCCTTCAAAGAGAGCTGATGAGAGATGATGTGTCTGAGATTCTGTATCTGTACCTTAGTAGTTCTTTTGGCTTTTGGTAATTTTTTTTGGCTGTGTTTTGACAGCACACTGTAGGTCATTATAATTAGGCTCTTCAGCTTACCACATTATATAATTTCACTATGTTTGAAACTGATTTTACAGGAACTCATGCCGAAGTAAATCAAAGCCAGCTCTACCAGTGAGCCATGCTAACATGAGTCTGAAGTAGCGTCATGTGTTAGGGTAAAGGTTTCTGTTATTTTCTGCTCTTCCTGCTGAGACATGTAACATCAAAAACATGTTTGGGGAGTGATCTGAATGGTCAGCCTGAGTCATAGTATAATTAGTAATATGACTGTAATTAAACTTCATTTCAAACCACCTATGAAAGAGGTTTAAGTATGATCTGGGAAGATAGATTTAGCATTTTGCAAGACTTTTGAATACATTTCAAAACAGATCTGATATGGAGGCAGAAATTAATGGTAGTTGAGCTGCCTGCCTTGATACGTCCTGACATGATGAGATAAGTGGATTAACTGGATAAGCTTCACATTGGAACAATAAATGTAACTGTAGCCTCTCTCTGCCTCTGTCACCCCTCCTGGCAGGTTTTGAGTACTTCGAAGCGAGTGCTAAAGATAACATTAATGTGAAGCAGACCTTTGAGCGGCTGGTGGACATCATCTGTGAGAGGATGTCAGAGAGTCTGGACAACAACGACCCGACCATCACCGGAGCTAAACAGGGGCCACAGCTCAATGAGCAGCCGCAGAGGTCCCATCAGGATTGTGCTTGCTAAACATGACCCCCCACCCCCACCCAACACACACACACACACACACACACGGTCTGCCATCCTCAAAACCCACACACCTTTTTTTTCAGTTTGTCTCTCACTTTCTCTCTCATGTGTACAAACACATAAACACATATTACACACAAACACTGCCATACAGAGACACACAACATGGCTGCTTCGATTCTTCACCCCTCTCACTACACCAGGAGTTCCATCCACACAAAGATTTTGTGTTTTCAGAAATATTGTCTTAAAGTTTTTCTTTCAGTTATACAGAGATAGACAGAATAGTGAAAACTTAGTCAGAGGGGTGAAGAACATTTAACAGAGGAACAATCCCAAGTTGTCTTTATCTTTCTTATTTGTACACATATACAAATGCACAAACACACATACTATACTGTATCTTAAATAATTATAAGGCCAGTCAAGGCCAAGACTCCATCATTCCTTATTGTCGTGTCTGCAGTTGGGTTTCACTGTAAAAGGCTGTGAAGGAGGAACATTGGAGGAATCCTCCAGCCGCAGCTCCCACTCAGCACCAACACCTCAAACCTAAATGGATACAAATCATTTGGTTTACTTTTAGTCCCATTGAAAATATGTTTGTTGCTGTGGATAGAATTGCTGTTTTGTTTTGGGGTGGGTTTTTTTTTTTTTTTTTTTTACATTTTTGAGTTGATTGGGTGTGCTTCCAGTGTTGTGATTGCATTTCTACAGATAGTTATGGTCCAAGTTTGACGTCCAGAGTCATTTGAAAGTGTTTTTATTTCATTTTTAGATTGAAGAATAGCAAATGTCATGCATATCAGTTTTATTCATTTTTGGCCCCTTCTTAGATTTTTGAAACAATTTCTTTGAGTGAAACGAGATGGCAATATCAGTGGCTTGGTTGGTCCAGTGGAAGGAGCTGCATAGCCTTTAAAAAAAAACATATTTCTTACTATATTTTTTAAGACATACAGCAGAATCAAAGGATAAGGGATGTCTTTCACCACATGGAAAAGAGTATATAAATGTTTAAAAAATCAATAGATTTGCATTTTCAAATGCATATACAATATTTATATATACATATATAATTAACATATTATACAATAATAATAATTTCGGATATTGAATTCCTGCCTGTGCTTTAGTGAGAGGTGCATGTTGTTGATGTTTTTAACCGATTCTGGTTGACTGGATGGTTATTTGTATGAGCTGTTGTCTGAATTTAAAACCCTTCTGTCATACACTTTCAGTACTTGAGCTACCAAATGAGGTCACAGGTTTCACATGTGAAGCCCACGGCCCCTTTTCATTTTACTTACTTTGATTCACTGCATACAATGTGCAACATGCACTCACTGGAAAGGCATGTGATTCAGTGTGAGCACAGGTGTACCACAGATCTCCATCAACTACAGATAGTCTCTTATGTCATGGTAGATGATCATTTCATCTTTACTTTTGGGGTGGACACGATGTTTTTAAGCATGTTAAATGTCAAATTGTGAGTTTAATTTAATCTCTCTCTGATGCTAAGGTTAGGGATTTGTCTGCTCGTGTATATGGTACAAAACCATGCATTCACAGATGAGCTGAGGCATGCGATGATATTTTCAACACCTAAGTTATTTCAAAATAAAGCATATTTATTTTGTATTACTTCTATTTATTTTTGAGATAGTGTTCTTCCTAGATCATGCATTGCAATCTGCACTCTATGTTTTTAAAGAGATGTTCAATAGTATTCGATTACTCAAACTGTCCCAGCTTTTAAATGAAAATGTATTTGTGTTTACAGTGAATATAAAGCTTAAGATACTTCCTCGAGAGGAAAGTTAAACATTCCAGTGTAAGAATCTCTTATCATGTCAACGCAGCTTTGCTGGGAAGTTTGTTTGTCTTTTGATATCAGTTATGTAACTTTTAAGACTCAGTAGTGTAAAAGCAGACTGTTCTCACAGAGCAATAGCAGTTCTTTCTCTCCACACCCAAATATCAGCAACATACAACTCTGCTGAAGGTTCGTAGTATCCATGCTGTATGTGGGTGTGTGAATGTACAGTTTGTATAAAAGCAGTCTTAATAATTGTTCTTTCCAAAGAGATCTTGACAATAAATCTAGAGCCAAAAAGAGTGCTTGTTCTTGTAGACACAAACTTGTCCAGTACTGTTTTCCTGCTCGGGGCAGTAGCTTCAAAAAGGGAAAATGTTTGGCAAGTAAACTGAATACCCTGAACACTTCATTAAAATAGTGATTCTTACTGCATTCACTTTTGACATGTTGATTTTTGTTACTTTATTTATTGTGTTTTGCTACAACAGCTGTAAACTTTGCCAGTGACTTAGGAACACTTATCGACCCCGTTCAACTCTCCTCCCCCTCCTCCTCTTCCTCTCTCTCTGTCATAAATAACCCCTGTAAATAGGAATTTTCTGCCCGTCAGGTATTAGTTGTGTGAAATGTGCTGTAATTCTGTAATGCCAGATTTGCTAAAACAAGGAATCAATAAACAAAATCTAAAAGCTGTAGATTTGTGTTGGCTCGACAGTTATTCCCAAAGGCCAGTGATTTACAAGAAGTGTCCATGTGATGTCTGAGAAATGGTTTCGACTGAAGTTTCCTGTGCCCAGCAGAGGGCACAATACTGCAACAATGCCTTGTTTTCTGCCCTCAGACTTGTTTGACCATCTATGGCTTGGTTCAGCTTCTCCACTGCACTTAACACCCACAGTATAAGAGGTGATCAATGTAAAGGTGTGACTCTATAATGTGTTAATTCTAACTATAATAAAGCAAAAAGCAGAACCTAGTAAGAAACAAAACACATGAGCAGGTAGTAATGTAGTGAATTTAATAAATGTCAGGTAGAGACTTGAAGGTCCATTACACATGGATACATAGGGTTTCTCAGCACGTACACATACATTCATGGAGGTGGCGACCGCAGGACTACACATGAGCCGCCACTATGAAAAATACAAGGGTTACTGCTGTACACGAGAGCAACAGGACATGCAAAAGAACAAGGAGTAAGACCATATGTAAAATAAGAAATGTCTCAGTAAATAAAATATATATTTGTCATTAAGTGCTTGTAAACAAGTAAGGCATTTATAATACACTGTGGGTGACAGCACTTGGTGACACCCTGGTGTTTTGGTTGTTGAGATTGTCCAGCTTACACACACAGATCAAAGCTATCCTTCGCCAGTCCACTCTGGATAGCAGCTTGCTACATGGCTTCCACCAAAGGGGAAAAAAATAGGGCAACAAAATGAGTCTCGTTTGCTGCACAACACTGCCAGATGTTGAGGAACCAGATGAGGCTGCAGCCCCTCAACCTGCTGCTGCTGCTCAGCCTGTCATTGTCCAGCCTGTCCATGTCCAAGCACAGCAAAGGCAGATGTCTGATTCAGTTCTGTTACAGGCTTTCACAATCCGCACGGTGCATTTACAACTTCCTCATATCAAGTCTGTGATAAGGACAAATGTCCCTCACGAACAAGCACCCTGGCTGGGACTCAGTAAGCCTGGACCTGGTTCGGCAAAAGCTGGCATCCGCTGCTGACATGGTTCATCACCTTCTGCTTGAGCTGGGCCACCTGCTCCCTGAGGACACTGGCCGTGGACGCCAGCTCGGTGTTCTGGCTCTTCAGGCTCTTGACCTTGTCCTCCAGCCGGGATATCCTCTCCAGCTTTCTCTTGCGGCACTTGGAGGCGGCTATCCTGTTGCGCAGCTTTTTCCTCTCCGCCTTGATGCGCTCCTGGTTGTCCATGTCGATGGGGGACAGAGGGGGGCTGTCCCCGAAGCTCTGCATGTCGGGCACCGTCTGCGGCTCGTCCTTCACCAGCCCTGCGGACTGGAGTCGTGACAGCGCCGCCGCCGCCGCCGCAGCCGCCGCCTGATGCTGCTGCTGCTGCGCCCCGGCCAGGTGAGCCGGGGGCGGGGGGAAGGGGATGGTGTCCGTGGAGTAGTTGATGGTGGTGGTTCCCAGCGGGCTGGCCGTGTACCCGTTCAGGGTGGTGTAAACAGGGAGGTCTGACGTCTGGAGCCCGGCGGTCCCCGCAGCGCCGGATGATCCCAGCAGCTCCAGCCTGTCCACGGACACGCAGCCCGCCTCGCTCAGCTGGTTCTGCTTGTGAAGATCCTCCAGCGCCTTCACGAAACCCTCCGCGAACTCCTGCTCGTCGCTGCCGGACTTCGGGTACAAGAACTGGGAGGTGGGGTTGGAGCCGGCGACCAGACCGTTTGACTGGATGATGAGACGCTCCAGGTCTGGGGAAGTGAGCTTGAGGAGACCCAGGTCTGGGGAGCTGAGAAGTCCGTCTGCGTCCCGGAGCGGATTCGGTTTGAGCTCAGAGTTCTGGTCGTCCAGGTTCAGGTTGATGTCCTTCTTCATCATGGTGCTGTGAGAGTAGACGCTGAGGCCCCTGGGAGTGCTGACCGCGGTGCCTGGGTAGAGGCTCGTTTCCATCCTACACCCTCACATGAGGGAGCGGGGCGCGTCACGCACGACCGAGCGTTCAACAGTCACATCCAGGCAGGAGGAAATCAGCTGATCCTTCCTCCTCCGTGGTCCCGTTTCCTGGTCCCCCTCCCGTTGATCGGTCCACCGCTCGAGCTGGTGTTGCCTGAGGGGCTCTGCTGCGTGTCTCCTGCGCGGATCACACCGTCTTTTCCCGATGGCACGACTGCTATGCAGCGCCAGACCTCGCTCGCTTTCTAGCCCTAAAAATTCCATTATGTCACTCCAGAGCGCGCAGATTGGCCCAAAATGACGTTGGTTTCCGGTTCAATTTGAATAAAGGGGCCGAGCCGGTCTTTATTGCCATGGAGACTTTAAGTAAACTACAAACAGTGCAATGCATTGTGGTTTGATGTCATAGCATAAAGCTCAGGGTCGCCAAAGGAGAGCAGAGACTGGGCGGGGAAGGTGTAAGAGGCGAAGAACAGAGGAGCAGGCCTCGCTGAAAACACTCCTTCAGTCCAGACTGAGCCTGCCTGAAAACATTGCAACTACAGACCTGAAAACACTTTAACTACAGACCTGAAAACACTTCAACTACAGACAGCTTCAGAGTGTGATCCTGGACTACTCCAGAATATGAGACTCTATAGGATCTTGTGGTTCTCAAACCGAAACAGAACAGAACATGTTAGAATAGAATAGAATAGAATAGAATAGAAAATAATAAAATAGAAAATAATTGAATAAAACAGAACAGGATATAATAGAATAAAACAGAATAGAATAGAATGGAACACAATAGAACAGAATAGAATAGAATGGAACACAATAGAACAGAACAGAATAGAATGGAACAGAACAAAACAAAACAGAACAGACAAACAAGAAAAGGAATAGAATAGAATAGAATAGAATAGAATAGAATAGAACACAATCAAACCGAATAGAATAGAATGGAATGGAATGGAAGAAAACAAAACGGCACAGATAGAAAAGAAAAGAAATAGAACAGAACAGGGGGAGCCAGACAACAGAGACTCCTAATTTGGTCTTTCAGTATGTGTATGTTCAGGAGTTCAAACTGAACTCAATCTTAATTCCAGCTCAACATCTCTCGTTGCAGTTCTGTAAGGATCAGTGGTCACGTTTGACCTTCAGACCAAACCGACAGAGAGAGGCTTTAAATGAAGTGTTACAATGGCTCAAAATGTTCTGAAAGCATTTCTGGGAAAACCAAGCGCAAACTAGAAAAGGGAAGGAAACAGTGACAGTAGAATGAGGAAACCATGTGTTTTCTGTGATTGAAAGTATAGCAAGTGGAAAGGTTAAGACGCGGGCTGTCCATCAGTGGCTGCAAACATGGTCTCATGGTTTTAGAGGCTGTGGCTGCTCGATCTTTAGCCATTCTCAGTCTCAGTGAAATTTCAGGTGTTTAATCATATTCATTCCTTTTAATCAAATGAGGAAAGAATTCTTACTGTTCATGATAGATGCACTGCAATCAGAGATCGACATTTAAAGTGTAGACCCACTATTGAAGACCTTGATTAGAACGGAGCAGAAAATAATGACATAGAACTGAACATTATAGAATAGAACAGAACACACTAGAGCAGAGCATTATAGAACAGAACACAAAAAATAGAACAGAAAACAATAGAACATTGTGGATGAGAACAGAACATGATAGAATATAATAGAGGATCATAGAATAGAACAGAAAATGATAGAATGTAATAGAGCACCAAAGAATAGAGTATCATAGAATAAAAACAAATAGAATATTAGAGAATGTATTGGAGCATTGTAGAACAGAAAGTAAAAGAGACAAACACAGTGTGCAGGCAGTGTGCGTGGCCCCGTGATGGAAACCACAGCACGGTGTTGTTATTCTGCCCGTCCACGGTGAGGACGTCACCAGACTGTCTGCATCAGCACCACGGAGCAGAGAGGGCATCATCAGTTACCATGGCAACACTGACATAGCCAGTGACGCAGGCGAGACGGGGAGAGAAAGGTGAATGGGTTGAGGGAGAAGAGGAAGGCTGCAGTGCAGGTTGTGTAGGTGGTCGGAGGAGGAGGAAGAGGAGGAGGAGGAGGAAGAGGCGTCACATTGTATGTGAGGCAGAAATCAGTGTTGGTTCTGTAACCGTAGAGGCAGCAGCATGAATGAGAGAAAGGAAAACAAAAACCTCCACCCTATGGAGAGCATATTATCTCCAGTGTGCCAGCTTGGAGCCACACAGGGTGCAGTGTCCAGAATGTGTGAGTCATTTCGCAACCCGAGGGCGTGGACCTCAGAGTGCACCGAGAATGAAAAGAAGAAAAAAAAAAAGAGCCGTTCCTGTATTAGATTAGCTCTGCCTTCATGACAACAAAGTGGGGGAAAGGGTTGACCTCTAAACCTCAGGTAATGGAGTGTGTCAGAGGTTGTGTAAGCTTTTGATTTGTCCTCCCTCAGCCAGAGAAGTGTCCTTTGATTTGAAGTCTCCTGGGAGAGGCCAACAGGACACGCATGTTCAGCAACGCCCTCGTGCTCTTACAGTGCACACATTCACACCTGGGAGCTGCCCAGTAAAACCACCGAGCAGCTTTACTGGAGCAGCTGGTCGGAGGGCTACGCGTTCATTAATGGGCTGTGTCAACAGATCTTATTGATGGAAGGGGAGGTTGTTTTTGTGTTCGCTTCAGCCGCTCGCTCATGAGACAGCTCTGCTCACGTTTAATCTGTGAATGCAGTGCAGATGCTTGCTTTTCATTTTCAGCCCACATGTGGCTTGAATTACATCCTGTTGCATGAAAACACATGATTAAAAAGGATCAGTTTTCACCCTCTTGTCCACTCTCCAAAACTGTCTTGTGGTGCAAGGTGAAAAAGAAAAATAACAATTCACAAATCCTCTTTTTGTTGATTTTTTTTCTTTTTCATTTCTAATGCATTATTGTAGGATGAAGTTCTGTGGAGGGATGCATGCCCATACAGTAGATGGCAGTGTGATGCATTCAGACCTGGTGTGTCATTTCCTTTCAGCTCTGAGCCAGAAGAAGACAGCAGCAAGCGCAGACAATCCTGGGATTCTTGTTTGGATATCTGATCCCTTTATTATACATCTATGACAATTCCCTGTCATAACAACCGAGGATAATGGCCAATAAGAAGAAAGTAATAGTGACGGGTGAGAGGCTGTAATTGGTCAGAGGACTGGAGAGACAAATGATTTCTTTATTGTCACCACTGTGCTGTTTCAGCTCAGAGAGTTTTCTACTTGTGTCTGAGCTGCACAGCTGATCTGGTTAAGATTATTGAACAGTTTGTTTATTATAAATATGTAATGACACTGCTTTTACTGTTCTGCTGCTGTCAGGAGAGAAGGGTTGTGCCTGTTGGTTTAGATAAAGAAAAAAAGATGTGCATCAGGAAGAGACTATATTTTTTTATAACACAACTTCTCAGCTGAAAGTAGGACTTCTTTCTGTGTCTTTACTGAAGATCACGTGCTGCTATTACAGTTAATGTTTAACTTGATGCAAGCTTTAGACTTTGAATTAAGGGTCCTTATTTATTGCTTCTCTCCATGGCAGATAAGTATTCTTGATTACTTCTTTATTTGCTTTGCTGCTCAGTGCTGCAGAGAATAATCCTGTTTGACATTCTTTTCATTTTTTCATTCTTTTCTCTGCAGGTTTTGAGCCCTTTGGTAACCATACAGTGAATTCCAGCTGGGTGGCAGTGCAGGTAATCAGTAATCAGGTTGCCTCTTTTTAACAAAGGTGCCAGTTAAAGATTAGTGCTCTTGCATTACCTAAATATGGCATAAATATAAATCATAATTTGCCTTTTAAGTGGATTTATGCACTTTGTACTTAAAGAGAGGATTTTTGTTGTGGGGATTTATTCCTCACATGATTAAAGCATTGTCATTTCACTGCACTGTTTTTATTGACCTGCAGTTAAGGTGCATATATACAGTGGAGTCCAAAAGTCTGAGACCACTTGTCAAGATATTTCTATTTTATATTTTCAATCAATTTTCCTGCTTATCACAAATAAACATGTACCAATCAAGAAGTTTAGCTTCAGTGTTAGGGACAGTCCTTGGTTCTCTTGGTCTCTCAGAGCTCATTTGTTTAAGAAATAAATTGCGGGCACAAGCTAGATTTTCAACCTTTGCTACTGATTGGACAGCATTTAGAACCCTGAGGAGCAAGTGTACTTTAATGATTAGAAAGTCCAAATCTGAGTTTTATCTGAAGTCAGTTACAGAGAACTTAAGTAACCCCCTAAAGTTTTGGAAATCAATGAAATCCTCGTCAAGTGCGCATATGGTCTCAAACGTCCCAGAACAAATTCTTGTTGGCTCAGATGACATGAAAGATAAAGAGGCCTTGGTCAGTGAGTTAAACAAACATTTCATTCGGGCTGGGTCCATACTTGATAACCAAAGTGTAAATACATGTATCCCACATTCTGCCATTTCAACAACTGATGAAAATTTGAATCAGTTTGATTTTAAACCTATTTCTGAGAGACATTGATCAAGAAAAGTCTGCAGGTCCAGACAGGTGGAGATCCTGCAGAGTTGAATAATTACGGTTCAATCTCTAAACTGTCAGTCCTGGCTAAGATCCATGAATCCTTTATAAATTTACAGTTAAAACAGTTCTTAGCTGCTGAAAATATTTAAATGATTTTCAGTCAAGCTTTAAAACTGGCCATAGCACTATCACTGCAGCTACAATTGTGACCAATGACATCATTGGTGACTTGGACAAAAAACAGCACTGCGCTGCTTTATTTGTTGATCTCTCTAAGGCATTTGATTCAGTTGACCATGCATTGCTACTAAACAAATTAAGATCTATTTCAGTCCCAAGGCTGTAAAATGGTTCCAAAATTATTTCACAGATTGTGCTATAAATAAATAAGATATTTTGCATTTAAATGCAATAAACATTTTTCTTAATATCAGTCAAACAATTTGAGGAAAAAGTGGAATCTTTGAAAAATGTGCATAAATTTCTGTCATGACTCCTAAAACTTTCTGATTATTTCCAGGTTTATATGAAAATATTAGAGATTTTTTATAATGCGGTCTCAGACTCAGACTTTTGTGTGTGTTTTCTTTGCTCTCAGGAACTGGAACGGTTAGGGCTGGGGGAAGAAGTGGACCTTCACGTGTGTGAGTTGCCTGTTGAATACCAGGCTGTTCAGAGCCTGGTGCCATCTCTGTGGGAAGAACAGCAGCCCCAGGTATTCAAAGAGACACACAATACTGTGCATAAAGATGCATATTTCTATTATACTGTTCATGAAATGTTGCTAAAATCCATCACTGAGCCTGAACTAACCTCTGCCAAATCTGTCTTTTGGGGTCCTGTGGGCAGTTAGTGGTCCATGTTGGTGTTTCAGGGTTAGCCACCACTGTCACTCTGGAGCAGTGTGGCCACAACAAGGGTTACAAACGCCTGGACAACTGCAGCTTCTGCCCAACTTCCCAGTGCTGCATGGAGAGTGGCCCAGACTGCATAAACTCAGTCCTAGACATGAAGACAGTCTGCCAAAGGGTCAACGACTCTGGCCTGGGGGTCACTCTGTCTGTGTCTAAGGATGCTGGAAGGTGGGTGATGCTATTTATACATATAGGAAAATTAACACATGCGTTCGCAGTCTTTTGTTGCTCCTGTCCCATCTTGTTTGAAATGTGTTGCTGCCATCAAATTCAGATAAGCATATCTTTAAAAAACTCACTGACATTGATGAGGTGGAACATTAAATATATTGTCTTTGTACTGTTTCCAAATGAGTAGCCTATATGTCAAAAATAGCAAATGATGACATTTTGTTTTATTATGTTTTACATGGCATCACAAGTTTTTTTTTCAATCAGGGTTGTATTGTAATGGAGTAAATGATAACACGATTCAACCAGCAAACTAAACAACATAGTCTGTCTATCTTATATCACAGTATGTGTATTCCAAATTGTAAATAAGTCATGTAAACTTGTGTATACCTCCTTTTTAGACTGTTATTTGTTCTTCTTAATATTTTTACTGCTGCTATCCCCTGTGCTGATGTGACATGTGAATTTCCCCACTGTGGGACGAATAAAGGCTTATCTTATCTTATCTTATCTTATCTTGCCCCTTCTAACTGACACTGCCTTGTTTTCTGATCCTCTCTTATCTGTTTGGTAAAGCTGAAATGTGATTAAGCAAACTTTGCACAATCTAATATCAGTCCTTTGGCTCCCTGGCAGGTATCTGTGTGACTACACCTACTACACATCTCTGCACCTGGGGCAGGGTCGCTCCGCCTTCATCCATGTGCCTCCGCTTGGAAAACCCTACAGCAGCCAGGACCTTGGTAGAGCTCTTCAGGCCACCATACAGGAGATGCTGAAAATGCTGGAACTGGATGACAAACACAATGAGCGGTGCAACTGCGAGCACTGACACCAGCATGACCGCTAATGACTAACTCATAACCTGAGCAGACTCATAGAATTCATTCACCACAACGGAGCACAGGTTTGACTGCACAGTTTCATCAGTGTGACTCATGAGGCAAGTAAAGTGATAACTGACTTAGTTGTGTGGCTCATGAGATGAAAAACCTGTGGGTTATACAGCAGGTAGCGATGACTCACGATAGTCAGCCATTAGAGCTCCAGAAATTAATGGCATTAATTTCACATTTGCTGTGAAGAGGAGAATCTCATGCCTGCATTTGGTGCATTGAACTGTAATATCAGTACCATGTGTTCAAAAAAATCGAAAACATTTGAACATTTTACAAGTGTTGAAAACAGCACCTGGACAGCACCATCTGTTCATTGTAGTACAGGTCTGGTTGTTTGCACATGTGGGTTTGACTGTGTGTGCAGGAGTAGTGGGCATCTGTGAGTGTTATTCATGTCTCTACACTCTGATCTTCCATAAGACTGTGAACATAGGCGTCAACTCAATTACATTTATGGACATTTTTAACATTGAATCATGTGAAAACGAGGGTTTGGGCCATTATCTTAACATAGAATCAACAGTACTAACAAGGTAGTAGCTGAAAGTACAACTTATATATGATGGTGACACACTGTGGGAACATTTCACTAACTTGCATTATGCTCACTTTTTAAGCCACATCCGTCCCCTGCCACCTGTGAGTCTGTCCTCTCACTGTGTTGAAGCCTCCCAGGTCCTCTTGGCATGATTTGGCTGTTGTCTTGGAATAATGGTGTCATTCTGTTATGTTGCTTGAATTTGCACCAGAGAAATGTGAATTTAAAATAAGGGGAACCTGACGAAATTTTAAGATTCACACCTATAATGATTTGTTTATCTCAGGGAATATATTGCACATGCAATCAATATTAAGTAATGTGATCAACTGAGAGTGTATGTCCTATGTATGTCGAACAGCTGTGCAAGGCAAAGCCGGTGTAAAGCTGTGTAAGATTAAAACATTTCACACAGGTTTAGTTTTTATTTCTTCTCTTTTACATTGCCGGTGTTCATATCTGAAACGTTATTTGACTGTATGTGTTCCACAGAAAACCACACCCAAGGAAAAAATCTTACATGTCAGCTTTTATCCTGCCAAAGCATTTTATGGTCTGTGATCACAACGTGAACATTGTGTACTTTGAGACTCAAAGTTTGAAATGCTGGCATTGCCCTTTAAGTTATGTCTGAACACAGTCATTTGTGTTTGTCACCAAGTGGAGCCTGAGAACCAAGGTGAAGGCCTGTTGATGAATAAAGACTTGTGGCCATTCTTGGGACATGCCTGAAAAGGCGAGGCTGGGCAGGCAAAAAGAATCAGAGATTAAGGTAATTTTAGATAGATTAAGACCAATAATATGATCTTGAAAAAATGTATGCAATGAGATGTGAAACATAACCTGCTTGTAACCTTCTTTGGAAACTATCCACCGCTTTGTTCCAGTGAGTTCTTTATTAGTTTATTTACTTTCAGATTCCTTTGGTTCAGAGCGAGTTACAGTCACACTGGGTGTAGTACATCATGGGTCGACAGACGTGCTGAACTTGTTCTGACCTGCCAGAGTGAAACCATCAAGATCTTGATAGAACATTAAGGTATTAATCTCATCTTGACTCAATATTGTGGACTGTACCTCTAATCTCTCTAAGTAGGAAATTGCTCCTAACTGGTTCAAAACTCACACCATTGCCTATTTATTCCCACTATTTGGCACAAGAGTAAAGCACCAGGATTTAGGAGAGACTTTAAAGCTGTTCTAACTGGTTAGGAGTTCTGAGCAGATGGGAAATGAGGACAATGTTTCAGTTGTGGACATAAAATAAAAGTTTTAATCTAAAATAAAAATGTTCCTCAAAGTTAGTGACTGAATTTAAGTTTCTGCTAAACCATTATACATTATGTAAAAACTGCACAGTGTTTAGAGGTTTACTTTGCTTGAATACATTTTAATAAAACATAAGATGCAGAGTGGTTTAAGGGGCCGAATGAGTTTTCAGGGGGCCCAACATTTCTCGTGAGCCCAAGCCTATTAGGAGGTATTTTAATGCCATGATCACTAATGCTCGCGCTGTATTAAACCCATACAGCCATTACATTACTTACACCGATTTCTCCCAATTATAGGTACACAGAGAAAATTAGTACTCTCTCCACATTTCATTGCTTTTTTTTTTTTAATTCACATATGCAGTAGATATTACTACACAGTGTCATGATTGTGTACTGGATTACCTTGCAACAACAACATAATAGATATATCTATTATGTTGTATATAACTAATATATGTAATTTTATTCTATTTTGAGAATGCCTTTTTAGCATCTAGGCAAGGACAAGAGATTTTCATTTTTTCTCCTTTCTTCTTTTTGTTATCACTGAGTAAATAAACTAATAAATAAACAACAACAACAATAATAATGAAAGTGTATGAATAATAATGAAAAGAAAAAGTGTGGAAAAGATGTAAACATGCTTCACATCTCATTTTTGTTGCACTTTTACTTAATCACAGAGTAAATAAACTAATAAATTATAAAATAAACAACAACAACAACAATAAAAGAAAACATATGGAAAAGATTTTAAATATGCTTCACATCTCAGGTGTGTTGCACTTATCCATGTTTAGACACATTAAAGGACAGAATTTGAGCGATCCTTCAACACTTGACCTTGTTACATAATAAATTTTGTGACCACATAGGAAAATCAATGGTCCCACGTGTCTCCTTGTCTCCTTCCCTCGCCCCCTGCAGGTGACTTCCTGTAGCGAGGGAAGAGAGGAAACGAAAGGGGACGCGGCCACAGTCGAGGCTCTTTCTATCCCTCTGCCACCACCACTGTTTGTCATTTTCTCATCAATACTCTGCCTCTGTTGCTCGATATCTCCTGGACCAGCGACAGTTCAGCGGATAATCGTCGGAGCGGGGATTTAGCGTGAAGCAGAAGGTGAAAACATGAGTGTGGAGGCGTACGGGCCGAGCTCGCAGACTCTAACGTTCCTCGACACGGAGGAAGCCGAGCTGCTGGGAGCGGACACCCAGGGCTCCGAGTACGACTTCACCGATTTCACGCTGCCGAGCCAGACCCAGACCCAAGGCCAGACCCAGAGCCAGCTAGACCACCAGGTGCGTGTGGCTAAGCTCGGTGTCAAAAAGGCGTCTTCTCCTGTGTTGACAAAACGGGAGTAGCTTAGCTAACGTTAGCTAACAACATCCCTGGCTACCCCCGGTTAGCACGATGACGCCTTCCCTCTGTTACCACGCTTTTATCCGGCTAATTGGCTAGCACGCTGGCTAACTAGCAGTTAAGTTAGCTAGCTAGCTAGCTGACAGCACAGTTAGCATGCTGACACAGCTGGCATGTCAAAGCAGGACTGACAATACATACAAATTAAGAGTGTCAGGGGTTTGCCAGATGACAGATTAGCCCATTTTTATACTTACTAGCACTCGTATGTAGCGTTACTAAACACAATATGCACAGATTACAATCAGTAGACAGTGTTACAGCTAGTTGGATACAGTCATTGTGATGTTGCTGTAAACAAACCATTTATTCATGTGACAGTCAGCAAGCAAGACCACAAGTCTAACATCTAACCATATAAGGCTCTATGCATTTAGTTTGATGTCCAATTTCTGCACAATCGATCCACTATCTGTGATCCATCAGTGTTAGTTCATCCCACATGGTGTTGTTTCAGGTCATGGTTAATGGCTGATCTCATACACCTGCCTCCTCAGGTTAATGGTCCTGATGGTGTGCTGCAGAATGGAGACGACCCTGTGATAAAAGCCAGTCAGCTGCTGGCAGAGTTGAACTTTGAGGAGGATGAGGAGGACACCTACTACACCAAGGATCTTCCTGTGCACGCCTGCAGGTGAAGGATCAGACTAATGTGACTGGTCTCACGGCTGTTTTACTGCATGTTATGTCAGACGTTTTTCTGTTGGTTGTTGTTATTAGATATAACTATATACATCTCCATTCTTCATGCTCAGTAGAGTCTCGGTGGGTTGTGGAGCCTTGTCCATGTGTATTTTTTGTTGACCGTAATGTATGAATGAGAATTTCCCCTTATTCTCAACCACTGACTGAACATATCTATGCTCAATATGGTGGTTTCTGTCCATCTTGTCCACTTTACTTCAGTTAGTGTTACTCATGGGCAACACACACACTTCTCACTCACGTCTTTAGATGCCACATAAGCCAAATTATCAGGACATCTTGTATCACGTCTGATGTCAACAATGGTTAATCACTATTATTGTCACCATGCTAAACAGTGCTTCTCTTCTCATACTCATATCCAACTTGTTAGTTAGACAACAAGTTGACGACCAGCTGTTAGATGGGTTGTGCCAAAACACTTTAGTCGAGTATGTCTGGCGTCCCAGACACTGTCAGACGCTTAGCTTTATAAGATAACCGCTCTTTAACTTGCTATTTTTTGCTCAAGTTTGGCAGTGAAAACAAAGTTTGTTGGCCAAAGAAGGAGGTATGATTACGTTACATTATTGGTAGATATGAATATCTTTACGCAGTTAATGTTCACTTACATTTATTTTTTTGCGACCACTAAATTTATTGGACAGGACATTTTATAAATGAAAAAGACTCTTTGGTGGACAAACTGTGACACTGTTTCAAAACATATCTTTGGTATTTCTGTGCTTCAGTTTCCTGTCATTTATTGTCTGGCATTTATGCAATTACTGATATCGACAATGAACTAATATTGTATCAGTCTGACTGATTACAGCTACCATTTACATGCATATTAAAAATTTCAAAAGTTTGTCCCATCAGCTACTATAAGTTAATTAGTCTGAAAATGGAAAATGACTATATTGTGTGTTTGCCATTCCTTTAGACAGCTAAAAAAAACTGCTATGAGATGGATTGTGGCATCACTTTGATTTTAATTGCATTTGTAAAGCATAATAACATCATCATAATATAGTAATCACAACTGATGCCTTTGGTGCCTATTTTTCTTGTTTTGCTCTCTGACATACACTAGATATTACACAAGTCCATGCTTGTTAATGGTAAGGCTTTGTGGCTCTTTTTTAATTTTGCCTCACTTCTATTTTAGTTACTGTGGGATTCATGATCCAGCCTGTGTGGTCTACTGCAACACCAGCAAGAAGTGGTTTTGTAATGGCCGTGGAAACACATCTGGCAGGTACGCTACAGTAACTTATCAGCGTTTTACTGACGCTCCCTGTTGGTGTACTTCGCTAAATGTTCTGGAGAGAGAATCATTTTACAGGTTCAATATCATGGCAGCAGGAGTACAGTACACAGTGGCTGTAATAATGAGTCTTTGTTGTGTTCAGAAGTCTTGTTCATAAAAGGACAGTTAGTGTTTGGTAATGGACTTAAAAACAGAATTTCAAAGTTTATGTTGACTTTCAATGGCGACTTAAGCTAATATTCAGTCATTCAATCAAGTTATGCAAAGTAAACAAGTATTTGTCTTGAACCCTTAATTTAAAGTAGCAGTAAATTTAGCTGACCCCTTTGAATCAGCTGTGTAATAAACCAGATAACATCAGCAAGAGACCAGTCATTTCTGCAAATCAGTGACATTTTATCAATATTCACCTGATCTCTTGTGCATGTTTAAAGTTATACAATAACTGAACTCTGTATTTAAAGTTACAGTGTGACTCAACGTATACAGGATTGTAGACTTTTGCATTTTCTCCTCCTGGTGCATTAATTGTCATTCTCTTTACTTGTAGCCACATTGTAAACCACCTGGTGAGAGCAAAGTCCAAGGAGGTGACCCTGCATAAAGATGGCCCTCTGGGGGAAACAGTGCTGGAGTGCTACAACTGCGGCTGTCGCAATGTCTTCCTTCTAGGCTTCATCCCTGCCAAAGCTGACTCAGTTGTGGTGTTATTGTGCAGGTAAGGATGGTTTTATGTAGCTGACATTGCTTTCTGACCTCCCCGCTGATGGGGGCAGAGTGGAGAAAACAAAAGAGTACAGAATTTCACAGTTATTGTGTTTTGATTGTAATGCAGGCAGCCATGTGCCAGCCAGAGCAGCCTGAAGGACATCAACTGGGACAGCTCACAGTGGCAGCCTCTCATCCAGGACCGCTGCTTCCTGTCCTGGCTCGTCAAAATCCCTTCAGAGCAGGAGCAGCTCAGGGCTCGTCAGATCACCGCCCAGCAGATCAACAAGCTGGAGGAACTCTGGAAGGTACTGTCAGTGCGACTGTCCTTGCCCACACCTGCCATTGTACTATGTAAATATTCTGAAGCCTGAACTTGAATTTGAGCATGGGCAGGGCTTATTTATATAGTTAACCACATATATTCATACAGCTGGGCGTGATGCAAATAACTTAACTGTGTGTTTGCTGAGCTGTTTTATCAGCTTCACTGCCTGTATCATGTATATTTTGCTGTTGTATACAAGGATCACATACACCAGCAGTTATCACAGTTTCTTTGTGTATTTCTATTTGTGTATTCTGCACGCTCATGCTTTCCCTCATCTTTTGTGATTTTGTGTTTCTTTCTTGTCAGGAAAATCCCAGTGCCACTTTGGAGGACCTGGAGAAGCCTGGTGTGGATGAGGAGCCCCAACACGTGCTGCTTCGCTATGAGGATGCTTACCAGTACCAGAACATCTTTGGTCCTCTTGTGAAGCTTGAGGCTGACTATGATAAGAAACTCAAGGAGTCCCAGGTAGAGAAAAAGAAATTGAGGAAGTTGTTCAAAAAAACGTCGAAATAGTCAGTGAGGAATTTTATGTTTCATCAAATAATCAATTAGTAAACAAACTTCTTGAAGTTGTATTTATTCTCTAATGCTGGAGATACAAGAAATCAAGCTGTGAAAATCATTCAGGTTTTTTTTGTTTTACTTCTTAGGCACATGGTGCATTACATTGTTTCGCTTTTCTTGTCTGCCATAATTTTGACTCAAAAATATTTTCTGCTGCCATTTCAATATTCAGTATATCTGTTGCTTCCTACCAGACTCAAGACAACATTACAGTCAGATGGGACCTGGGCCTGAATAAAAAGAGGATTGCTTATTTCACTCTTCCCAAGACAGACTCAGGTATTTCTTCGTCATTTTAAACTTATTATTCTCATGCTTTGTCTATTTCCATTATTCTCCAGGAGGCACTCTTCAATAAGTGAAAATAATAGATATTGATTTTCCAGTGTAATTTAAATATTTGGAAAAGTGCACATAACTTTTTCATTAATTAACTTTGAAAAGTGCCTCTGGTGGTGTCCCTACTCCATGCAGTGATGTGTACCTAATAGGGTTATCTTTTTTTTTTGCCCATCTCTTCTGCTGTCCTCAGACATGCGACTGATGCAGGGAGATGAAATTTGCCTGAGATACAAAGGAGACCTGGCCCCTCCATGGAAAGGCATCGGGCATGTCATCAAAGTCCCTGATAGTATCCTTTTGACTGTTCAAATAGGCATACTGTGTGTAACAGGAGACCACATTTGTATTAACTGTAATTCACACACTTATCACTTTTGTTGTTTGCCAAAGTTTGTCTCAGGCCAGACGGTCTAACTGAGTTGAGCTTCACTTAAGAATGCCAAGAGTAAAATTAGTCTTTAGTAGCATCTAGTGGCAGCTGTTGGGAACTACAACAACATCTGCAAATTTGTGTCCTTCTCTACGCTAACCAGTGGTTTATGAAAAACAAATGCTGCTTAAACACCTTACCACTTGTATCAGTCACTCCACCATAAAGATTAATTTGGGTGCTTAATTCCTGAAAAAAACTGACAAACTGAACTGAAGTTCAGCTGTGTTTTTATTAAACAAAACCAGGTGCAGAGATTTTACCTGTTCGTGAAGCTTCACTTGTCAACTGCCATTTAGGTAGTAAATAAAACACACTAGACATTCTATCATAGGAGTTATATCAAATATGATAACTACCATATATGTTACTACTGCTTCCTTGACTCTCTGTACCAGACTATGGTGATGAGATTGCCATAGAGCTAAGGAGCAGTGCTGGGGCTCCGGTGGAGATCCCACACAACTTTCAAGTCGACTTTGTGTGGAAGTCCACTTCATTTGACAGGTATTCATCAAAAAAGCCACATGCTCTTGCCTTTCATGGTCTGTGTAAGCAAGACCTGAAACCCAACTTTTTGCATCCGTTATGATGAGCTCATCTTTAGTTGAATTTTTTTTTTTTTAATGTTTCAGGGTCAGTCATTCATCTGGTTAAAGTGAGAAACAAAGTATGCATATACTACACACCTTAAACTGAAATGCTACAAATCAGTTGCCTATTTGAGTTTATGTAATAGTCCATGCATAGTCAGTAAAAGATGACTTTAAAGAGATTTTAGCTTAATATTTTGTTTTTATGAATTTCAAAAATTCTGGCATCTGACTCTGTTCAATGTGCAACAAACCACTTTGTATTTATTGTAATATTTTACACAGTTGGTTCTTGGGAAAAGTAAATTACTACATTGATCTTGTCAGTGAATAAGTCTTATATTTAGATCCATTTTAGAACCTCCTCTAAATATTCCTGTCTTCCATCATCTAGGATGCAAAGTGCCCTGAAGACATTTGCTGTGGATGAGACTTCAGTGTCTGGTTACATCTACCACAAGCTGCTGGGACATGAAGTCGAAGATGTAGTCATCAAGTGTCAGCTGCCCAAACGCTTCACAGCTCAAGGCCTACCTGACCTTAATCACTCACAGGTGAGTTAGAGAGAAAAAAAACCCTGTTATGTCAAGAGATACATTTTCAATTTATGATCAGAAAAAATATTCCTGTGACCTACTTTACCTTACGCATCACACACACACAACCTGATCACACTTCCCCCTAGTGGTTTCTGGCACAAGTCCAAAGGAGTATAACTCTTTCATAAAGTGACTCATAAAGTGACTGTATGAAACATTTTAGTTCTTGTGCCCCCAGAGCCTCATGAATGTGGTTCTCTGTGATGCAGGTGTATGCTGTGAAGACAGTGCTGCAGCGTCCCCTCAGTCTGATCCAGGGTCCTCCTGGCACAGGGAAGACTGTAACCTCTGCCACCATTGTTTACCACCTGGCTAGACAGGGCAACGGGTAAGACACTGATACAAATCTTTTTACTCTTTTTATTACGTTGTCTGTATTATGTATGCATATATGTGCTGGTGTTAGGATAATAATTGTCATAACTATTTGGTTATGACTGTTTAATCTCATGTACTCTACATTTAACTAAACATCTGTTTTTAGGATATTCAGGTTCAGGGATTTTTAAAATTCTAATAAATGTAAAAAAAAATTCATCAGCACATAATGTTCATAACGAATGGCTTTGTACTTTGTGTTGTGATTCCTAAGATAGTGCTGTAACCTCTGTCCCTCCAGGCCCGTGCTGGTGTGTGCTCCCAGTAACATTGCTGTCGACCAGCTGACAGAGAAGATCCACCAAACAGGCCTCAAGGTGGTCAGGCTGTGTGCCAAGAGCAGGGAGGCCATTGATTCACCTGTGTCTTTCCTGGCTCTGCACAACCAGACCCGTAACATGGACAGGTAACACATATCTAACTGTGATTAGCAATCATTTTTAAAAGTGTTAATAATATTATTAGACATATCCTTGTACACATACGTAGCAAATTTTCCCACAAGAACACAACTGAACTCACACTGTATTGAAATGACACCTATGTGCAGTATGCCAGAACTTCAGAAGCTCCAACAGCTAAAGGACGAGACTGGGGAGCTGTCCTCCTCAGACGAGAAGCGCTACAGAGCTCTGAGACGCACTGCTGAGAGGGAGCTGCTTATGGTAAGATGGCTGGTTTTACTAACCTTCAAATGTTACTGAATATGTTTATAACCGTACTATACACAACGATGTACACTGATTTTGATGAAATGGTTATTTTCAAGTTCCTGGTGTAGTTTTTATGCTCATCATTCAGGCTCAGGGAAAAGAGTATGTGTCGTGCTAGTGCTAAGTGTCTACTTTATTTTTCTGCTCACTCCCAGAATGCAGATGTGATCTGCTGTACCTGTGTTGGGGCCGGGGATCCTCGTCTGGCTAAGATGCAGTTCCGCTCTATCCTGATTGATGAGAGCACCCAGGCCACTGAACCAGAGTGCATGGTGCCTGTCGTCCTGGGGGCCAAACAGGTAGGAGCTTCATGAGTGGAAGTATATTTGGATTGTTCTTTGACATTAGCTAACTGCTGTCATTTCCCACTTGTGGTGTCTGTGCCCACACTTATGATTTTGTCTTTCTAATCACCTGTTTTTTTCTGTAGTTGATTCTGGTGGGTGACCACTGTCAGCTGGGCCCTGTGGTGATGTGTAAGAAGGCAGCTAAAGCAGGTCTGTCCCAGTCTCTGTTTGAGCGTCTGGTAGTTTTGGGGATCCGGCCCATCCGTCTGCAGGTCCAGTACCGCATGCACCCGGCCCTCAGCGCCTTCCCCTCCAACATCTTCTACGAGGGCTCTCTGCAGAATGGAGTCACTGCCGGTAAAATAAAAAGAAAATGCTTCTTTAAAACTAATTTTGTATTGCTCAGTTACTTGTCTTTCTCTGATCAGCCACTTAAAGCTTTTAAATTTGCCCTCTAAATTCCTGCCCAGGTTGCAGCTAGATTCTTTAATAACATTTAGTAACATGATGCTACTCTTTTATTACATTTCCCTGACTGCTTTCCCCACACAGAACCTTTACTGTCCAGTGACCCTGTGAAGCTTTGGAAATAGTCATAAATCCTTATAGAGAATTTCTTTTTCTTCTTTAGTGGTATTATTTGAAGCAGTGTTGGTTATAACAAATTTGGTCTGTATATCTATTTCAACTTTCTTGTAAATTACTTATCTGTAATAATCCTTAGATGCACATGAAGCCTGCAGCTGATCCTGTCTGGCTTTTTCTACTTCAGTCAATGTGCTTCACATGTGCTTGTTTGCCTCCTCTACAGCGGACCGTGTGAAGAAGGGCTTCGACTTCCAGTGGCCGCAGCCTGACAAGCCTATGTTTTTTTATGTCACCCAAGGCCAAGAGGAAATTGCCAGCTCTGGAACATCCTATCTCAACAGGTTTCAATTTTCTTGATTGTTATATTCACCTATTAATTATCTTTGCCCTGATATTTTATATTAAGCAGTATACATGAAAGTAGTTAATGTTCCCCTAACATCTCACACTTCTGTTCTAACTCATTACATTTTCCAGAGTCATTTCAACTCTAGACTCATACGTGCGTATGAGGCCACTGGTGACTCTTTACATTTCTTAGATGTTCAAAAAAAGTTACCAAATCACTTCACAAGTCAGAAATTTCAATAATGAAGCATAATTCGTTTCTTAGTGCCATGTCAGATTATATAAAATGTTCTTGTCATGTAAACACCTTACTTGTGTATGCAGGACTGAGGCAGCCAATGTGGAGAAAATAACCACGAGGCTGCTGAAGGCTGGAGCAAAACCCGATCAGATTGGCATCATCACGCCCTATGAGGGACAGAGGTCCTACCTGGTCCAATACATGCAGTTCAGTGGCTCCCTTCATACCAAACTCTACCAGGTATAGCAAGATTTTGCAGGTTAAATGTTGTATCATGCACTTCATCAGAGAAATGTAACACAACCATTTAAACTGACATCCAGTAAGATGATAGGTAGGGTTGTCCCAAGCCCCAAATTCGAAAGGATCTGTATCAGCTAAAATACAGCAGATCGAACGTTCTGACTCTGTTTTTCAGTATGTGGATCACTGGGCCAAACACACTTTATCTGGACATCCAAAATGCAAGGTTTAACTAAGAGGAGCTGATGTGGCTCTAAAAGCCTATAGTCTGTAACCATTTACATTAAGCAATATCCTATTCATGAAGAAATTATTTCCTATAATTAGTCAATATACCATCCAAAATGATGAGCCAGTTTTTTTCCACTAATTTCTGCATTCTTTCTGTAGGAGGTGGAAATAGCCAGTGTGGATGCCTTCCAAGGCAGAGAGAAAGACTTCATCATCCTGTCCTGTGTAAGGGCCAATGAGCACCAGGGCATCGGCTTCCTCAATGATCCCAGACGCCTCAATGTGGCACTCACTCGAGCCAGGTGAGACTACATGAAGTAAAGCAACACCAGTTTACTTGGCTGAAGTCCCCAAGGGCCCCTGTCTAATTTTATAGATGTCATCATTTTTGTGCTCATTTTGTGTTTTTCATTATATATTGATGTACTCATTGTTATTTCTACTCATCCTTAACTTTAACTTTTAACCATCAAGTCATTTTCTGCTTATCTCACTAGGTATGGTGTGATCATCGTGGGAAACCCCAAGGCTCTGTCCAAGCAGCCTCTGTGGAACCACCTGTTGAACTACTACAAGGAGCAGAAGGTCCTGGTCGAAGGCCCCCTTAACAACCTGAGGGAGAGCCTCATGCAATTCAGCAAGCCTCGCAAGCTAGTCAACACCATCAACCCTGTGAGTTCATTGTATGTGTGTTACATACATGGAGGATACAGAATGCTGAAGTCGGGGTTTCCTAACTGGGTCGAGAATGTTATTTTCTGGTGTGATGTGAAGGATTTAGGATGCAGTTCATAATTTACCTATGTACCTCAGATAGGTAGTTTAAAGAAAACAGGGTAATAAATCAGTGGACGTGAAAGAAATAATGAGGCATGTCATAAAAATAGTCTTCTGAATAGCATTTCTTGTTCTTTTGTTCTGCAGGGGGGTCGATTCATGAGCACAGCCATGTATGATGCCAGGGAGGTCCTCATTCCTGGGTCTGTTTATGACCGCAGCAGCAACGGTGAGAAATCAACACACACACACAAAACAACACACTAATTTTTTATTTAATAACTAATTAAGACTAATAAAAAAAATCTTAATCTAAAGGATAAGTATTGTATCTGTTTTGGTCATTTATTGCAAACAATCTGCATGTGCTCGCCGAAGTATCTTAAATACAAAAACAAGAACCATGTGCACTGCTGTGTCTGACAAATTTAGCTCTGCTCACCGTCATATAATTTAAAAGGAAGTAAAATTGACCTGTCCTTCTCTTCACTACAGGACGGTCATCCAATATGTATTTCCAGACCCATGACCAGATTGGCATGATTGGAACAGGCCCTAGTCCCATGACTTCCATGAACATCCCCATCCCCTTCAATCTTGTGATGCCCCCCATACCTCCACCTGGGTACATGGGGCAGGTCAATGGACCCACATCAGGTGAGTCACACATAAACATGCTTAGTGTGGAAGGTGTTGAGCGCCTACATATTGCTCAGTTAAAGCTGTCATGAAACACTTGTTTGAGCTGCGATATATTTTCCCTCCAGGTCGCGGTGGAGGTATGAAAGGCAAAGCAGGCAGTGGAGGAGGCGGCGGGACTCGAGGTGGCCGTCAAAGAAACCGCGGCAACATGGGGAACAACAGTGGAGGGAATGGAGGGTCAGACCGCGGAGGCCACATGGGAGGCAGCCAGGCCAGCCAGGACCTGGGCTCCCAGCCCTTCTCCCAGGGGCCTCTGACGCAGGGCTACATCAACATGAGCCAGCCGTCACAGATGAGCCAACCTGGGCTCTCCCAGCCTGAACTCTCCCAGGTTTGTCCCTGAACTGTCATCCACTGTGAATAAATCTTTATTATCAATTTAGTATTCAAGAGATTTTATGAGGTGCTAAGTTGGCGCCCTTTATGAAGCAAGCTGTTTGTAGTCCGTTTTATTCATTGCACTTAGGACTCAGTGCCAGGGCTGTTAGCACATGTGTTCCAAATGTTAGTCCAAGTTTTCCTCTTCAAGAATAGACTTCATCTTGTCAAAAACTGCTCTGTTGCCTGGAAAGAAATGAAGGACTAACTGTTGACTGGCCTCTTCCACTTTCTGTTTGTCCCATTATAGGACAGTTACCTAGGAGATGAGTTCAAGTCCCAGATTGATGTGGCTTTGTCACAGGACTCCACCTACCAGGGGGAGCGGGCGTACCAACACGGTGGTGTGACTGGACTGTCCCAGTACTAGACTGTAAGTAATTCCACTGTGCACTGAAACTAAACTGACTTACTTAAATTAATGAAATACTTGTGTGATCAGGCTGCTGTAACAGTGCCATTTCCCTTTGAAATTAATTTTTTTATTTGTCTGTTTAGCTTAGCATAAAGACTTGAAACAAGGAAGACAACCAGCCTAGCTCTGTCCAGAGTAACAAATTATCTACCAGCACCTCTAAAGCTTTGTAATTAACATCTTATGTCTAATTTGTTTAATCCATACAAAAACTAAAGTAAAAAACAACAATTTGCTCTTTAATGGGAGGCTATGTGCCAGACTGTTTCTTGGCCGAGGACAGTCCTGGAGCTTCCTTTGATTGTTGGCATCTTCATGTTGACGAAGATTGCAAGACGTCACTGCTCCTGACCAAGAAATAGTCCAGATAAAACAAATGTGATTAAAACTTTAAAAATGCCCATGTGTGAATTTTGTTACCTAGCTACCTGGTTTCCCAAGTCTTCAGTCTGTGTGTTAAGCTCAGATAACTGGCTGCTGACTCCAGCTTCATATTTACTATACTGACACGAGAATGGTATCGTTCCTCTCATCTAACTCTCGGCCTAGGGCATATCCCAAAACATGGCACTATTCCTTTAAAGAGAAAGTTCATCTTTTCATATGTTGAAAAGTCTGATTATATATATGTATATGTTTGTATTTGTCTGGCAGGTTGCTGGAAAGGAGCTAGGCCTGTGTGAAGCTTAGTTCATCGGTATTTTAATCTGGGTAATAACAAAAAAGAACAAACATGGATACCCGTTTTCCACTGCTACAACCGAAGCACCACTGTGTGAAAGTAACAGGAGAGAGACCGTGAGAAACCAACCAATCACAAGAGTGAGAGCAAAAAAAATGGGAGTAGAGCTGGACAGGAAGCGAGCAAGAGAAGAGAGAGTGGGAGGCTGGCGGAGGAGAGAAGGCACTGCTGCTCACACGCGAAGACGTGGCGAAGGAGAAAAGCTGTCGTTGTCGGAGCAGCGCAGTTGGAGAGGCGAGACCTTCGACAGGTCAAAGGAGGGAGGAAGGTCCAAACGATTCTGGAGGGGAGGGGGCGACTGTGTCATCTTGTCCCTCGTGTGCCCCTGAACCCACAGGGACCTCCAGGCGGTATGGTTGGGATTCTTGCTCCAAAAGCTGAGAAAGATGGAGAAGAGGTGTCTCATGCAAATGTCCTCCAAGCTAACTCAACAGGGACGTCTTCTGTGACTTGGAGAGAGAGAGAGGGGAGAGAGAGAGAGAGAGAGAAAACAAAAGCGGACACAACTCTTGAAGCAGTTGACATGGCAACTTTTTTAAACTCAAAGCTTGAACTGAGGCTCTGCATTTGATCACATCTAAGCATCCAGGAGAGGAGAGTGTGAAATCACTGTTTGGCTATTCAAGTGAACTCAAAAGTGCTTGTGGTTTTGTGCCTCAAAGAGCTCAAATGAAATCTGAGGATTACATAGCCGCGGCTCATTCGCTTTTCTTTCTCAGCTTTGAGTTGGAAAGTTTTCTAAATAAAGGCTGTTTTCATTGAGGTTTTCAGTGACGTAAACTAGCGCAGTTGGCCGTCTTTCAAGGCAGGTCTTTCTCAAGGTGGTCTGCAAAGAACAAGTGGTGGAATTAGCTCTTGAAAATATATAAACGTGAAAGAAAAACATCTTTGTCTCCAGATCCAAGGAGGCCAGCTCCAAGGATCTGAATAAAGGGAGACAACTTTGTTTTTGTTCTTCTAAATGTATCTTTTTAGTAGTGAAAGCGGACATCGTAACCAGCTTATAACTGAATGAAGCCGTCATTCTTTCTCTGCTGAAACCCTGAAGCCACCAAAGCTAGCAGATAGGGATCATCTTGAGCATATAAAGCTAAATGCATCAAATAAGCCAAATGTAGAGGGCAGTAATTCCCAAAGACCCTTCTCCAAAAGTCATACGTCAAAAAACACGCAGACAATTTAAGCACTGAATTATCACAGTAAAGTGAAGCAAGAAGTCACTTTCATAAGAGAGTATGAGTTTTCATACCTGTGGAGTATCTGACTGCTCACGACAGAGGAAGATGAAAACCTCTGAGCCCCCATCTTAGAACAAATATGTCGAAGAGAAAGTTGATAGATTTCACCATGTTAGACTGTGGTGAAAGATATATTTAACTTTGGAAAGGGGAAGATGTTATATGTTGTACATGCAGTATAAAATTTGGCGTAAAGATTTCTTTGAATTATTAAGACAAAATGACACGAGTGTGACATTTAATGGGACTTGAGTCCAGAGAAAGCCACATTTTTTTTTCTTCCCCTTGTTTTTCTTTTGTTGTCCTAAAGTCTTGAACTTCTAGAAGAAGAGTGAAACAAATAGTCGTGCATCATGTCAAAGCCACAACAGTCAGTGTGTTCTATAACGTTAAATGTTGGTGAACTGTGTCTTAGTTTCAGTGCTCTAGATGTTACTTTAGATGGACACTACTGACGTTTCCATGCTTGTTATTTATCAGTGTCTCATTTTCTTCTGAGCTGTACTAACCACGCTTTCCTCGAACAGTTTTAATTTTCATGTCATCGAAATGCGTGACACAGAAAAATCAGTCAAAAAAAGAGAAAAGTGGCACAAAGCACTTGATTAAATAGCGTTTGGACTGCCAGAGAGAAGAAGCAGCCAGGAGGATTTGAATGTGTTTTTAAAAAAAAATGTGTCACTAATAAAACAATATCTGTATTCATGTATTCATACTCCCACAGAAATGAATTCCTAATGAACCCGGGGTCAGTTTTTCACCAACCTCAGCTGCGCAGGCGGCACATCCTACTGTGCAGGATGAATGAATTATCACGACTTAACTGCTTGCTGTCCAAATTTATGTTGCATCTCGTCTGGATAAGATCACCATTATTAGCCTGATGCAAGTATTTCCATGCATTTATTTAACACAAAAATAACAATACTATGAATAAATGATCTCTCCATCCTTTACTACCACATATTTATCTTGCATGTCTCATGACTAGACTAACTTTTTTTTTTGAGTTTGCCCTCTTCTTTATTTTGCTCTGATAATCTTTGTTTGGGGTTATTGCTGTTTTAAATTAAAAAATTAAGTATCTTTTTTTTTCTTTTCCTGCCCACACTTGATTGATGTTAGTAGTTCTAAAAAAAATGCTCACAAAGATTCTCCTGTTGATAATCTTGGAAAAATTAAAGTTTGCTTCTTTTTGCTCCTTCAGCTTGACTTTTCTCTTTCATTCGCTCGTGCAGATACAGATTCACTCCTTCACTGTCACCGTGTGTTTTATTGCACTCTGGAAAAGTGTGTGTCTTTTTTTTTCCAGGTCGTGACTTCTCCTTAGGGACCTGTAAGGTTTGCAGTGATGCACACTTGCAGGCTCATTGGCTGACACGGTTTCCTGCCTCTTGCAGCTGTAGCGGCTGCTCGGAGCCGGAGGAGCCAGCAGGTGGTACTCGACCGTCCGGCTGAGGGAGGCGTGCAGCCCGGGTGGTGCGTGAGGAGCGCGCGGCACTGAGCACCGGGACGAGCTCGGGCAGAGGAGAGGAGATAAAACAACAACCGGGTTCTGTGATCGCGGATGGACTCGCGCGGGATCGCCACCGGGTTGAGCGGCTCTGCCTCCGCCGGGCTGTGACGCTCCGGGCTCCGCAGAGCTCATCGCCGGACTCCGCTGGTCCGGGCACCGTGCAGGCTGCAGCAGGCTCTGTTTGTGTGTGTATGTGTGTGTGTGAGCTTGGTGCCTTGCGGATGAAAACCTGCCCCCCTGGAGAATAAAGCATCTGGTAGCTGAGACTGAGAGAAAGAGCAGGACAGCAACAGCAGCGTTTATTGTCACATCCAGGGTTTACAGCGACATGGGGTGAGTGATGAATTACATGGATGTGATGAGGCTCAAAGTGGAAACTGAGAGCAAAGAGTTTCAGTCATGTTTTTTTTTTTTTAATTCTAATACTTGTTGGGTTAATGGATGCACTGCTTCAACTCTGCTCCTTGTGTAGAAAAGAAGCCTCAGTCACCTTGTAAGATGTTTCCTCACCACAGAGAAAGGTAAGAACATTTTGTGCCTGATTTTTTTTATTCTGATTCTTGATCCTGATTCTTTATATGTGACATTGGATTTCTTGCTCTTGTGACCTTAAGACAGCGAGCACTCCAGATTGAATGAAGAAAAACACGCTCTTAAGTTGAAGAAAGTTGAATGATAGTAAAACATCTGGAGCAATGTAGCTTCATCTTTTTCAGACATGATGAATCTGTTAAATTAAGGCGATCATCCTCTGTAATGTTTTCCTCTCCGCGTGGCCCCAGAGCCTTCACATTATTTGATCCGTAAATTCTCAGTAATGCCTCTGTTTAGGATGCTTTTATTGCAGTTGTAACTAAGACGAGACCCAGGAGCGAGCGTACACAGGATCATAGCGGGCGTAAGAGTGGGAAACTGAACATTTCTTTACAGTTAGTGCAAAAGCAGAGTCGGATTTGTTAAATTGGTGTAATAAAAGGAGATCAGATATTGTTGAACTTCTATCTTTTTTGATTACAAGACTAAAGTTTCCTTGCATAAACACAGAAATCTGTTCAAGTTCAACATCTGTGTATAAAAGATTTAGACAGATCAGACTGGAGAGAGGCATGAGGAACCCAGTAAAGCAGCTTGTCGATGCTGTTAGATTGTGCTAGGAATTAGTGGGGGGTCATTCATCCTGAGGTGCAGCCTTGACCTCCATCCAATCACAACCAGGCTTTGTTATGCTTAGACACCCCCATCGAGCCCTGTAGGCCACATCCATCTGCTGAGGATGAAGGTCGGGGACGCTGAACATCCTTGAGAGGCGAGAGTGTGCTGACCAGTTAACAAGAATACACACACACACACACACACACACACACACACACACACACACAATGCTTTACCAAAGAGTGTGTCTCAACAGCAATTTTCACACACAGGAAGGAGTGAATGTTGACAGGTACACACACACACACACTTGCAGCCAGCGATGATCTGTTCAAACACGTCGTCTTGACTGTGTAACTCCACCACAGGAAGTTACAGGATTGATTCCTGGAGCACAGACACCAAACCTCAGGCAAGGTCAAAGTTTGTCAGTAGTAAATTTCTCGCTGTCCTTTGGGTCTGCTTGATGAAGTGAGGGACTCTTCACTGTACGTCAACATCACAATCGTTGACCTCATTGACCACTGTAATTATGGACCTCCTTAAACATGTGAGGGACAGTCAAAGTTCAGCGACGTAGTAATAAATCTAAAACTGTGACTTACAAGGCAAATAATTGGCAACTGTTTTGATAATATTTTAAGTTATTTTATTTACTAGTCTACGCTTCTCAACTGACAATAATGCACTACAACAATGAACTTTAGGCTTTGGACAGTTGGACAAGACAAGTATTTTGAAGATGTCTCCATGTTTTTGGAAATTGTGATCAGCTTTTTATATGTTTTATAGACCAAAGAATTAATGACAAAATAGTCAGCAGAATAATTAATAACGAAACTAATTGTTATTCGCAGCCGTAATTATGTGAGTGAATAAATGAGTAGTTTTATTTTTGTGTAATTTGAACGTTCCGGCACGTAAACCCACCAACATCTGACAGCACAATGAACTGATGGTGTGTTTGAGGCTGGAGTCATACCAGAGAGGAAAAGTCAGGATATCCCTCCTACTTCAAGTCAAATAATTCTGGTTGTAATCTGTCTCGCACATGAACTCCAACGTATGTGAAGACGTGCTGCTTTAAAATATTATAGGTGGCGTTAAGATCCTTGTTTGTATATATTGAATGTGTTGTCTCTTCTTCACTGACATCACATGTTTGATCACACTGTCTGAAAAACATCACTGTCAAATTCCTACATAAGCACTAAGCTTTACCCCGAATGACTACATGACCAAAATTCTGTATCCAATTCTTCTTATATCTCTAGGAAACCAGAGCACAAATCTCACCCCCAGCCTCTAACAGACTGCAGTCATCCCAGCGTCTTGTCCCAGCCAGACCTCAGATCAGTGTAGCAGTGGTTGCAGCACTGACAACAGGGAGGATTACAGTGAGATGAGAAGGAGAATTACAGCGCGGGTTATTATCAGACTGGAGCGGGTCAGCCGTCGAAATGCCACCGTTCATATCTTCGCAGTCAGTCCTTGAAACCCAGTCTGTGTCTTTTTCGTCATGATATCCTGCAGTGAGAAACACGCACACACACACACACACACACACACAGACCATTAGTGGATTTGTGTGTCACTAATGGGGTCAGATATAAATGTAGAATGACTGGCCAAAATACTACAGTTCTACTGGGAACAGCCACTGCAATTTACAATACTGCACAGAAGTAGTAGAAGAAGATGTGTCCTGGTTTTTTTTTTTTTTTTTTACCATTTCATACTTTGACTCAGCGCCTCTTTAAGGCAAGGTGTTGATGAGGTAGAGACCAGTAGCTGAATGTCAAAATCTGGTCGTGATACTTTTCTTCTTCAGTCAGTGTTAATATTGTCTCCTATATTGTAAATACATTTCAGAGAGAAGACGTTGATAATGATAGTGAACACCTCCGTCCTGTATGTCCTGTGTGCTATGTCTGGTATGATGGGATGGACAGTGAAATAGATTTTCTTTTACTCAAATTGTCCATCGCTTTGACATTGATCTTCGACCTTGTCACTGATTTATTTTGTAGCATGTTATTCATGTTGGCTCGAGGGATGGTAGTGTCTGCCAACTGGTTGTTCCAACACTTTGATCCAAACTGAAATATCTCTACAGCTATTAGATTGAAAGTCATGCCAGACTTTGGTGAACCCCTGACTTTTCCTCTAGTGCCATCGTCACTGTGAGCAGGTGAAACCACAAAGCAAACACTGTGGTTTCAGTGAAATTTGCTTGCATATTTTGACTGACACATAACTTTTTGTTTCATGTTTTGTCATATGTGCTCTGCTTTACTCTCTTTCAACACATTGCTGTAAAAGTACTGGCTGGACTTGGGAGTTAAAAAGAGAAAAAGACCTTCAGCAGTTTTGCTTTTCATACCACACGACAGTGGCTACACCACCTCCCAACACTGCCGACTTTGTTGCTTTGATATATTTACCTCGTATCCAGGATACATCTCTGCAAATACTGGCAGGAGCAGAGCAGAGGGTGGAGGCTCGGCGACTCGGGAGAGGGTTCACAGTGTTTTTAGTCAACATCATTTACCAGCTTAGTCGCAGCCCTGTATGGCTGCTGAATGACGCAGGAAAGAGTGTGGGAGAAAGCCAAAGGATGATTCCAACATCTGTCCCTAGATGGCAGAGAGACAGATGGAGATTGACCATAATGGATTTCCTTTTTAAACAAAGGAGAGACACAGTTAGAACAGAGTTGTGTGATAATGGATTTCTAATTTTTCAAAAGTTTTGATGCTGAAATCATGAGCATGATTTGAGCCAAAAACATATTTTCCTTCCATGCGAAAAGCTTTAATTTGACTTGTTAACCTGAAGTCAGTGAAAGGGTTTGCACTTATACATATTTCCTGTATTCTTCATCTTCATCGTCCCTGTGTTTCCTCCTCCAGGGAGCAGCCGATCTTCAGCGCCCGGGCCCATGTTTTCCAGATCGACCCCACCACCAAGAGGAACTGGATCCCAGCCAGCAAACATGCCGTCACCGTGTCCTTCTTCTACGATGCCAACCGTAACGTCTACCGCATCATCAGCGTGGGCGGGACCAAGGTGAGGGGGGAGGAAAATGGTATTAATGTCCACAATGTTGTGAATTCAACAAAGAAGCTTAAGTAAAATAATATAGAAAACATATTGTTCCAGTAGATTTGATTTCCAGAACAAAATATCAACCATGTATCTCTCATAATTAAAGCACCTATTTCTGAGGGAAGGTCTGTTTATTTGCAGTGAACACAGTGGCCTTGGCATCAAAAGAGGCTTTTCAGTATTTGTAACAAAGCCACAGGCCAAACAGCAGCTCCACATTGATTTTCCTCCTACCAGAAAATCTGTAAGGTTAAGACATAATAGTGAACAAAATCATAGTGGGTGTCAACAACTCAACAGCCAGAGCCTTTCTTGCAGGCTTGTGGATTTAGATTACGACGAAGAGGCCACATCCATCGCTGGGGAGGATTGGGGTGGGGGGGGGTCGATCTGATCTCGTCTTAGCACCTCTGCTCTGACCCACATTCCTGCCTCCCAGAAGGCTGTGCGAGATGGCAGTTGGTCGGTCGGCAGCCCAATCCTGCCAGGACTGGTGTCTGGCTCCAGAGTAATCTTCACTGCTGCTGCCACCGTCCAACATGTTATGTCAAACATGTCAGAGCAGAAATGCAGACCGTGGCGTTCATGTAATCATTGGGTTGGAGAGAAGGACGAAAAAGCCTCCTCCTAAGCCGCCATTGCCCCGCAATTCTGGGATTTTAAATCAGTTCCATTATTGTAAGGCTGGAGATGACGCAAAAAGATCTATAAATAGATCCGCTCTAATATATTTTTTCTCGTGTGCTCGGGGGGAGAGAGGTGGCTTTGGCCATGTCTCTGAGAGCGAGGTCATGAACCCGGCGGAGGCGCTGTGTTTGTGTGTCTTTTACCGCTGTCCATGCCTCTGCTCTGAATTTACTTTAGACAATAAGTGTTGTGATGTGACGCAGCTTTGATCATGTTCAGAACATTTTCAAAAAGAGCAAACTGGTCTCAAGGGAAAAAATGCACTGAAAATTGCTTTGAATCCCAGTGGAAACAGACGTACTGCGTTCAAATTATGACACAAATTACTGATAGAAAAATTACAAACAATCAAACAAATTTATTTTAACCTACATCATTATGTTGATTTATTCTAAATACCCTAAAAGTTTCGTGTAATTCAATCCATTCAACTTCTGTCAAATGAGTTTATTGATTATTTATTGATTTTTAGAAAATACCACATCAAATCATATGTTAAATAAGACTTAATCACTGGAGTACCCCTTGAATTACATTGTATAAATGGAATTAAAAACTTGCTTTCACTTTATATTTTACTTATTATAAATCATCAATTTATTTGCTTTTGCACCTTTTATTATTTTCCTACCCAAGAATAAGAAGATAATCAACAATAATCACAGTATGCACAGAATTATAGTGCTATTAGTGCTTTAGTGTTATAGGGTCTGGAAAGACAAAGCAAAGTATAGACAAGGTCAAGAGTCATGAAATTATAATGAGGAAGGTAACACAACATACTGCTACTAACAATAATGATTCATTTCAAGTTATTCATTTTGTCTGGATTCTTGGATCTACTGCTGAACTTTCTGTTTTGCCCACATGGTGTTGACCCACCTGAATGATCTCATCTCTGCATTTGCAGGCCATCATCAACTGCACCGTCACACCCAGCATGACATTTACCAAGACGTCCCAGAAGTTTGGACAGTGGGCTGACAGCAGGGCCAACACCGTGTACGGTCTTGGTTTTGCCACAGAGCAACAGCTGCATCAGGTAAATGAACCCAAAGTCAACAGAGGTGAAAGCTCTGAGAAATACAATTCCAGAGGCTTATTACTGCTGCATTATTCATTTTTCATTACCTGAAACAGTTCGTTACTTGTCCTCTTTTGAAAAGTTCTCTGAGAAGTTTAAGGAGGTGAAAGATGCAGCTCGTCTGGCGCGAGAAAAGTCGCAGGATAAAGAACTGGCCAACACAGCTCTGAGCATCGCTGCTCCTCAGGTGAGCTTTACTCATCTAGAAAAAAACCCCATCAACATCAAAGTAGAGCAAACCTCTTCAGTCATCAGACGTGAAAACTTTGTCACGATCCACAGGAATATCCAGTGATGCATGTTTGGAATTTTAGGATTGGGGGGGACACTGTGAGCAGAGGCCAAGGTTAGACGAATTCACCTGAGTTACTTTGCAGCTATTAGACGGGACCGGTGTGATTAAATCGAAAGAGGGATGGAGATAGAGAGAGAGAAAAGAAAGGCAAAAAGAAAGATGAGCTGGGTCACTTGTCTCAGAGGGAAGAGAAAGTGAGGGAAACTAGGACGATGGTAAAATTATCCCGTGCCGCTCAGCAGTGCACCGCATCCGCATTTTCTCCCCACTGCTACCGAGAAGCCTCCGACATCAGCACTGTAATGATGAAAATGTAGTCAGCTCAGGGCCTTTTTTTTGATCAATAGAAAATAATTACCCATCAGTTACATCTGCTTGGTCATGAGGAACATGCCCGTTTCCTTTTAATTCTACCACTGAACAGATTCCAAGCGATGGCTTTCACTCCGCGTCTTTATCGATTTTGACGAACACGTTGGAGAAGCCAAAGCTCCAGAAAATTGCCGACTGCGTCAATTAACTGTACTTGATTCTTGCTAAGTAGCGCTGCGTAAGTGATCACACAGCTTGTGGTTGTGATGTTTTTGAGAAGGTCATGATGTGTGAGGAGCTTTGTGATGAGGTGTTTCTCTGTCTGTTTTTCCCACCTGCTGCATCTCTCTAGTTCTCACAGGTGAGTCTGTCGCTGTCTGTCCGTCTCTAAAAGCAATTTGAAAAGCTCCCCCCCCCCCCCTTTCTGTCTGTCCCTGAATTTTGAATTTATTTATAGCTGCTGTGAAGGGCAGCTCTTTATTTCATCTGATCAAAACAGACACTATAACTACCTGATGCAGCTAACCAGTGGTGAAGGAAGCATTCACATCTTTTACTGAAGTACAAGGACTAAAACCACACACTCTGCTTCAAGTAAAGATCATGCATATAAAAAGGTATACATGTATGAGAAGTAAAAGTCTCAATGCAGAAAAATGTCCCCTGTGACTACTATACTGTCATATATTATATCATAGGATTATTATTACTGATGCATTCATGGAACAGCAGGATTTTATAGTTTATATAAAAATATATAGTTTATAGCTCATTTTGAACTGCTTAGTCTAGGACTGCACACAATGATTATTTTCATTATCGATTTATCTGCTTATTATTTTCTTCATCAATTGACTGAATGTTTGTTTCGTCAAAATTCTGAAAATAGTCAGAAATCTCCATCACTATTAACCGGAGCGCAAAGTGACATCTTCTCAATGATTGTTTTGTCAAACCAACAGTTTGAAACTCAAAATGATCACGAACAAATGAGAAAAATGTAAAATATTTAAAGGAAAATCAAAACGGTCGCCAAGTAATTTTCTGTCAGTCTCATCAGTTAATGGATGAATGATATCAGCTGCACTTGTATGCACTGTTGGATAGTTTGACTTGCAATATAACTAATCATCATATTTTGTAAGCTCTTCATGTTTTTATGCAAAAATCTTAATTGGTAAAGTAACTAAAGCTGTCAGATAATTGTAGTGTTGTAAATACTGTATTTCCCTCTGAAGTATAGTGGAGTAGAAATAGAAAATGGCACGAAAAGACTCTGGTATAATCATTTGTACTCGAGTACATGTACTTAGTTACATTCCACCACTGCAGCTCACATCACTGTCATCTATACTATAATAAGACTTGAGACAGCAAAAAGAAAGTGATGCCTTACTTTTCTTTATTTGTGTGTTTTTTAATTTACAAATTGACTCGTCCCTACAGTTGCTGTTAATGTCACCTCTCTCCTCTCTGAATAATCCATGTGGTGTTGTGATGCTGTGTGTGTGTTATTAGTGGAGTCCATTTACTGATGTGTTCCTCAGGACCTCTCTGATGAACTCCAGTCTCCGCCGGTGATGTGCGTGAACGGGCCGGAGGACAAGCTGTTCCGCAGCCAGAGCGCAGACATCACCCTGTCTTCTGAGAAGGAGCGCATTAAGAAGATGCTCTCTGAAGGGTAACTGAGTTATGCACGCGCACAAAAACTCACACGTGGACAGAATGGAAACTGAGACCACAAACACTTTCTTCTTGTTCTGAGTCCAATCTCACCTTCTGTTCAGACACTTAAACACTGTGAAAAGAATCCCTTTGTGAAATGCTTCTTTTCTGTAGGTGTCTGGTGGAGGAAGCCGGTTTCAATTTGGTGGCTGTTTGTCTGCTGGTTCTATGAAAATCTTAGGTTGCAGAGTTTCCTGTCTGTTCTGCTCTGCAAGTTCAAACTTGATGACTGATTTGAAATGAGATGAAACGTTCTAGTTATCTCTCACTTTATCCGGTGCTCACAAACATGTATGGAACTGAGCTAAGAGGTTCATTAATGACCGTGCGAAATAGACGACAAAAAAGTTTATGAGTGTAGAATTTTAGTCATATTATAACAGTTAATAACCATGTCCTTGACAAATAAGAAATCTCCCAGTGCTGCAGAAAGCTCTGGAAGATTTTCAGTAACTGGACTATGTGCTAAGATTTTTTTTTTTTTAAATGCATTGATTGCTCTTTACAGTGTAAAATCATTGAAGGACATTTTTTGGAGACACCCTTATTTGCTTACTTTCCGATGATATGTCTTTACACTAAATATGGCTGGTTCCTGCTCCACATTGAATGGACAGACATGAGAGTAGTATCAATCCTCTCTTCAACCTCTTGGCACATAAGATAAAATTAAAATTTCCCAAAATGTAAACTCATGTCTTTAAACAATAATAGACAATAAATAGACAATAATTTTACATTAAGTGCAGGTCATACTGCCATGTCTTCACTAGCTGTGATGACAGTAATGTTATTAAAGTATTTTGTCTTCAAATCACATTGTTGAGACAATCAGAATAATAAGGACCCTTGTATATTCTAACATTAGCTGAACTTCATGAGGTTGCTTCAGGTTTCCTTTGATCGATACTGTTGATTGCACTGAAGCAGATAATCCATTACCATACCTCAGTATTAGTTACAGTTTGACGTCACTGGATTTGTTAAGTGTTCTCTGAACTGAAGAGGCCATTGCTCACTTGTTGACTAATACATATCATCAAATAATGCTTGGAAACATCTCCTCATTCAGTATTCTGAGCCGCCCACAAGGCTTTTATAACCTCCAGTGCTTTTAATATGACAGAAAGCTCCTGAATGGTTACTATGCTCATCTGTTCCCAAGGAGCAGCGTTAAACTTTGTAGACGTAGAGGGATGAGAGGGACAGAGATGAAGAGAGAATTTGACTGATCTTTTCTGCTGATTGAACCAAAAACGAGTTCAGTTGATAACATGTCATGATAACATTTAATGGTTTCATATGTAATTTGTTGAATCAAGTGGCATATACACCATAAGCTGGTCTATATGGTCTATACTGCTTTACTTATATACAATGAATGTATCATATAGTGGGACTAGATACAGTGTAAATGCAGTCCCAAGTACACAAAAAAAGAGTCAGTGATGCCACATTTACATCTTGTTCAAAGATCACGTCCATTATCTTCTACTTCTCTGCTCCCTCATGATTACAGATTACAAATGATCCAACGTAGTTAAAGACATGTCGGCACTCTAATTTCCTAAAAACACAGTAGTCTTTCAATGTCACATTCAGTCTTTTGATAAAGATGACTTCAGTAAAACCCTTCCAGGATTAGAGGATTACTGTGGGAACAGTTTGGTCTTGTTGTTTGTTCTCTGGGCATTTTAATGAGTGTATCTTTGCTTTGTTGTAAGACCTGTGAAATGACCTTGACTCGGGGGTGGTGGGTGCTCTGCGGGCTGCAGTCCTTGGTATAGTCCTCCTTATCACTGTTTTAGTGGCTCGCTGCTTGTGTTAACCAGGCCAACAGTGTTTCAGCATGTTCCAAACTACACGCTGTTACCACACAGGCAGTAAACATTTGCTATGTAATGCAATGTTTTAGTCTGTATTAAAACACCTGTAAAAACTTGCCTCAGTACAATTAAAGTTGTTGGTATATTACTGAGTATATACTGCATAGTACCAACTATGTGCATACTGTTCAGCAGGGAAAGTCGTTCTTGAGCATGGAGAAAACAGTTTCCCATCAAGGTCCATATAGTAGCTGTTCAGGAGCTTTCCACCATATCACATGATCTTCTTCAGAAGAAAACTGTAAATTGTAAATCTCAAATTTCTGTTTTTTTTCTCCGAGCACTTTAACTACTACTTATCCATGTTGGATTAAAATATGTTTAATAATCATGTGCCATATACACCATATTATCATGAGTCTTACATAAACAGTATCTTATGTATCATGTAATTTGCTCCACTGGTTTACAGTTTCGTGTTTGTGTCTTTCAGCTCCATTTGTGAGATGAACCTGGAAGCTGAGCTCTTCACTCTGCAGGACAGCAACTCCAAGCTGGTGGCAGCTTTGCACGAGGCCAATGCTAATGTGGAACAGTGGAAGAAACAGCTGGCAGCGTATCAAGAGGAGACGGAGAGACTCAGAGACCAGGTGAGCCTCCACTGTGTCCAGCCTGACACTCAGGTACAGAGGGCATTATTAAAATGTGAATACAAACACAAGAAACCACTCCACATCTCCTAAAACACACAGCAAGCAATGTTTGTAAAATTGCTCAGAGCAACATATTATATAATATATTAATGTTCTGAATCTAAACTACTTCATTAGCAGGTTCCGACATACAATAAATACCTATCTATATTTGCTCAAATCACAAATCTCAGGCACAGATGTGGAGATGTAGAAGAGTGTTGCTTCCTTCACACAGTCCTCATGAATTCCTATCTGTAAATTTAAAGTAATGAAATATATCCTGACACATATTAAATTAGCTTTACTTTGAAATAACTATGTGGATGCTTCATCTTTAGTGTCATTTTTAGGAACCAGATTTTTTTAGAGGTGCTTTTTGTCGAAACAGCAGAATGAAGGTGAATTTTTAAAATGTTATTATCAATACTTTTTGGATATGCTTTATAACTAAAAACTAAACAAGAACAACCTAAAAGTGCTTGGTATCATACATATGTAAAATTATCATCAGTTTTTTATTTGTTGTTAGTTCATTTTAATGTACTATAATCTGTCTGGTAAAGATGGTAAAATAGTGTGTTATGGCCTTGTGATAGACTGGTGACCTGTCCAGTACCCTGCCTCTAACCTGGTGCATGCTGAACGGGATAAGCGGTTTAGGTGAATGGATGGATGGTTGACGGATGGATTAGCTGTTACATGACAAGCTTAGGGGGAAAGTTGGCCTCAAAGCTACATATTTCATGTGTTATGGAGATATTGTTACACTGTTCCCGAACAGAGTTGAGTGATAGAACAGGTCAATTCAAAGATGAGACAACTCTGGTTAATGAGAAATAAAAACCTTCATGCATTACTATGTGAAACACTGAAAAGCTGTTGCTCTTTCTTGTGGAAGTTCTTTGGCCTTCGTGCGCAGTCAGTCCTTCTTCATTCTGTAGTAACCTGCAGGGCAGAAGCTGAAAGTGAAGGTCACATCTAATAATCAATGCTGGAGCCGTGAAGCTGTGTTAACGGGAGCAGACACTCAGGCTACTGCTGAAGTGACGCCTTGTTCAAACAGGAGCGAGGTGACGGGACTCGTCACACGTCGTCTCTCTCCACCGAGGGAGGTCACGCTGCTTTTGCTCATCACTTTCAGACTCTTCATTTCTTCGGTTTGAAAGTACTTGTTCAGAAGAGGGAAAAAACTGACAAGTTTGTCAGGCTGGTGACACACTTCATCATTCTTTGACATGACTTGTGCTGCAGGCGTCTTCGCTTTGTGCCATCAATCATTCTCTGCTGGTTGAACCGGTTCACACGTCAAATGTCACATTTCACCACTAGGGAGTTGAGTCTAAATACGCTGGGCCTCAGGAGGGTTTTATACTTGAATTACCTCTCAGGTTCCAGTGGATGCAGATGCCCCTCCCCCATCCTCACTCATCAATAAAAGGTATTTTCACTTTTGCTGGTAGCTGATTCCTCTGAGAATGACCTCACCTCAGGCTGACAATTACAAACCTCCCTGATTCAATACTTTAATATCTTGATCCCTTTCCATTACAGCCCAGCTTTACAGTATCGATCACCACATTTGAACTGAATTAGAAACAGTTTTCTGGTCCACGTCAACAAATTAATTCGTACAAGTGAGAACCCCGTCTCCGTCTCCTTTGGACCGAGCTCGTTCCCTCTATCGGAGGAAGGGGACCAGGTGGCTGAAAATGGTCCACGTCTCTGGGGTGGTGTGAAAGGAGAGGGGTTTGTAGGACAGCAATATCCTACTTTCAATGCCCCAGTTAGGAAAAAATGAAAAATCACCAGAGGGAGCTGGCATCCACTCGTTTCTCGCCTGTTTTTTTCTTCTTCTTTCTACTGCTCCTCCTCATCTCAACCATACATGTTTAAAATAATCCAGCCTGTCTCTGTCAGATGGGGAGGGGGCATTTTTAGAGGTGTCCTACTGTGTTTTTTTCTGATTCACGAGGCCCAGATGACACTGCAGGGAGGATTTCACTCCTGTTTACCTGATAACGTTGGCATGACTCGCTCATCTGCCTGTTGATGAATCTGAGTTGGAGATGAACTTGTGGCATGTTTTAACTTGTAGACACAGTTAATGAAATCAAGAAATTGAAGCCTCTAAAGTGATGAGCTGTGTTGAATGATCCTCTTTGTTGATTACAATGTGTTTCATTTTTTATGTGTACACTAAAATTCAGTATTTTTAATTTGGTGTAGTGTTTTGCACATTTTCTAAAACATGTGATCAGATGTGTTAGACACTGGTTTTTTAACTTCAGCATGAATCTCCACACTGCAGATGACCAGCAGGCCAGATAAAATTCAACATTCAACAAAAATAAGAAATAAATAAAGTTAGAAAATCCTTCACAATAAAAGCATTTAGCTCAAAATATCAAACATGCAGGATAGTAAGAAACAAAAGAGCAACAAAATAGAATTGGAAAAACACAAATGACAAAAACTTCAAGCATTAGCTAATAAATGAGAAAATGAGCGAGATTTGAGCCATTTTATTTTTTTGTTGAGCTCTGTTAATATCCAGTAGACACTTAGTTAACCGACCTGAGAGACTTTTAGTAACTATATGGCACAAATTTAATAGAATTATCATTTAGGTTTTAATAAAAAGAATGTGAGACAGAAATTTTAAGATTTTTAAGTGAAGCCATGTCCCACATGCTGAAAATGATTTAATTCTATGTGTTTGTGTGTGTGGTGTTAGGTGGCTGAACTCGAGGCCCACGGAGGCCACGGCCCCAGTGACCTGCTGAAGGATGAGCTGACCCAGTCCCTGGAGGAGCTGGAGGCCCTGCTGAAGGCCAAAGATGAGGTTGGTACTGATCCTGGAGTCAGAGGTGGGAATTCATCACAGGTGTCGGTGAATGATTCGGCCACTCAAACTCAAGTGTATCTGTCATTCTGTTTCAGGAAATCCACATTTTGCAAAGCAAGAAAGCAGAGTACCATGAGATGGAGCACGAGAGGGATGAGGCCATCCACAGATTACGGGTAGGAGTGAGATTATCATGGTAACGTGCTTTCATAAATTAGTGTATGTGCACATATGTTGAGTAATGGTGAAATAATCGGCAGTTAGATTGACATTGTTTCTTTGCCTTATCTGTAGGAGACGGAGATGCGTAATTCAGACTTGGAGCGCCGCATCCAGAACTCGGAGCAGAACCTGAATAACTCTCTGGAAGAACGGGATCGCATGGACTCTGAAATCCAGAGGGCCATCGAAATTCTGGACATCAAGATCTTTGACCTTAATGACCTCCGCCAGAGCCTGGTGAAACTCATCGACAAATAAGAGGGGGAGAAAAACAGGGGAAATCCAACCCCAGTGAGAGAGAGATGAAACAGGTGACAGGGTTAAATTTTGTCGTGGCCAATGCAGTGGGGGAGTAAAGAAAACCAAGATGGAGCTGGTCCCACGTCCTCTTCAAGCACAAGAACCACCTCGGCTGCAGGAAGGTTTCTCCATGTCTGTGTTGCAGCTGTGGCTGTGCTGTACTCAACAACATACTGTAGGTGTTGGCCTAAGCAGCAGCATATACATGGTTTTGCTTGTCCAATCTAATGTAACGCTTCACGTTGCTTTCAAGGGTAACATTCAATGCAATAAACCAACCTTAAGGTAAGTGCTTCACCGTGCTAGACATTTAATATTGAGAAGTGGTGCTTGTAGTTTTTCATAAATACGACTTTTGTACACAAAATGGAAATGCAGTGTCAATATGAATTATAAGAGGCCTTGTTTTTTTTGTTTTGTTTTTTTCAACTGACAGATGATATTTAAACATCTTTGCAACAAAGTGAACCCATGCAAATAGAAAAAAAGGGAACGTATTAAAAGAGTGCACAAGAAAATATTACATTTTAGAGGTTTGCCTATTTAACAGCCTGCATACAACATCATTATTACTAAATTAACAGATTAAAGCAGAGATAAACTTGTGTATGGTCTTGTAGTTACACACGCATAATGTAGCAGCTGTAATGTATAAAGAGAAGGACAGAGCGGATCTATTGGGTGCTTTTTCCACAAGAATAAGCAATGGCATGCGCTCAAAGTCAGTAAAATAGTACGCTAATGCTTTTATGTTTGGCTAAGGCATGGACACACAACTTAAACATTAGATCTGATTATGGACACCAAAGATCAAATGTTAAGAGCAGAGTTATTGATAAGGTCTTTCAGAAGCCCGTCCTTTATCACATCTTCACTTAAGCTCGTAAGAAACCTTTAAATCTAAGATAAAAGAAAATTACATTTTAGGATAAGGTTCATGCAGTAATTACATTTAGGATAAATAAGTATTTTCCACATGATATAAATCAATAATGATGCAGTTAGCAAGAAATAAAACTTAGTATCACAGATAAGTTTAACTGGTGTTTGGACCGGCTCAGTCTGAATAGTCGTCCTGTGCATCATCTCTTAGCAAACCGCTGACTTCTTAACTTATTTATCATAAGCGCAATCAAGGAAATCTAAGAGACATGTTCTGCCTTCTGTCATCTTTCAGCACGTTACCTTCTGCTGTGGACAATATGCCATCTGCCTTCACACAGAGTCTTTGATCACACAGACAGACAGTATTGTTTAACATAGTCTATAATGCTATGTTTGTATTATTTTTTTTCAAGCCTTATTATTGTTCTATTTTAAGGGTGGATGTTGATAGTCACACCAGCTCTGTGTCTCAGACTTTGAGCTGTTGTCATGACTGTTTGGAAATAAAAGCAAAGATACAGTCACTCAATCAATCTAATGCACTCTTTCTTGTGTTCATTTCTCCGCGGGACATCTGGCTTATGAACTTCATTTATATCATAGTATTAATCCATGTGGTTTCAACAAGTTAATGAAATTGATTCATGTTAACTTTTACCTTCAAGGAACATTCAAGACTCACCAACCTGCAAAATCAAAAAGGTCATACTGTGATACTACTTAAGTTCAATTATTGGGTTTGCTTTCTTTTACGCTTATTTGGTCATGTTCTGCAGGAAAAGTGCATTAGCAAAGGGAATTTTGTGACCAGAAGCATGCATATTTGATCCTCTAAATCAACAGGATAAATGTAGGTTAGGAAACTGAAACACCTGTGCTTCAACCTCTCTCATTAGTAGGACCGAGATGCCTTTACCTGCATTTACTCCAGTTAAGAATGCTCAGTGGCCAGTGGATCAGAGTGTGGTTATACTGGGCAACACCAGTTATGAATGAGTGTGAACATGGCATTACTGCAAAAACCTCCCTGAACAAATAATTGGTCTTAAAGTAGACAGTTGACTTTGAAAAAAAAAAGTCAAATTGTGAATTGTCTGATTTAATTGTGTCTTTGAACGCATCTTCCTTCAGTTGTTTTTGTAATTGAGGTTTCCAGATGTTCATTTTACACCGTCACAACTGAGATCCAGCATTATCCCAACTGCAAAAAAAGCCTCTTATATACAATCAGACACAGCTGACAATGCACCTATCCTCACTTCTTCTGGACTGAAAATGTGATCAAGTATTGATTAATAATTCTAAGTCATCTTTAAAAATCAATATAACCTACTGAAGCACTCAATGCAATTTAACACACCATGGACAACAGCGCCAGCCTTACTGTACATGTAGCTAGACACACTGACCCATAATGTTTGGTGTCTGCGTGACATCATGTATGATTTTATAATGTGAAAAAAAAAATGTTAACATGAGCACAGATTGGCTGCTAAGTGATGAACATGCAGAAATGTCCTGTGTAGCTACTGTAACCCCAGAACACGTCCACAAACCAGGACAATATTATGTAAGAAAGAAAACATCAACTAATCAGTCTTGCTGGTCACACTGTTTTATTGACAATACTGATTCTAGATTCCAGCTGTCTACTTGAGCTTCTTCTTGGGTCTCAGGTTGCTGGTGTGTCCACACTTCTTCTTGCGGCAGTTTGAAGCACGTGCGTGCAGACGAGCATAGCACCTGACACCAGAGGAACAAACTGTTGAATCACTATGTTCAGTCTTTCTCTCATCTTTCCTCCAGTGAAAAAAGCCGGTAATCACACAACTTAAATGGCTTCATGGTTTAGTAAAACCATTCATAACATGAATCTCTTTATGTTTACCGAAAAATATTGGAAAGTCACATCAAGAAGTGCGTGTTTGTCATGAATTACTGTTGTGGGGACAAAAAAAATTGAAGTTCAACAAAAGGCTCCTCTGCAGTGGTGGAAAGTAACTACACATTTCCTGAATTCATGTTCATATTGTATAAACTTTTCTTATGCTGGCAGCTTTGCTCTACACTCCTCTCCCTGCTGTCTCTGATAATGAGTTTCAGTCTCACCAATATGACACTGTGTTGTGTGTGTGTATACATACTTGCGGCACACCATCTTCTCACAGTTGTACTTTTGAGCCAGCTGTCTCAGAGAGGGCTCAATGATGCCACCTCTCAGACGCAGGACGAGGTGTAGGGTCGACTCTGAGGGGGGAAATAATGGTCAAATAATCACCCTATAACATTAGTCATAGTTTGGCACAAATGGAGTTTAACCTACCTTTCTGGATGTTATAGTCTGACAGGGTGCGTCCATCCTCCAGCTGTTTTCCAGCGAAGATGAGACGCTGCTGATCAGGGGGGATACCTCGAAGAAAACAGTCATAGCAATGAGTTGTTGCCTGGAAAGCCATTTGTCATTTACAGCTGCCACTCAAATTGCCTCCCTGCAGTTGATGGGGTGTAAGCCATGCTTGTAAGTACATAATAAAGTTTTCCTTTGATTTGAATGACATCGTAGAATTAAATCCTGTTGATATCAGCTGACCCTTCATTCACTATATGTGCTCTTATGTAACTGCTCTAAAGAAAAAAAAGAGGTGCTTCTGTGCCAATAAAAGGATCTTAACTTGAAAGACTATATTTTATTGATGTGTAAAACAAAGCTACAGATTAAAGGCTGATCGGATTAACATTGGTGCTTGATCTAAATGTATGGCACAGTGTATGAATAGAAATAGAATATACAGTTAGAAATAAACAAGCATTTATGAATTATTGTTTAGGATATATAAGAAGTTGATATTTCCTCTCTTTCCTGCAACTGAAAATACTAGGTTGTGTATGTATGAAAACATATTTAAATGCAATAGAATTTTTGGGTTGTTTATTCAAATGTCAGTGTTGAAATGATCATACAACACACATCATCATCTTATTAATGATCTACAGGACAAATTATCATATCTATTTTATTTCCTGCTGAAACTATAAAGTACCTTCTTTGTCTTGGATCTTTCCTTTCACATTGTCGATGGTGTCATTGGGCTCCACCTCGAGGGTGATGGTTTTACCTGTCAGCGTTTTCACAAAAATCTGCATGTTTGCTACCTGAGAAAAAAAAACAGAAAATCTCACAGTCAGACTCAAGTGGGCCAACAACCACTAAATCACACTAAAAGCCTTGTGAGGAAAAACTCTTGAAACTTGCTGCTGAGCCTGTGGCTGCACTTCTGATCATAAGTTACTTCCTCATATTTATGATTAACTCTCCAGGTAGTTGTATTTGTTTTCAGCTGTTTTTCCCCCCAACAACTAGTTTGTCAGTGCAGATTGACACTTTACATTAAAAACATGTAACATTAAAAAATGAATTCAAAAACTACATTTATACACAAGGTGAAATAAAAATTGTGCGCAGATAAAAACACATTAAAGAGTTACAGTTAAACCCACATTAACCAATATTAAGATAAGATAAACCTTTTAGAGGGAATTTCTCAAAATGAAACAAAGATGATCCTGTTCGAAGTTATAAAACCTGGACTTACCTGGGATCATCCAGCAGCAGTTATGCAAAACAGGAACTTGATGAGTCCAGTCTTGTGCTTATGAAGAGAAACAAGCTCATCCAGTTTTTATTCTCTGCACATGTGCACAGCTGCAGGAGGAGCTGCTGGGTAATCTGCTGGGTGCTGACATGTTGCACATTTATTGACTAGTGTGTTTTGACCAGACACGTTCCAACGGTTCCTCTCACAACACTGGAATAAATTTGTGGAAAAAATTAAATGATTAAAAACATGCCGTCCCTGGGTGGGCTCGAACCACCAACCTTTCGGTTAACAGCCGAACGCGCTAACCGATTGCGCCACAGAGACAACTATAATAAACCCTAGTACAGGCACAGTTATGAATACTTTCATGATCACTAGCCTGACACCTGACGTATTTCAGTAACGCATTGATCTTGATCCTTATCATCAGCAGTACCGGATCAGGATCTATGGATCAGGATCAGATATAGACGATTAGGACTTGTCACGTCTCCTGCCTGGGCCACATTTATCCCCGGTGCAGCAGCGCCCCTTGTGGCAGCCACGACACATGAGCTGCGTTCACGTCGCTCAATGGCATGCACTTATTTTTTCCACCACAAGGTGGCTAATCATGAATGAAGTTTAAAAAATATGAAAATGAAATTAATTGAGATAAAAACTGACGAGACAAAGCATAAATGACATCAGCTAACAAGAAGGAGGAAACATGAGGGATGAGGTAAGAATCTTTAACTTTAAACGGTGATTTTTCTGTTGAACAGCTAGTTAGCAACATTTCCTGTCGTTGATTAGCTATGCTAATATGCCACCTGTTTAGCCTTACCTGGATTAGTGCTAGTTAACTCAAATTAGAAAATTACAAAGAAATTACAATGACCTAACCCTAACAACACGTTGAATATGTAAAACTATAATTAACATATTTGTGTCTCTTTACAGGTTCTTCAACCTACTAAGGTTAATGTTAGCTAACAGTGATAGCACGTGGACAGGTCTTCGGAGCTAATTTTAACTAGTTAAATTACACAAATACTTTAATAGCTAATGTGAACACAGAGGAAGTTGTCATTTGGTTTGTTCGACATTTAACTAATAATAATAACGTAGATTAAACTCACTTCTGAAGATGAAGCCAGCAAAGCCCCTTATTGATCCCTTTATAGATCTATGAATGACTGAAGCCTGAAGAAAATTGATCATGTTTGATTGGGAAGGTGTGGCTCCAGTCTTATAAACGTTTAGTTATATTTCATCAAACAAATAGATCATATATGTAATCTCTTAATCACATCATCTTTTAAACTATTTCATGTTATATATCTATCACAGGTAAATCATAAACACTTCAGGATTGCACCGGATCTATTCTTGTCATCCTGGTCTTAGTCACCAGGTGGCACTGCTGGGCTGCCAGGCTGTTATCTGTGAACTCCTTTTGATATCTAATATAATAACTAATATTATATTTTTTTCACCTCCTTTCCTGAGACTGTTTGAAGCCCCTCTGGGTCTGTCTTAAACCATCACAAGAGACAGTCATAAAAAGAGTAAAAGGATGACTTTATTTCCTACATTTTAACATCTACTGCATGTCATGGAACAATTTCACTATTTTACAAAATACAAAAACACTTCTGCCTTCTACCAATGTCTCTCTTGTGTTATATCAGCAAACATGTGCTTTGTGAATTTGCTGAATGACAAACAGCGTAAACAGTCTGTAATGTTGGCTACAATGAACAAAAACATCAGGCAGGCACTGAACATATTCATGATTTCCTGATTTCACTTCACATCTACCATCCTTGCCAATTAAAAAATATATCATATAGTAAAATATATAGAATGACATCAGTGTTACTACCCTCACTGAACAGTGAGCTGTTCACAGTGGCTCCCTGGCAGCTGCAACAGCCCCAGTGGCCTAATGGATAAGGCACTGGCCTCCTAAGCCAGGGATTGTGGGTTCGAGTCCCATCTGGGGTGCTTAGCAGAGTGGCGCAGCGGAAGCGTGCTGGGCCCATAACCCAGAGGTCGATAGATCGAAACTATCCTCTGCTATGTCAGCTATTTTACAACGACTAATGACTCAACTCTCACCATTTCATGTTTCTATTTCCACTCTCAGTTAAAGTGAAGCAGAGAAGGTTAATGAATCACATCCATCTAATATCACTCAGCATGGCTGTTGTAGTAGTTATGAGATGACAAAACCAGGACTTTATGTGATAAAAATCATCATGACTTTATTGAGCTTTGCGCATTCTGTCTGCTGCAGATGCCCTATGGTTGGTCAAGTTGTTCAGGACACAGCTGTTGGTCAGCATAGATAGTTTGGAGTTCAGGGTGTCTGTACTTTTCTCCCAACAATAATCTCCTCCTTGGTCCACATTTTCCTCTCCTCCTTTATCATCCTCTTCCTCCTCAACCTCGCTCTCTTCATCACTGCGTTCATCTTTTTCCAGCTGCAGACAGAAGCAGATGCAAGGTTTAACGTGTTCGACAATCTAATCTTGAATGTTAAAACTAATTAAAAAATCGACTACACATGAAAGGTTCTTCACAAATGTTAGTCAGAGATGCTTTATGGTTATTTCAGATTTAATTGCAGATTCTCACCTTGCCTTTCAGGAACTTATAGACCATGCGTAAGATTAAGCCGGCCCAGAAGATGTGAAGAGCCTGCAGCACCATCAGTAAGATGTTGAAAAAATAGTAGCCAACAAAAGGATCAAACACCTCCATGGACAGTACCAGGGTGGTATGGATGATTCTGTAAGTAATCAGAAAGAATTGGAGTGATGTTGAAAAAAACCATGCTGCATTAAGTAGATAAACATTTCATCAAACAAAATGGAACAGTAAAAGTAAATTATGAATTTCCCTATTGTGGGACTAATAAAGGAATATCTTATCTTAAACCTTACTTGCTGGGGAAAATCACTAGTCGAGTCACAAGGAAGACCACAGCAAACACAATAAACAGTGTGTCACACGTTCTCCTCCATCCAGTGCCATAGTTGAACATCTTTGCAGACTGCAGAAATAACAAGAAACAAATACAAACCATAAATGAAGCTATATCAGAAGCAAACTTGCCATAGTGAACCAAACATTAGTTAATTATGCAAAAACATGTAATGAGCCAAGACACAGAATCAGGATAAAGGATAAACATGAGCTTGTCCCCTTCATGTCATCTCAGTCGATGATGAATGATGAAATAAAATGAGGAGACTATGTACTTTATACTGAAATATTAGCAGCATCATTTGTATGTTCTGATTGTTGTATCTGCCTTTGTTGTTTTCTATCACATGTCTTACTTGGTGCCAGCGAAACTGTGTTTTAAAAAAATATTCTTGAATTGGTTTCTCATATACAGTCCTTTGTTTCATACAGATAAACAAAAGTCACCTCAAGCTGCTTAAACACCTTTAGCTATCAAGACTCAGTCACAGGATCCTCCTGTTGGAAGAACAGGAGATCCCTCAAGATACTAGCTACTTATTTTCTGAAAACAGCCTCAAGCATAGTGAGAACATCTGACTGTATTTCATGACATTTACAGCAGGCTTTCGTCACTTTGGCAGGGCTACACTGAGGCAGAAAAATGGCCGATGTGGAGGTGAATCTATGGCGACGTGCTCTGAAGAGACTAATTATATTTGTGAAGTCCCATGTGCTTTGGCTATGGCCCTTGAGAGGTGAGAGTCTTAATATACAAGTTGTTCTTTTAAAGTCCCATCGAGGTTACATGAAAGCCGCTTTGTCTACAAACATGAGAAAAGAAGTCAAATTTATCTATGTGAGTATCTTTCCACATTACCTCGAGCAAGATGTCAGAGGAGTCATGAAGCAGCATGACCAAGGTACCGATGCGAATGTAGTTGGCACAGTAGGAGAAGCTGAGCAGGAAGATTGTGGCCAAATGGTGGATCACCTGTTCTTTAAAATCCTGGCAATGCAAACATGAGTAGAGTATCAACTCAGTGAAATAAAACGACCTTTGTGTGTCAACAGAAGAAGTTTAATTCCTGCTCATATAGTCACTTTAAATTTCTCATTAAAGCAGAAACGCAAGACCAGGCAGGATCAACCATAGGATTCCCACTTATGTCTTTTTCTAAAGGGCAAATGTGTTGTGAGACAATGAGGTTTAGAATCTCCGGAGGGAATTTGTTCTGTAACATTTAGAAATGGATCAATGTTGAAGTCCTTACCTTCCTCTTGATGTCCACTGAGATCCGGAGGAGCAAAGAGCCGTAAAATCCCAACTCTAGCATGTAGTACCAGTAATGAGCTCTCTCCATGCGCTGTGGGCAAAATATTATTCAAAAGTCAATAAAAAAACAAAACTTGAAAAACCAGCTGGAGCCATATCAGACAACACTGGTTAACATATATTGGGTCAGGAATCACAGTAGCAGAGTGGCGCAGCGGAAGCGTGCTGGGCCCATAACCCAGAGGTCGATGGATCGAAACCATCCTCTGCTAAAGAGATTAAATCTTTTGTAGTGTTCATCAGACAAAAAAAGATATTTCAGCAGGCATTGTTTTTATTGTTTATCATGAGGTAGCTGCTGCAGAAACAGGGTGAGTTAAATATCAATGCATAGTGCTAAGGAAACACAATTTCTCACATTTCAACACATTAAAATGGCAGGAGGAAACTACTGTTGATGCATTGTTCTCTGTAGTATGAATGAGGAAAAATATGCTTCTTTTACATTTCATCTTATAAACATGTTTAATCTGCTTCCTTCAAACTCAGATTTCAGTCAGACTACCCTTAAAAACTGATCAATTATCAGACTCCACATAAACCAAGGCTTTCCTCATTTTCTGAGATACATGTATTAACTTAGGAGGAAGAAGAAAATTTGATTGTGAAGCTGGACAATTGGACTAGTAATGTTTTCACCTGAACTGGATATTGCCTCCAACATTGGCTGCGGTCCCAGAACCATGGTTTCTGTAGAGAAAAGAAAGTTGTAAGATAAATCTGTACCAGCAGAAATATAATTAATTACTTAACTTCCTGATTTGCTGACATAACTTATGTTTTTGGTAACATGTTATTGCTGTAAAACTCACATCAATCAAACAGGCCAATCCTGCCATAAAGGCTGTGAGGTAGAAAAAGAACCTCCACCTGCAAAATAAAAGACTTGAGATCACATATTTTGGAACATTGAAACAAAAACGTTAAAATGAAATTCATGCATTGGTGTCTCCTGCAAAATAACTCGAGCACTCAAGAGCTTTTTGCAGTGGGTGGTGAAGGAAGTCGACTGTAAAGCGAACAATGAAGCGGCCGTAGAGAGGAAGCACTTACGCAGCCTCACCAAACTTCTTGGTTTGACAGGGCCTGTCTTGGTTCCTGCGAAGCCTGAACCAGGTCTCAATCTGCCTCTGGGTTTTGCCACACAGTGACATCAAACTAATTATTTCACTCTGAAAAAATAATGGAAGAGAGGAGTCAGTGTAATGGGTTATAATGAGGATAATGTAATAAATAAATGGCAGGCTTCACAGAGGAAATGAGAGAAGGGAGAAAGAGAAGAGTGGATGTTGTCTTCATCAACTTCACTATCCACTGAATGGACACTGGTGTTACATGCTCCCAAAGTATTGTTGAAGCAAAATTTAGTGTTTTCATCTTCCACCTCACTGCTGCAGGTTTTAAACAAGCAGGCCTGATGGGATTAATTAAATTTGGTCATGTGGTGCAGGAAAGCCTCTTTATATTCTTTCTTAGTATTATATATATATATAGAGAGAGAGAAAGAGAGAAACCTAAAACGAATACATGTTATAATTAGTATTTCTAATTGATCCAAAAGCTGAGAGAGAATAATGAGTGTATGGAAGGCATATGGTGGTGTGTTTTCCCCTCAGGCTGACTTTTCCAGGAACAAGGATGTGTTACCATCCCAACACTTTTTACACAAAACATTAGCTCACCAGCAACAAGAGGAAGTAAATGCTTAAACTGAAAACTTGAGAAATTTCAAAAAGCACTCATCTTGATCCCTTTAAGTGTTCTCTCAGATAGCTTCCTCTGGATTCAATAAAATGTGGCTGAGCTGAGCCTTTTCAGACCCACCTGTGTCGGCTGTCTGCTCCTCTGGGTGTAAAACAACTCCAGCTTCGGGGAGGGGGTGGCGCTCACTTGCAATCTATTCTTCACCCCCAAACATCTGCCCATGGGTGGGGCAAAAAACCTGGGGGCAAGGAAGACAAAAGACACCTTACACAAATGATAACTTAACACCCACTGTGGGACAGTCAGGGCCTGTGATTGTTTAGCCATACTTTATGTATATAATAAGCAATTAAACAGTCAAAAGCAAACACTTAAGAATGGACATGTGGTATTACCACTAAGTATGTATTTAAGATAAGATAAAATTGTAATGATTCACAGGAGGGACGATTTGCATACAGAAACAGATGATTAACCATGTTTGTAATATACATTTATAGTTGATTGACAGCTGAGATAACACAATACAGTAATGCAATAATATGACACAACAGTGATATTTTAACTGGGTTTAACAAGTCATTTGATTCCACTAACTGTTCACCCCTGTGAATGTTTCACAAGTGAACCCACTGGAGATGTAATCAACCAATCATAAAGCCTCAGGAAACAATCTGTGTGTGTGAAAAGTGCCTATGAGGCTTGTTTGCACTCATAACAAGCCCACTGCAACATTCACTTCATCTTCTCTACCTTCGGCTTCTCGTAGAGTTATCCTGCTGATAACAGGACATGTCTTTCACTAGTTCTTGGAAATAATGTTCAAACTGAAAATCATCACATGACAAACAGAATTTGGTCTGAAGCTGGAGAATATTCTCCATTTAGGCCAGAAGATTTCTATTTCTCTCTCTCTCTCTCCAAGTCATATAATCCTGTTGGTGTCAATTCTGATGAGAGATAATTGTTTTTTTCTTATACGAGGAACGTAGGTATTATTTCACGACAGAATGGTTTTTATTTGTTAAAGCCACACAGACCTGTAAAGCCTACAAGATCCCAAACACATCACCTGGACCTTTACAGAACAAAGAGAGCAGCTGTGTTTTACCTCTCAAACACATAGCGCAGGGCCACAAAGCCCAGGGCGAGGGGCAGAGCTATGAGAAGGTCCCGGGGTAGCGGTCGGTCCGAGTCTGCCAACTGCTCCATGTCTGTCCAGGTCACACCAGGAGGAAGCCAGTAGTCCTGCCTCCACACGTCAGGTAGCAGGTCCATTCTGCTGCAGATGTGAAGGAGAGAAAGCAAACATGGTGAAGATGTTTATAACAGGTTTCCACATAGTTAGGCCTCTGTCTGACCAAATGTGATTTCATCCAGGAAGTCTGGTGCTTGGATCGTAGCAAGGAAGAGGAAATAATCACGTAAGCAGTGAATATCTGGAAACCTAGAGGCCTCTCTATCACTGAATACCTTTTTTTAATTTGTCTGTCTGTGTGGATGTGTGTTACTCATATTGTGGAAATATAAATCTATTTACAACACAAATCCCCATAATTTAAATAATTTAATTTTAGAGTGAAGACCCTGTTTTAAGGTGTAGGTTAGACTAGCAATGGTTAGGTAGGTAAGTCTCCAGGAACCGAATGTAAGTCAATGAAATGTCCTGAAGTGATGGAAACACAATTGTGTGAGTCTGTGTGAGAAACATCTTCAAATCTTATGAGCATTAAAGTTGAATATTTGACACATATGTTATCTGTATCTGCCTCAACTACAATAATAGCATCAATGTATTTATTATATCTTTTCTAAGTCTCAACAAAGCTGTCAATAATTAACATTAAGTTTAACATCCTTTAGTATTACTCAGTTTTGATGATGACATTAAAGGAACATATATGTAGTTCACAAAGCTGTGAAACAAACAAAGGGACTAAAATGATAATAGTCAACAAGAAAGTATCACAAACATACTGTACAAGTTTATGCAGGACTATATGACTATTTTAAATCTTGTCTGTGTTAAAAAGCACACTGAAAAACAGTCTCTTCATGTTGTAGTTAAAGTGTTGAAAGAAAGAAAAAGTCACCTGCAGCTCAGAGCAAATGATGAACTGGTCGATCCTGAGTGCAGGAGAACAAAATCCACCTCAAACCGTGAATTTGTTTCAGTCTTATTTGGCTGGATACGGTGGACCTGAGCGACTACAACCGAGATGAAGTGAGCCGTTCACCCATCACGGCTCAGTCAAGTCGGACATCACAACCGGAAACCGGGGCTCATACTTTCAAAATAATAGTCATTTGAGGCGACCATCGTACATTTTAATAAAATTTTTCAAACGGTTTCTGAAATTAAAAATAACAACTTATATTTCTCAGTATTTATTATAAGTCAGTATTGGTCAACTCGAAGCCCAATTCCTGCAGACCCAGGATAAGCAAGAAATCCACATAGTATATGATTACTGAACTGTTATTAAATATTGATCCGTCTAATTATTTTTATGTATTTATATTTGTCCCTTTTCAGAAAAAACACTCAAGTCTTCAATACTTAAACATCTTTTAAACTCATTTTCTAATTAATTGTGAATTTGCAGGGCGTAACTTCGTTGTACCTTTATTCTGAAAGGTTCCGATGTTCTCTGCCTTTTGCCAGCAGGTTGATTTAACTTGACGGTTTAGCAGCTAATGGAACACCTGGGGCGTCTCCTGCTTATAAGCCATTAACTCAGCAGGGTAACAAAGGAAGTCAGGGGCATTAGAGGCATGTTATACTCTTTACAATAACTAATATCTAAGAGGCTCAAAGTGGGCTCATATTTGCCCTGTAACTCACTCTGAGCATGAAGACTTTGAGTTCACATATTTTGTTTAACATCAGGTCTGTAAGTTTTCTGGTGTAAAGCTAAAACTGTGAGAGATTGTTCTTGTGTTCTGTCCCTGCCAATATTGAAGTGTTAGTTTAAAAAAAGAAAAATCATTCATCCTTTCACAAATTAAACGTTGAATTCATGTGCAATAAAATGCAGTCAAGTAAACCCACTAAGGAGTTTTGCTGCTACAGTCTGGTTAAACCTTAGAATTGTGACCTTTGTGACCTTTCTCTAAATGTGCTATTGTTACTTCTACTTCCAAGCATTTTGCATTAACCTGTAATTTCTACATGCGGCCACACTCTCAGCTTTTCAGCAAAATGTACAGTCTTTAAACTTAAGTTGACATGATATACATTAGTAAAACTTGATTAAACCTGGCCTGCCTGTGCCTCTCATGTTATTCAAATGATTATACACGATTGACACAGCCCAGGGCTACATGAAACCACGACAGGCAACACTTCATGCAGTATATTTAATTTAATTTCCTTATCTGTTACCAGAAGTTCAGTAAACTCAGTAGGCATAAAGTGCTTGACACATCCATTACAGGAAGTAGTGTATCTCATTACATTTCCTTATACTCTATTTCAGGTTGTGTTCATGACATCTCAGATGTAACCACTCTCCAGCAAAGTGGTTAATGAACCTTCCAGGACTTCACAGTTTGAAGGTAAACACACCTCTTCAAGTGTGTGCATAGCCTGGCCGTCAAGCTCACAAACTTTACTCTGAACAATTGTGTGTGCTTTCATTGAGGGCTCACTGTTTGACTGCTGCAATACAAACTAATGGCACACACCCCCTTAAAGCACACACACACAGACACACACTCAGGTGGTCATCACCCCATCCTCCTCTTCAGTCAGCAGTCTCAGCTGATAGTATTGTCATGGGGTAGATAAGCAGACTGTCTGCTGATAACATCACTACTGTTATGCAGATGAACTCTTCTTTTCTTTCGGACCATGGCTTTGTTGTATCTAAAAGATAGATGTATTATTCAGTTGTGAATATGTAAAGCTTGTGATAAATGTGACTGTGTGTGTACTGAGAGAGAGAGAGTGTTTACATTTTACAACAGGCAAACATTATTTGCATGTGTGCGTGGGCTTAACTTCTGTTTGTATTTGTGCGTGTGTGTGTTGTGCCTGTGTACAGGTGTGTTTCTGCGCACCTATGTGGGATGCAGTCACATTATTTGCATACTGTGCACCTGCCTGGTCTATATGTCAGTCAACTGAGGTAGAGACACAGATGCCTTGTTCCTGAATGAGAAATATGAGTGAGTTAGGAAAATCAGCCCAGCCTGTAACACCAGCCATCGCAAAGACAGACTTTTTAGTCAAAATTAAGGTACAAAAGATTAAAATTTGATTAATGCTATTCAACTAAATTATAAGAATTGTAGTAGCATTGGTAGTAACAGGATCATTCAGTATCACAGTAACATATTTCACTTCTCCACAGAATTATTTTGATATGTTGGAAATAACATATAACACAGAACAATTTCTGCCATGCATGTCAAGCCTGAGGTCATATTATTCTGTGATCTGGCCTTATTTCCATATTTGTGTGCACATGCATGTGTGTGTGTGTGTGTGTGTGTACAGTGTGTGAGAGGGTGATGAGAACTGAGTGCCTTTGTTGTTTCATCAAGGAAGTAAATTGTCTGAACCCACTGAAGCAAAATCTGTCCCGTTAATTGCTGGACTAATGAGGTGGGGGTGTTACACTATGCTTCCAACCGTCTGTTGGAGCCTGATAAACTGTAGAGTCCACTCACCAAAGTCTGGCTATGACTCTGCTTGAGCTCAGTTTATCATCACAGATAACTTGCTCTGACTCATTTCCTGAGTTGTCTTCTCAGTACTTTGCACACATAATGACAATGCACGCAGTTGTTGAAATATTTAAATCTAAATTGAATCATGGCTAAAAAGTGCGTCGATGTTTCTCTCTAAGTAATAACATACTCTGCAGTAGCTGATGTAAGATAATATCAGAACAACCCTCAGATTAATGTATGGTGGAAGTGGACTCTCCATATATAGTTCATCATTTAGCCAGCATAATAAGTTTTTATGTAAGTGGATCCATTATGTGTTATTATGTGTTTCCTCTTGCCGTAGAGGCACATTTGAGCACTGATTGGTCCCTCAGTGATGAGTGCAGTTCTCAAGGTGTCCAGAGGAGGTCACTGCTAACCAGAGGGCAAAGTTCCTGAGTGAGCGAGCTCGCAGACAAAGGTCAGGGAGATCCACTAGGAAGGGAAAAGCTGATATGGTAGATTGGGAAATTGGGAAAACCCAAATTAATTTATGGCTATTTATAATGTTTAGAGTTACTTATATTGATGGGACATTTGGCACCATGGGTCAGGCGGTTAGCATAGTGGATCACTCTTGACTTGAGTACAGCAGGTTTGTTGAGCATGTCTAGCTGCCTCTTCCTTAGTTGAGAAACCTGAAGCTCGCCACAGTATTGACAATTTAACAACAAAAACCAAGCTAGACTGTATTAATAGATAAACAATTGAAATATATGAAAACATATGAATGAACATATGAAACATATGAAAATATATACACTATAGACAGGATGAAGATATGTGTTGTGTGTGTCATATCTTATTCTTATCTTCAAATATTTCAAAGTCTTTAGTACTTTTGTTCCTCTCATTGTGACAACTGATAGGGATTTTTTGAAAAACCCAACCACTGATAGTAAACTTTGCTCTTACAGTATGTATGTGTGTCTCTCTTTTCCAAACCAGCAGAGTGCTGTGATGAGAGTCTAAGTCCCTCAGCGTAAGGATATATTTCATCTGGGTGGGGGGGCGAACTGACTCTGTGAGGGCTGATCCTTGTAAATTAAAATGACTGTGTCTCTTTACGAGCCTCCAATTGATTATTCGATTGATTTCATTTGCTTCTAAATCTGGCTAATATTGATTTTAGGGCAGCAGTGAGGACAGCTTTTGCTCAAGTAAAATTTTGTGTGTGTGTGTGCTGCAGGTCTATAAAATAATGAAACTTTCTAAAATCAAGACAAGACAAAAGCTTTTATTTCATTAAAAAACTGAATGCCACTTCAAAGAAACATTAGGAAAATATCTACTTTTTACAAGCAGTAAGTCTACATCCAGGAAGTTGGACCATATACAATAGTTTGGTATTAATAAACAGTCCTTTGGTCGTGATTACGGAAACAGACTTTTTAGTAAATTCGTAAAATACTAAACTTTATAAAGAGTCTTTCATAGCCACATTTCAAAGGACTTTATAAGGGCAGAAACAATATTACAAAACAAGTGGCGAAAGGAGCAGTAACATCATTAGTATGAAATAGATATTAGCTTTCCTCATATTTCTACAGGCACTGTTGAACAGATTTGGCTGGTGCACTGGACGGGGCCTAAAGGCAAAAAGGATTAGGCAGAGGAAATTGGTGTACATGCATTTCATAATCATAACTTTATGTGACACATATTCAGTCAGCGCTGTGACCCCCTGCACTGAGCCTCATAAGCCTCTTAAAGGGAGAGCGACATGAAACAGCACAACCCCAAATATAATACGCTGCATTAACTGTTATGTATTATAAACTATTGCTTTTATAGCGGCAGAAGATTGAAATTTAGGACATAGTGAATTTTAAAGACAACAGACTGTTACAAAAAAGCGGCTTAAGCTCAAATTTCAGGAGACAATTTAAGTGATTCCCTCAAATGACAGAGGCTTTGGTTCATTAAAGATCATTTTACCTGAGGATCATCTTAGAGGTGGTACAAATGCCTCACAATATCCAGCATGGTTCACATTAAAAATAAATGAAAAAAAAAGAAAAGGTTTCCAGTTCTAGAGAAACTGTGACATCCTATAAATTTTTGGTTCAGCTGCACAAAAGTTCAAAAATAAAAGCTGCAGAGGAAATGTCATTTTCATCTTTTAACCATAAATCAATGTATAAATTTGTCAGTCTTATCTTTACATCTGCAGTGCATATTAGTTCTGTCTAAATGACTTCCATGTCTGCCCTAAACTCATTTCATTTCTTTTATTCAATCAGGACTTCTCTTGTAGCAGCTCTGCTCTCTATTTATAATTCAGCCCTGGGATTTGTGAAAACATTATAGAATTACAAAATGACATGGTAAATGTAATGCTGCGATGCTGATCTCTGTCTTCCTGCAGTGTTTGTCACTCTGAAAGCTGCAGTGTAACATCACACACACCATATGTCTCCAGTCATACATGAATTACTGTAAATTAAACTGGATGTGTCTGCTCCTTTTCTCTCTGCCCTGCTGCAATTAATCCTCATACAAATACTGTTTAAGGGTTTTTATGCTCTTATCTTGTCAGCTTGCATTAACCCAACACCATCATCCTGTGACACACTGCAGTTTTGTTCATTTTTAGCAGCTGAAACTTTGGACATTGACGTTTTCAGCAGGACACACCACAAACATCATCAATCAAAAGAGCCTTTACACATCCCCCCCTCCTCATCTTCTGCTCACTTCTCATCTTTACACCAGTGCATAATCAAACTGTCCTCTGTCCAGACCCTCCTTGTGGTCTGTCCACGATGATGCTGGCATGCTGCTGTAGGGATCTAACAAGATACGGACGCAGCGAACGACAAGAAAGAGCAGCAGCAGCACGAGGAGGCCGACGAAACACAGGGCTGTTCCTTGCTCGGGGTGTCCTGCCATGGGCTGCAGCACCGTCGGGCCCCTGGGGAACCCGGGCGGAGCGGGAGAAGAGAGCTCGTAGTCCACGACCCAGTAGTTTGTGTCGCTCATCTTGAAAGTGAGGGAATGTTTTGTTGCTCAAAAGGTTTACTGTGCGAGTTTTATTTTGCAGTCAGAAGCTGTGAGGGATGGCATGGCTCTGTGGGGTCATCTTCGCTATCGAGTGGGATTTCTAAACCCAGAGGGGGATCACATAGTGAAGTCTGGCAGATGTAGACCGACTCAACTGGACCACGGTGTTTCCCACCAGCTGCCGGGCAAAGAAATTGTTCCTGCAGAAATAACACGGGGCAAATCAGTAGTGCAAATTAATAAGCCCTCTGGTGAACGGAGCAGCAAGCTGAGGCATGCTCAGCGAGGTTTAATTAGATTTAACTGGCTGCTCTTCATGTGTCCCTCTCGCTTTCTCCCACATAGACTCACTAACAATGCTGAGGTCACTACTTCAACTTCTAATCATCTGCACGGCCCGCAGTTCGCTTGTCAATATTGTAAGTGTCATCCAATAGCAGCCCTAGAGGGGCATTTATTGTGATTACAAAGTGAAGTATAAATCTCAATCGAGTGGCTGAAGATGTTCCATAGATCAATCAAAGTGCTTGCGGGCTGTAAATGATCCGTGTTGTGGTGCTTCAGAGAATGTTTTTGTATTGAATCGCTGGAGCGGTTTGGCCGTGCTGCAATGAGTTGTTGATTTACTGAGCTTCTATTTTTACGTCTTCATCGCTGGGAACCTCTTTATTTGGGGATTCACCCATCAAGATACCTAAGAGAAAAAAAGGAAAGACGCAGCATGAGTGAGTTTCCAGCATTCAGAGGTGCTGAATGGAGGGAAACATCTGATTGATTCAGGGGGTTCAGAGCTTGACAGGGACTCTGGGACATGTCAGGGATTATAGATTTTTACTGTTTCAGGGCCCCGAGTGAGGTGTTTTCACGGGACGCAAACCTTGCCCCTGGCAGCACAGAGTCTCACTTTAAAACTGTTATTACATGCTCTGTCCAATCTTTCTGGGAGGAAAAATAACTGCGAGAAGGCAGAAGCACTACCCCTCTCCTGAACTCAGGTATAGCACAGTACAAGATAAATAAATCAGACACTGATGAGGGTAGAGAAAAATGTGGGGGAAACCCTTAGAGAGTTGCTGCACTCTTGCACACAGAAACACTCTCCGTAGCCTCTTTAATGGGCTGTGGAGTGGAGAGACATTTCCTGCGGTAGGTGCACTCCCAAGTCAGCAGATTCTATTCCAGGAGGCTACATCTTCCTGCTAACCGCCCCGCCAATCCTCGCAAAGACACATTGATAGCTCCCCTGCTCTCGGGATGATGGGGCTGAAGGGCCAAGCGAGACTTTAATAGGAGACTTGAAGACATAATGAAAGAAACTGCCTGCCTCAGAATCAATTATCAAATGGCCTGTGGTTACATCAGGCTGGGCAGTTCAGGTAGCTGCATGTACAGAAAAAAAGCTCAATGGAGACTCAGAAGTCGATAGAGAGCCATGAAGTAGGCATCAAGTTTACACAACACGACAACACATTAGTCCGGGTCAGTAAGTGAAAACCACTCACAGCAAGGCTGATAATGAAAGCTGGGTAATAGCAGTTGAACAATATGATGTTTATCGCTGTTTAATTACTTCTACAAATAATATTAGCACATTTTCCATTAAATACTTCAATACATTGCTTTTCCAGCTCAGACAACTTTTACAGTTTTAGGATGTGACTGATTATTATCAGCTGCCAAAAAAAAAGACTGGATTAAAATTCTTCTGAGGAACTGCCTGATCAAAATTATACTTTTGCAGAGAGTTATGCAACACAGCCAGAATATTAGCTAGTCACTGCAGCTCTACTTGACAGTGCATTTTATGCTACGTTGGCAGAATATACAGTGGTTGGAGAGGCTTTTTCTTATATCACAAACTCATCGTGTTGTTCTAATTCATATTCATGTTCATTCTTGTTCTTAAGCAAACTCAGCAAACTAAAGATGGAGGGTTTCAAAAAGTGATGTCGCTGTCTGTTTTCAGGTCAATCAAAAACTGCAGGTTACCCAAGGTCATAATGAGAACCGAGGACGAGGATGGAAAAGCAAAACAAATAATAGAAACGAATGGACAACATCAATTTCATGGCTCATGGATCCTCATTGAGAGACCTGCTATGGTTCCTAAGCAGCAGATAAATCACGCTACGGTATCACATCTGATTTACACAGACAATAAAAAATGAAAACTGCCTTCTAACTGATCTGGAGTCCAAACGCAATTGTAACAGAATCACAGCTTTTCATTTAAAGGCAGCGATGAAACAGGTAGATTTACAGAAGCCTCGTGCAGCCACGACTTGTGACGACAGAGCACATGCAGTGACATATGGCGTCCTCGTGGCTGTAATACCTGTAATACCTCCCAGTCATACCTGTGGATTATGACAGCAGCTTTGAAAATGTCAAGGACTTCTCCAAATAAAAAGGGTGAAATTGTGTAGTCTCGAATGAAGCCTGTATATAGGACTGCAGGGCGAAACAAAGCCAAACACCTACAGCTGGAGCTCCCTGTCGTCTTACCCTGATTTGATGACATCTAAATATATTAGTACACACAACACCTTTTTACTTTCTTTTATCGCTGCTGGTGGTGATCTCTGATTATATCACCCCCAAAGACTTTCTGTAATTTGACGTAAAAAAAAAACCCCAACTTGATCACAGAAATGAGTGAAATAAGTTAAAAGATTCAGGCATTTTAAACTTTTGTCTAACTTCTATTAAAAGCAGAAAGAATCAGATGGTTTTAGTTATTTATCTCCCTTCAAAACACAATCCACTACACCTCTTTATTTCAAAAATGCAAGATATAAGATGAACATCATGCAGTGAATCTGCTGTTAAACTGCCTTGATAGCATAAGGACAGTTAAAATGTTGGAAAGCTCAATCATGTGGACTAACTTTAAACATTAATACAGCCTGTTAGTTGTGATGCTGTAGTTAAGTGGATAACCCCTGTATAAATAATTCATTTTTCCTGCTATAAAAAAATTGATATTTTATGAACATTTCACAGAATGCTCTGATGTAATTTGACATGAATTTACAACACAAAGTTACAGTGTGCACACGGGACAACTTTAGCATATTAAGTAACACCTATGCATAAGATAACTGACTTCTACAGGCAAATCACTGATAACATATAAAAACATCACTTCTCCTGCAGGATGATGAGATTGAACTTACTTCCAGGTGTCAGGTGTCTCAGGTGTGGTCAGGCTCTCTGTGTGAGGATGCAGCAGCAGCTCAGCCTCAGGGAGCTTCAGGTTCTGGACTCTTGCAACCCTGCAGCTCCTCCTCTGCTCGGTCAGGAGCTTTAAGTCTGCTAGGCTTCAGGGATCCGCCCCACCTCCGTCCTTCCCTCCCTCCCTCCCTCCCTTTCCACTTATGTTTGTCCCTGTATGGACTGCACATAATCTTTTCGTCTGGATGAGTAAAGCGCCGAAAGCCATGTGTGGCTTTTGCATTATGTAAGAGGCATGAACACCGCAGGGGCCATGCAGACAATATGTCACACACAAGAGCAAATTAGTTTCATTGTTGTGTATTCAAAAATAATAATCCATATATTTTCTTAGAGTGATCCCATATGAATCAGTATCAACTCTTGAAACCTGAAACTAGTTAGCAGGTGACAGGTGTGCAGGAAAATGACCATAAAGCTCAATACTCACCTATACTACTACTCACTAATAATACTTTTACTACTTTTATTTTCAGTTTACAGAAAGACAGAAAGTGTCATGCGTTTTACAAACTGCAAGGCTATCTGATACAAATGTTATACCAATTTTTGGCATTATTTATAATTAGAATATTATTATTGCATACATAAAATACACATTTATTACAGATGGAGGATGGGGGGAGAGATTTTGAAGAAATTCTCCACCAAAGTGTTTTTCATGGCAGAATGAAAGATGGCTTTGAAACAGTATAAATAAAAACGTCTTTGTTTTAAAGGTCTATAATTTCCTTGAAAGTTTCCTTGGAAGATATATGTAATCTAGTAATAATAATAGGGTTCACCAGGTCAACCCTCGAATCAAGTCCACATTATTAAAACGAGAACATGTTGTTCCACAAGAGCGCCTACCCCGAAGCAGACCACATCCTAAATGCTTCACTGGTTATGTAATCATGTACGTGCACTTTAATTTTAAGGTCATGCACGGTATGGTTGCGTTAATTGTATTTATTGTAATTGCAACAGTGTGTTTCTGTGGACATTTCCTGTGTGTGCTGTCTGGTCATATGGTTACTGTTGTTGAGCAAACCAAAACAAAGTCCAACTGAATTGTAAACTTGATATGGCGATAAATAATTGAATCTTTTAATGATTTAGGTCCAGACAGTCCTGTTTATTTTCATTTGTCTTCCTCCGCTTCCTCTTTTCATCTTCCTCTTCTTCCTCCTCGAGATGGTGGACCCTGACTCAATTTTGTTTTTGAGCAGCTATGATTCTTGTAACTAGGTAACTATGAAAAGTTGCCCAGAATTCAAATAGTTTAGTATTCAGTGCTTTTGAGTCTTTGAGCCAAGTTGGAGGGACTTTGACTCATGACCTCTGTATTTTTAAAATGCTGGCCGTGACTTAATGAATTAAGCTGCTATCAGGCCCTGAGGCCATGAAGTGTGGGCCCCTGCGGACCACCGACCTCACAGCCCAGGTTGCACTGCTGCAAGTAGTTTGTAGTATTTTTTATTAAACATATGTTAACTTAGTATATATATAGTATATAGACTAGAAACTGCAGGTGAAACTATTATTAAATTGGAACAGATTTGCGAGGGAGATAGGGATCAGATAATAATGTACGAAACAGCTCTTCATCTTTTCAAGGCCCTTTAATCTCATTTCATAATTATTCCTCTAAACTGATGGGAGGCCCCATGAGTAGTCAGTTGTTAACTTTTCCCTGTCACTAATCTGCTCTTCCTTAATGAACAGTATTGTCATTTGTGTGGAAAAGTATGTCCAGGCGTAATCTAATAATAGTGTCTTAGAGGTAACAAGTTGATAAAGTTTACTAAACTGCAAAAATTGCACATGCTCAGAGAAAGACGTCATTGCTGTAGGTTGTATAAGATGACTTAGTTGCATCTTATGTCAGACTACATTACAAGTTTTGCTGAACTGCAAGAATATACCTGATCAAGATGTGGAGCAAAACAAGTAGTTCAACCTGGCTGTGCCTGTGGCTAAGCTCCAGACACTCACTGTGAGAAGTAATTAATTGACACAGTTTAAACTGTACAAACATGGGGACAGATTGCCGTCCGTACACATCCACATGTCCCCCGCCTGAGGCCGCATGGGATCTCCCTGTAGGTTTAATTAATAGTCACCGTCCTGATGGGGCTCATAATCAAATCACACTGAGCAATGCTCCAGCAGGCCGCCCACTGGGGTCATAATTGATAAGAGTCTCCAACCTGCGAGGTTATGAAACTCAACATTTCTGTCACTACACCAGGAGGTCAAGCAGATGTGGGTCACTGCTGCAGGATATGTGGACCCCATGACGACAGGTGAGTCTAAACACATGAGCCATGAAGACAGGTGTGTTTGTTTTTGTTACCCTGAGTCTGTTCTTTTAGGTGGCCCTTCCTTTAAGACATGTCACATCTGACAGGCTCAGCTGAGGACAAGATGTCCAGTATTACCCCATCACTCTGGGCTTCTGCTCACAGTTTATGGTTCTTGCAAATTACCACCAAGTGTCTCTCCACCTTTGTCCAACAAGGTGAACATAACCTTGTTCATGCTGTCCAGAATGTTATTTTATTTCCTCTGATAACTGCACCAAGGTGAGTCTCTTTTGTTTGTGGAATTTTTCAGAAATAAGTGTGAAAGTGAATCAAAATTAAACAGTATAAAGTGAAAGAAATTATTGCCTTAGTGGCAACTAAACATTCTTCCAGACAATTGAAATCATTTGATCTGTTGTGATCAATCATTACATAACAGTTTATATAAAGGCAGAGAAAGTTATGTATTAAACTTTTCTGGTCAAATTTGTGTAGTAATTATCATTAAACAGATGTTATTTGTATTTATATTTTATTTAAGTTATGGTTTTATGGAGGGTTAAGGTGTTGGACTGTTTCATGACTGGTGACTTCCTGAAGCTTCTCCTGGATTTCTGGGAACCTCATGGTGACAAATTTTCATTTTTCCAAAAATTAACTACTCATGTAGCATCTGATTACATCAATATAATCTACAAGCACAATTCTGATAGGAGTACTAATAAAAATATAGGTTGGTGCATACCTGATAAAAGTTGTGCATCAATCCCTATTTTGCTTCTCATCAAACCAAATCTTTAAATGTAAGTATAAAAATAAAGCAATCTGAGTTGTATGACATTTACACAGTGTATAAAATCTGCTTGCATAATGTTCTGATGTTGCTCCACACGCTACACTGAAAGCCTTTTTATTATGTAGGCTGGAGCACAGCTTGGTGTATACATGCTAGTGTGCCACCAAACCATACTGTAATAAGTAAAGACGTAGATAAAGGAAAGCACTGCTCTGCCTCCGGGGCTTTTCCTGCTTCCAGGCTGTTGTGTTGGTGCAGCCAACCCCATTCATTCACATACAATAAGAGCACTCATTGCTCAGGGGGCCAAATATGGACTTTCTCTGCAAGGATACTCTCAATATCCTGTGTTTGAAATGGTTTTACTGTCAACTTTTACTGCACATTAAAAAAAAGAGATCTGTATGTGAAAACATGCAGAAACTTGATATTGATTCCATTGAGTGACAGGAATTCACTTTAATTTAGCTTCAAGAGGTTATGTTTCGGTGGCAGTCAAGAGAAGCGAGTAGACTTCAGAGGGCCAGAGGAGGTTAGTTAGTATAAGGACGTCCCCAGTCATTCATCACAACAGACAGCTGTGGGATGAGGTCTCCTATATATCGGCCCTGTGTGTGAATCTAGAGGCATGCGTTATTTAAAGCCTGATCTATCATCCCTATACTACCAAATCCATAGGTTTATCAACCAGTGTCAATGGCCAGATCCATGGACATCTATCAAAACATGTCAGTTTTGAAATGAGAAAACAAAGAACACACACCCACAATGTGCAGTTTAATTTTCTCTTGCGACCACACAAACACACACAATGCATACAAAGCTGCTGACTGTAAGAAAGCTTGGACGAAGCAAATCACGAGATGGCATTCTTTATTCTGCAGACGGACATAGTACTGGATAAAAACAGGGAAAAAAAATCATGAATATATTTTTTCTTTGGTCAACTCAAACACAATGAATGTAAAGGTAAAGGATGGATGTAATGTGTAAATCTTAGTGGAAGACTTCAGAAGGCATATGCACCATACAGAGTGGAATATTTTTCATTATTATGTGGCAACAACCAGGTCATTTGTCAAGCAAAACTTGTTTCCTAAATCAATGTTGACACTATATATTTTAAATGTGCAATCAAGGTAGGAAGTTGGGTCTGTTCTCACTTGTTGTAAACCAGTCTACTCCATCAAAAACAGAAGTCTTAGTTTAATGACGTGACCATATTTGGGCCTTGACTTAATATACACAATAAGACAAGACTTAAACTGTAAAATCCTGCTACTAGACTCAATAGTGGCTGTTACAGACCAAAATGTGAAATGCAAGAAACATAGTGATCTGTTGAGCCTTACTAGTGGTGCTAAAGGAAAGGTTATATATTAATTAAATAAGAAGATTTATCTACTTGGACATTTTGGAAATCTTATTTTAAATTAATTTGGGTTCGTCCTCTGGGTTGCAAGAATGAGCTCATGAAATCCTTGAATGAGATTTTGACATTACTTGTAGATCGAATCCAACAAAGATGCTGGGTGAAAGGTGAAACCTCATTAGGATTCATTGTCTAGGGACCAAACATATTTGTACCATATTTCATGGCAATCTGACCAATAGCTGTTGAGATATTTCTCAGCATGGAAAGACCTGCTCCATTGATGTGTCTGCTTAAGTACTGCTACAGCTTCTTCACCAACAGTCTCTCAATTCACAGCTTGTTATGCAAGTATATCAATGAGTCCTCAGACATACAGTATATTGTTTGAGTTTTATAATTGACAGTTCACATTTTATTGTGAGCGTTGCCTTCGCTAATGGGTTTAATTTTTACATGCAGGAGCAATATCTCCAATATGCACAGGGGTTCTGAATAAAGCAAATGCTGTCTCTGAAAATAGAAAATAGACCAGGTGATGGATCTTGTATCATCAGCACACACCAGTGACTCATAACGAATGTGTTACTTGAGCAAGGTGTGACCATTGGGGGGGGGCATGAATTCTAGTCAGTGACAGATATGTGAAACATGCTAGGAATCTCATGGTATAATCTGGGCGCTCACGATTTTCAACAGAAGCTCCACTTCTCTTCACAGTTACGGATATTGCTGCAGATTGATTGAACAGTTGCAGTACAATCATGATGTGTTAAATCATCAGTGACATGTGAGTTGACACCCACATTAGAGACAAAGAGTACATGTTAAATACAGTCAACAGAACAGTACAATGTAATGAACTCATTCAAGTTTTTTGTCTTCAGCACCAACCCCTCGAAAAAACACATACATAAAAGTAAACCAAACATTTTAGTACAGGTGAAAAATGTGCAACATGAGATGGCAAACGATCCTCAAACAATAAAGCTGCCCTGGTGACATATATGTTTGTGGTCCCAGCCAAGCTTACAAAGAAGCGGCTCTTTACATTTAATATATTTACAAAGAGTTAAGAGCTTTAGATACAATACATTTCTTCTTATTGCGGGTGGACAGACTGTACAGCGCTTGGGGGCCCGATGAGCTACAACCTGAGAAAAACGATGCTGCGTTTGAACACCTGCTGCAAATACAAACACCAGAACCTGTTCTCTCCAGCTGCCTGTGGTTTCTGAGGTTGTAGTGCATCAGGTACTCTGAGCTACAACACATATGACAGCGTGAACCCTGACTGCACAGATCAATACATCTTATATGGTTCAAACTTACTTGTTGTACATGGGGTTTTAGACTCATAATGTGACAACCAGCAGAAACCACCATGGCTGAGTTTTGTCAGTGTTGCCCTGTTCCACTCAGCTATGTTGGTTGCTGCAACAAGGCTCCATGCCACCGTCCATATTGTAATTTAACTTGGTCTAAGTCTCAAGACCAACAGGTAAAGTCACAGGTGCAATGTCCATTGATTTTTTCCCACTGATCTTCTTGGATCTAGCCACCAGTCTGGTGTGGACTGTACCGATGGATGAAGCAATGAAGCACAGACTCTTCTTTTAGCCAGCTGGTAAAGAAGTTGGCTCCATCCATTCAAAATGAACGTAAATGTTCTATATTCACACTCCACCTGGAAACCCAAACACTGAGCTAACCGGTGAAAATGACCACACACACATACTGGTAGATGCAGTTTCTATGGATACATCATATGTTGGTAGTTTGTCTCTAGGTTCATGTATATTTTCTTTAGAGTGGATGAATATATACATGTGCACATAAATCCTCTGAAATATGAGTGTGTGCAAATATTGTCTCTGGCATAACACAGGAGGATGAGTGCACTCTGACCTCAGATGTATATATACTGTATATGTGTGTGAGTCAGTATGTGCAGGTGTTTCAGGTACATCCTTATATTTTCTGCCCTTCATCACAGGCTGTGTGTCCCATATTGACCTTTTCACCTGCATTCCTCCTCCACCTGCTCCTCCTAGAGGACCTGCTCAGTGCTGGAGGCAGAGATGTCCAGGAGTCTCCAGGCTGCGTTGGGGTTCAGCTCTTCCTGGTCACGACACAACGCCCAAACATACATCATCCTCATCACCTTCCCCTGATGAAGGAGGGAGAAGAGCAGAGGGTCAGTCCCCAAGAGACAGTATGGAGAGGGTGGAGGTCTCTATTCAAGACTGATGATCAAATTTCAAAACTGCAATGCATAACCATAACTCGTCAAACCTGTCTCGGATTTGGATGCAGGGTGCTCGACAGACTAGATACAATATGTTAATATTCATATAAGCAATTTATCACTGTCAGCTGTTTAAATCCTGGTGTATCAGTAAAACAAGTCAGACTCATATTACATCATGAAACCTGTGATATTATAAATAATACAGACAGATGGAACATGTGTTACAGAGTGCTGATCTGATTTTAATCATTTAAGTTGTTTACTTCCTTGAAATGACTCTGATTATATCAGGTTCATTGTGTTGGTGCAGTAATTATGAGTCAACTGACCGGATCTCCTTCCACAATGTCCCCTTTGGGACTACGGATCACCATCACGACCTGCGCCTGGAAGGTGATGATCAGCACTGGGCCCTGATCCATCATCTTACCCATGGCTAGCTGCACAGTGAACAAACAAATGAAATGAGAAGAGCACACTTAAGCAGTTATTATCACTTTCTGGAGAAACCTGACTTCTTAAAATGAATGTAAATAATAAATAATCTGCTTTTGTAAATGTAAATGAAATTAATCTTAAGAGGAAGAAAGATCAACAGAGTGATGGAAAAGTGAAGAAAAGACTTGGGAAATATGCAAACCCAGTACATGATAACACTTAGTGTAATGGCTGGTGTAAACATGTGAAACCACTTACATCGATGTTATCAATGTCAAGGATTTTGGACTGGAAGAGAAGCCCCAGCGCTCGGGCCTGCTGGATGGGGTGTGCCAGCTGACTGTACGTCTGAGGACAGGGACAAGAAAACACACATTTGACATTAAAATGATGCAAGTGGACAGACAGTAATTCCTTATTTGTGAAGATTTCTATTTCCAAAAAGGTGGTTATGCCTCTTTATAAACATATGAAAACATTAACAGAAAGTTAACCCCCAGTAATTATGTTGCCAGATGTTAAAGGACATAGGGAGATGAAATGCAAATGCCTTCACCTTCTATGGATTGTTTATTGAAAGAATTGATAAAGAAAAAAACTGCAGCATTTAACTTACAGCTTCATAGCACCAGTCTTTTAATACCTCCAGCTCCCCACGGATCATAGCCTGCAGAAAGGACAGTGACAGTATTACTGATGATTGTTCACAACACTCATTCACAAGTCAGATTATGCCAAAAATTTGACTTATTTCATGCATTATTTACCTAATATGTCCAATTAAATTACAATGGTAACTTGTGCTTTAGTCAAACCTTGTCAGAGGCCGTTTCAAAAATGTAAAGAGAGACTATTTTATTATACAGTCACATAGCAATGTCTTGTTTTATAGCCTAAATCACAACACATCCTCATTTCTTTAAACCACATTCAACGTCATCCTTTTTTCATTAACACATGCCAGTAATTTTCTCTTGTGAAAGACACAACACATTGTGTTAAGTGTTTCCTGCCATCAGTAATTTGAATTATGTCTTTTGCCATTCAGCTTGTTTTAAAATCTCACAGCTGCAGTCTGACTTTTATTCACTCTAACAAGAGTCACAAATTCTTTTAGTGAATCTGACGAAAGCTGCAGTAAAAATTCACATTTAATGAAGCAAGACTTTCATCAATAAGTTTCTGGCCTCCTTAGTGGAATACCCTCTGGTATTGAGCAAAGAGAAGAGGGTGAATGAAGCCGCCAGAGTCAAAGACAAACTGAGAGAGAGTAGAAGAAGACAAGTCTGTTTACCTCCAGAATGTTAGGGATGATGTCTTTCTCACACTGTTTGAGAAAAGAGTCTTTGTCAAATGTTGGGTCTGCCTTCACTATCTCTGTCAGCACCTCAGACATTTCCGTCTTAGAGAAAAGACCACCTAGAAAACAAACACCAACATCAAACAAAGAGCCTGCTCAGTAATACGAATGGGATGTTAACAAATATAAGGTATTAATTTTTGTCTATGGACACAATATGGTTTTTAAATGTCTGCAACCCATTCGAAGCAGATTTCAGAATGAGGTCAGAATGAGAACTATCTGCAACAACAAAGCCAACTGTGATGGAGGATTACCTAGGAAGTCAGTGACTCTGTCAGTCACAGCTCTAGATGCTCTGATCAAAGCATTGTCACTTTCATCATATTTCATCTTCATCTCAAAGAACCCTGTAGGAAACAATAGCAGTTGTGAGAACAGATTGTTTGACAAAAAAAATGTGTGTTTTGCAGTAATAATGGAAGATGAAACTTGGCACAGTGACCGCACATGGGCCTCTGTCAAGCTAAAGATCTAGCTAGACACCTGAACTGGTATTATGCAATCTACTATAAAGAATCTGGTGCCACCTGCTGCCCATATAGGAAATTACACACATGCATTCTGTAGGTGGTCTATTATATAACACTAATTCCACAGTATCAAAGCTAATAAATCCAGAGGATTTTCTTACTGTTAAAAACTATGTTATTGTCCTTGAAGTCCTTCCACTGCTGGAACCACTTTGAATCCTTGTGGAGAACGACACCCATAGCTTCTCTGCATCACAAAGCACAGCACAATCACTTTCATCAGTACAGATGTCTGGAACATGTGCAGTTATGGATTAACAGAGAGCATACACTGCGCAAAAGAGGACACATCCTTACAGGAGAGGGTGTGAGATGGGAAACAGTTTGCAGTTCCAACAGTTACTCACTCATTGGCCTCGAACACTTTGGAGTCGCTGTCAGCTCCTTTAGAGGAGAAATCACTTCTTTTCCTTAACTGAGAAGGAGCTTTGTAAGGGCCGGCATCACCAACATCGATCTCCTTCTTCATGGTCTCCACACTCTACAGAGGTGGAACACAGTACTATTACATATAGGGTATAACAGTGCATGTATTTATAGGTATGTAGTTTAGTAGGTAGCTAGGTGCGACCTTATGGATATTGTGTTTTCTCCTCTGACCTGTGAGATGGCCTTGAATGCGCCAGTTCGGCCCAGTTTTTCTCCTCCTTTGGAGACAGACTCAGCAGAGTGTATGGCTGTCCTGGCTGCCTCCTCCACACCTTCCTTGATCTTCTTCCCGATGTCAGTACGACTCACCTCCTCAAGACCCTACAGCGAGAACACCAATAAATACACACACACAGAAACACATAAAAACAGATGTAATTAGTCATCAATATGGTTAAATATACAGTATGTCACTTTTCCGGAAACCAAAAAGGCTTCATTTTATTTTCACATATGAGGCCACGTATATCTAAATATGTATATACAATTAACAGCTACTTGGCTAATATGACAACATGAGTATGGAATGGATACACATTGATAATTGAGAAAACAGTCAACATGTTCAGGCATGAAGGTTCAGCGGTTTTAATGTGGCCAATCTGCATCCACAGTTAAAAAGTATGACTGTTTTATTGGTAAATGAGAGGAAGTGCTGTTACCTCCTTGACGGTGTCTGACAGGGAGCCAAACCTCTTCTTAAACATCTCTGAAGTTTTCATTGTCTCGGCTTCTATAGATTTCTAATGAAGGAAATAAAAAGCAATGTAAAGCAAATCCTGGTTGATGCAGATAAATTGCACATTGATTTTTTAATCGCAAAAAGACATTAAATGATGTGATGAATGATCAAATAATGATCTTACATATTTCCTGCGGGCTTGTTGGAGAGCGTCAGACTCCTCAAGCCTCTTGGCCTCTTCTCTAAATTTCTTTATATTGTCTTTCATCTCCTGATTCTTACTGAACTCCTGACGCAGGTTATCCACAAACTCTCCCAGGAAACCTTTACGTCCTGAAGCATATCGTACCTAATAAGGAAAACAGAAAGTAGGACTTTACTTGGACAGACGAACACAGAGATAGAGTGAACGCATTATTCACATATTTCCCCTGGGAAGTCCTTTATCTCTGACAGAAAGAAGAAAATTCTAAAAAGAGAACAACACAGTCAGATAAGTAAACCCAACTTTCAACTTTGTAACTTAAATGAGCTCTTTTAGAGAAAGAACTGATTATTTTCTTTGAGGTAATCTACAATGAGTACATGTCATTTAAAGGTGAATGAGATCTTGTTGGTGTGTACCTGCACAGCTGCAGCTGGGCTCCCATGTAACCTGTAGGCATCTCCTCTCCACAGTGAGGAGACCAGAGGCCGGGAGCAGAGGGCCAGGGCACGCCTGCCAACCAGCTGCAATGGAGAGAGAGACAGTCACAGTCAGTAACAAACATCCACTCTGCCAACACAGCAGTGGCTGGAGAATGAGTGACAGGTAGTTAATGGGACACTAATGAATTCTTCTCACACAATAATGAGCAAGGATCTGAAATAGGAATTGACATACAACACAAGTCTTCTTGTTATGATACTACTTGTAAGAATCCCATTTACCATTTGTTTTGGTTGATCGCATGGTGATAAAGAGGAGAATTTTTTATCTGCTGATTCTTTCATTTTCAAGGGGACAAGCAGACCAAAACCATGCCAGCCACAGCCACTGGAGCCCTCAAATTAGGGGTCAAGCATTCAGATCTGTGATATTCTCTTTAGTTACTGTTCTTCTTGAAGCACCAGTCATTGAGCAGACTTTGTTACTGAAGCTCCAGTCTTCTGCCCCATTTGAAATTCATTTAGATGTTTGCAAATCTTGATCCACAAAGCAATTCAGTTGGGCCCAGCTGACAGGATGTTGGGTTACTTCATGCAGTATCTCTACCTGCAGTAATTCATATAATCAGGTATTCCTTTAATTTGTCACCTGTCTGTATATCATTTCTGTGATTTTGATGAGTATTAACTAAAATTGTGTATCTATAGACTATAATGTTTACTAGCAGCTGTTTCAATAATTTCATTTTTAATTTATGCCAAAAAAGCATTTGCACTGACAGGAAAGTTGAAATTCCTTACTAGTTCACAGAATATGATGGGTCACAGAATTTGGTGTAACACTTGTATAAATAAAGTCATTATTGCACCATTATTAATCCTGTTACTCCTGTTTTATAACAACTAATCAATGAAACGATGAGTCAGTAGCTGGTTATATGTATGAGTTTAAAAGGCTGATTCTAAGACCAAATGTTAACAGTTTTAAGCCCCTACACACAGGCAACTTTCCACCTATAACCCTAAAACAAAAAATAATTTTAAACGTTAATATGTGAACAAGAACATGGAGAAACCAGCGGTGAATCTGATGCAACAAGGCCTTTTTCTCATGCAAATCTCGAGCTCTAGTTGAATAAAAAACACCCCTTAAAATCTCCATTCACACAATGGGAGGCGAAAGGACAAACTACAAAGTCGCGTACGTCTATTCCCTTCACCTAATTATCTGCTGGAGACTTAAGAGCTGCAATGAAGGACATGTATGATTGTCTAACCTCGTAGCACCGACACACGGAGGCTGCCATCTTGATCTTGAACTGCGCGGAGCAGCACGTGCGTCCCTGGTGCAGCAGCTGACTTTGCGATCATCCAATAGGAGCTGAGCTTGAGGAGTAGGGGCGGGGCCGTATGTCAGCACGACTTTAAAGGGAAAATCCACCTTAAAAAGAATTGATATGGCGCTTTGAAATAAAGATTCAATGCTCTTATCAAAAAACAAAACTGTATCCCTGAACAGGAAATTAGAGAATTTAAGATTTTGATTTATTCTTTCATTAGTTGACTATTTTTTAAGCTTAATTGTCTCTTAATCCGTGGGTCTAATTTCAAAAACCGTTATGAGACACAAAATGTCTCAATATATTACAATAAATCCCCATTGGCACATATAATGTCATTGGAGTTTGATTTCAACGCTGTTACTACAGTGATGACAAGATCATAAAAAATGACATGTGTTCTTGTCTAATTTAGTTTGTCTTTTCTCTCTAAAGTCATACTTTTTTTAGTTTCAACTAGAAAGATAAATCTACCCTGTCTGTGAAGAAACACAGTCTATGTAACTTGATATATATGGAGCATCTGTTCATATACATATGCAAACAACCTGACTCTCATTCCAATTTTTTTTAAACTATTAAGGCAATATATAATAGATAATACAAATTTAGGGCAATCCATGCACTTAGGCAGACATGAAGAAGAGATGTTATAAAAGAAATACATGATAAAAAAAGTACTGAAAGTACTAAAAATACACTTCTTAAGACTTTCTAGTTTTATCTATCATATAGGTTACAAGTTCAGGCAGATAAGATAAGATAAACCTTTATTCGTCCCACAGTGGGGAAATTCACAATATTTGTTCTTATTATTATTGCATCTTCTTTCATACGAAGTTCCCTAATAGATTAAATGCAACTTGCTCCATATTTTGAATTTTCCTCATGATTTCTTTCCAGCCTTGAAGCCAGTCTGTCATATAACATTTTCCACTTGTCTCTTATCTACCTCTAAAATAAGGATTGAGTAGGTTGATTTTAACACCGTTGGCTCTATGTCTGTCTTGATATGCATCTGAAATAACATTTTAATTATTATTTTTCTATCATCTTAACTGCTGTGAACACCCTTTGTGGCCTGACACTGTCATTCTCTCCATTCAGAATAAAACCACTGTCTCACTGTTATCTGCTGGCATGCCGGTCGGGAGCGCCCCCTGGTGGAAGCTATTCGCACCGCAGGGACTCCTCCCCTCCCTCTGCAGAGTTGGGAGCTTCCCCCCTTTCTGCGGCCAGCTCGCCTTGACAGCCAAAAACTGGCGCAGAGTCTCGGCTCCTAAAAAACCCTTTTCACCACATTTTTTCTGGCGTATAGCGACAATCCACAGCGGCACTTTTCTCACATCCTCTTCCGGAGACAAGCTTTGTGGAGCGGCCTCGTCCAGAATGGGGAACCGAGACGATGAATACGATTTCTTATTCAAAGGTAAAAAAAAAAAAAAAAAGATGACCGCATTCCCTCTTTATGCATAGTCTCTCACCGNTCTCTCCTCCCGAGCCATCGTCTGTGTACCCGGCCGAAACAGGAAGGGCAAGGCGGTCTGAAACTGTCGATTCAGGTTTTGATGAAGCCCTGTTATCAGCTTCCTGCAGCCTGGACCTGCTCCACTGTCGACAGGGACAAAGTTCGGCTCCATTTCCTTTCTGTCAGAGGGGGAAAACAAAAGAGCTCCACCTCTGCTGCTGCAGCCACCTCAGCCTGGTCCCAGAGCTCAGCCTGATCCCAGAGCTCAGCCTGGTCTCAGACTTCAGCCTGGTCCCAGACTTCAGCCTGACCCCGGACCGCAGCCTGGTCTCAGACTTCAGCCTGGTCCCAGACTTCAGCCTGATCCCGGACCGCAGCCTGGTCTCAGACTTCAGCCTGGTCCCAGACCTCAGCCTGATCCCAGACCTCAGTCCAGCCTGGTCTGTGAGCCAGACCAGTCACCTCCTTCTGCTGTCTCATTTAACCACAGACTGTGAGGCAATGCATGAAACAGAAGGCCTGTTAATAATCAAGTCCACCCATTGGTTTATTCTGTGGATGCCGCACAGCTGGTACTCCACACTGACTTTGTAGTTCACTTATGTTGCATTTCAGTGTTAAATCCCCCTATTTGTGCTCACAGTGTTGATGCCACACTCATGTAGTTCATGCAATGGCTCTTGAATCAGAGAGTAAGTTTTTAATGAGGGTTGGTAAATATAATTGAAGGTTAATCAGGTTAAAGCCTCTCTACCTGAGCGCTCTCCTGGAGACTTCAGCAGTTCATTTGCTTAATATCACCACTCTCAGGGTGTTTTGACTGGGCTCCACTCTTGATTTGAAAGGCCATATGTATAAAGTTAATTAAATATGCACAGCCAGAGGTGTGCTTTTGTCTTTTTTGATAAATGGTGCTGAAAAACTAGTTTTGAATAGATCAGAAAAAAACTTCTTTGTTTCATAACAAAACCTCCAATTTTTTTGTTATTAAAAACTAATGAATTTAAAAGAAAAAAGAGGCAGATTCTCAGATGCTTTTGAGTTTTAGCAGCTTTTGTAATTTGCTGCACTCCTGCTTTATGGTGGTAATGTGTGTTTTTCAGATCCCATAAATCACACACACATTTTGTTGAAATCAACATTTAGAGGCACAGCTTTATGCAATATCAACACTTTTTGGATCTATTTATATATAAAGCCCATCCCCTACCTCTCCCATCACACATACACTATACACACACACTTGTCTCATCTTTTCCGTCCCTCCCTCTCTGCTTCTCTTTCCCTCCACAGTTGTGTTAATTGGGGACTCGGGCGTAGGGAAGAGCAACCTGCTCTCTCGATTCACGAGGAACGAGTTCAACCTAGAGAGCAAGAGCACCATCGGGGTGGAGTTCGCCACGCGCAGCATTCAGGTGGACGGCAAGACGATAAAAGCTCAGATCTGGGATACGGCAGGACAGGAGCGCTACAGAGCCATCACCTCGGCGTGAGTCCACTCCCAGTCCTGTCTGTTGCCTGGAAGCCTTAACTGAGGGGAAATTCTCCATCACAGTAGATCACTTAAAAGGAGGCAGATTTTTGTTCCACAACATTTAATTAAAGAGGTAGATGGCACTTCTGATTAATGTCTCACCTGGGGACGTCTCAACAAGAGTTGAGCTAGTGGGTTCAGTCCTCTTTAGTAAGACACAGAACCCCAGGCAGCCCTCTCCCTGCCCTAGATACATAAGTGCATCCGATAAATGTCAAACATGTTCAATGTAAATTCAGAGTGTCTGGAGGTTTTAGGAAGCAAATGTTCACTTTGTCCTTTATGTCTCTCATAAGACCAATTTGAAAAACAAAATAAAGTAGAAGCAGCTTGCAAAATTTATACTGGTTGAATAAGACACTAGTAGTTAACATGATAACATTGACATCCAATAGTGTTTAGCAAAGAATACAGATGGTACTCACCACCGTATATTCTGGATTAGTCTGTGAACAAGTGACAGAAAAATGTTTGTCATTAAAAATAACAGCACTTCTTAGAATGATATCTATGACATTTCCTCTCATCGCTTGTGAAACATGTTGTCACCACTGTGTCTTTGTTCCTCTTACAGGTACTACAGAGGAGCGGTGGGGGCGCTCTTAGTGTATGACATAGCCAAACACCTGACCTATGAGAACGTGGAGCGCTGGCTGAAGGAGCTGAGGGACCACGCTGACAACAACATCGTCATCATGTTGGTCGGCAACAAGAGCGACCTGCGCCACCTCAGGGCCGTGCCCACGGACGAGGCCCGGGCCTTCGCAGGTACTGAAGCACACACTGCTGAGGCTAAATATTAATGAGACCTTTTAGAGATTTTATTTTCATTTATAGACATTTCTATATGGTGTGTATAGTTTTTCAAGATTTTATCACAGTCTATGAAGCCAGTTGCCTGTGCTGCTGTAACAACTGAAGTCATCACAGTAACCTTAACTGTATTGTTTGTTTTTCTGAAGGTGGCAAGATAAGAGTGTTTAAAAATACATAACCTTACTTGGTTCTCCTTTTGCCATTATTATATATTAACTTATGTCACTGGGTCTTTATCATAAATAATATTTGGTTGCTGTTTAGCTTTTCTTTTAATTCAGGTTTTCTTTTCTTACCTCACAGAGAAGAACAATCTGTCATTCATAGAAACTTCAGCCTTGGACTCAACAAACGTTGAAGAAGCCTTCAAGAATATCTTAACAGGTATGTGAACAGAGAAGGGACATCAGAGCTACACTGTTCATATTGTACTTCCATATTAAGAAATTTACGTTAATCCTTCCCAAACCTTGGTCTAATAACATATTACTCTGTGATTCTAAGATGAAACAGTGTTAAGATTTTACCTTCCGAGCTTTAAAACCTCTGATAGTCAGCCTTAAAACTAGCTGCTGACATTGACTGTGAGTAATTATTGCTACTGCAGGAAAATGTAGTATCTGGTCATTAAACCCTTGAACTTTTCTTGTGTAACATCCCCTTACTGTGGGAAGTTCTTTTTGTTTGTCTTGTGTAAAATTGTAACTCAAGTGTCAACTTGTAAAAATATCTCACCGCTGGGTTTCAGTGTCATTGTAGGTGTTTCTCTAACATGTTTGTTCTGATGCGCCAAGTGAGGGTGATGCATGGCTGTGACCACACCTCACCCATGTTGTTTCAATGTAAAAAGTGAAGATTGTCTTTGCCGGTCCACCTTAAAAAAGAACTTGGAAAATGGCTCATCTGTTGTTTTTTCTGTCTTCTAAAAAAAAACCCAGAAATCTACCGCATCGTCTCGCAGAAACAGATTGCTGAGCGGTCTGCCCATGACGAGTCCCCGGGAAACAACGTGGTGGACATCAGCGTGCCACCCACCACGGACGGCCAGAGGGGAAGCAAACTGCAGTGCTGTCAGAACCTGTAACCCATGGCAATCGCCCCTCCTCACCTGGGTCGATTATTAATTGAAATCCGCAGTGTTGGTGTGCTTCTATCCGCCCGGGGTGCAATATTGTCTGAATCTGCACTTTGTTAGATCAGTGGAGTCAGTTCCGCTAGACCACAAACGATCAATCCCTGAGAGAGGTGTTTGAATCGATTTCAAGTTATAATCAGACCCAGGTACAATCTGCTACATCCCAGTGCAAAAACAGGACTGACGGTACCGCGTCGAGTAGCTACCACAGTTACCCATGATAGTGTAGCAGAATAGCTTTGCCCGAGACCTTGTAAGCCTAGACATCTCCCTGGTAGACGGCCACGCGTTGGAGGCCTGGGTTTGAGTCCTGCCTGTTTCAGTGGTACCAGCAGTCCTGTTTTTGGGCTTTCCTCCTCCTCGTTCAGTCATCATCTCAAAAGTGGTTGTGACGCTGCTGATGCTTACTTCATTTTGTGTAAAATATACTTTTTTTTCTTTGTTTTGATTTTGATAGCTTGTCTGCTCACATACATTATATTAATGCCATGAAATTAAATTTTACAATATTATGCTTGTCCTTGTCTTGTTTTTAGCAACACACACACACACACACACACACAACATGACATTCTGTACACTGTACACAGACTGCACAGTGCACCTTTGAATGCTTAATGATATAATTTTTTCTATATTAAATTAACAGAATCTGTCACTTTACTGTGGTTTCAGGTCAAAGTGGTTTTATCTGTAATACACACACAATTATATCTCTTCAGGTCCAGTGGTTCCTAACCTAGGGGTCATTTTATCTCTCGAGATTTTGAATAGGTAGATTAATGAAACCATCTGAGAAGCTTAAAGGGCAAATCAGTCTTTGCTGGAGCTGGTAGTAAAAACTCATTAAATGTGATAAGGCGCCCCGACGAGACACTGATTTTTGTAAGGTGACAGGAGCCAAAAAGAAGGGGGAACCGCAATGTACTGTATTTTAAAAACATAGATATTTGTATGTAAAATCTTAATGTAAAACATAACTAGTGGACTTTCCCTATGAAATGCAGTAAGCAGAAGCATAAACTGAGAGACTGTCCTATACATAATGAATGTTGTTGGTCTAGCAAATGCACTGAATAGGAAAACAATTCTACACATGTACAGAAGATCATTAAATCTCAGGTCATGACCCCCACAATGACTAATAATTGGATACATTTCCAAAGACCACATGAAGATCGTTAGAAGCTGAAATACCTAAAACCAGCAGACGAGTCACATTCCACATTGATTTAGTCCAGGAGTCCCTCATGTTTTATTGCACAATAACCCAACTTTCCAGGGGATGCAGCAGGAAGACTACAATAACACAAAATACTTTGTTTAGCATATGCTGCATACATTGATTGACATCTCAGAACACGTTTCTCTTTTGCACCAGCCTGCTCTGATACATGTCTTGTGTTTTTATATAGGACAAAGTCTGTAATCTCACTATTCAGAACACTGGTATTGTCTTCTATTTAAAATTGCATCTCTTGTGATGTAGGACATAACTACTGGTCATTGCTAGGCAGCTCAATTAATGAATGGTGCATTTACAAGTGGAGCAGGGCTGTTTGCTAATGCACGGTTATAACAATAGTCGAGACGTCATCCAATTAGAATGTAAACACTTTTCCACACCTTCAATACTATTTCCTTATACATTAATGCACTGCCGTTTAACAGCTGCAGGTAGTGCTATCCCATATACTACAACCTCCACTGACCCCGTGACAAGTGTGATAAATATGTGATGCCTTAGCTGTGTCTAAACAGGAAGAGGATTTGATTTTCACTGTTTAGACAGCAATGATAAAGCTTTACCAGGAAACTTTTAAAGGGTTCCGATTATAGACAAGACTGTTGGTTGTGAGCGATTGTCGCTCTTTTCTTGTCGAGAATGAATATTCACAGAAAGACTTTGTCAATCATGTTTTCGATTATTATCCTTTGCCGGGCTACTGGCTGCCCGTTGTTCAAAAACAGCTAAATACATTGTGAAGGGGCATGGGGGAATTATAGGTAGTGAATATGTTTCATATTATACTGTAGTAGCATGCTGAATCAGTTATATCCTGCTACATTAGCTTGTGTCTTAGTATTTCATAAGTTGGTGTCACGGACACACAGTTGGGCTGGTTAGTCCATTGTCCATGTGTTCATGTCGTTCACATCCCAGCACTGGCTGTCCGGTGACAATTCTGTGTTTCAACATCAACTATGACTCCGGAATGAGTTCTTTCCAAAACCACTTTTTGTGGTCAGTCAATACCGTAGTAGTTTACATCAAGTGCTTCAATAAAAGAAAACAGAAGGCGAGAGTAGCTCTCTCCTCTCAGAATGGTCCATATGAAGTGCAAAAGTTCATTAATATGATTAATCTTGTTTTTTAGAGAGTGCTTCAGTGGGCGTTATTTTAAATATTCCTCTTGGCACCACTCTGCACTCATACAATGGTCTCATCAGTCATTTTCTTGGTCGACTTGGTCGGCACAGAACGTTGGGTGGTGTGTGCCCCTTTCATGTCAGGCATGAGCAGGCGCACTTTCTGATTGGTCCTCCTCCACTCCGAGTACAACTGACAGTGATACCGAAATGACACCTGAGATTGGATTGGAGAAGAGTGGGAGGGGGCGAGACAGGAGGTGACAACAGAGGAAAAAGGCAGACATCAATACAAGTGACAGCAAGATATTTGAGACAGTAGTATGGATGTAGGACAGGGACAATATGCTGACTGAAGCTACAGCTGCTGTTCAACAGGCGCTCACAAGCTGTGAGCAAAAGGGCTAATCTTTCACTGTTTGTCATTTCAAGTGATTCTTCTGCTTTAGATTAAAGGATTAAGTTTCTGAAAAAGGTTTCAGATTTACAATACATGCTATTTTAAAAGAATAGGATCCAGTTAGGGAAAAGCAGTGCATTCTTACTTAAGAGTAAAAGTCATCTTGTTCTTACTACTCTCAATGAGATATGCATGCGTGTGTGTGCATGAACCATCTGGCCAACTTTCAAACAAACGAGTGCTCTGTGCCAGAGATTATCAAGTTGCACATACCCTCACGTCTCTCTACCATTTTGACTTTGTTCAAGTGGCATTCAAGGTCATGTTGGGACCAGAAAACAGTGATATAATTTCTACGATAATGAACAGCAGAACATAAATCTGTTGGTTTGATTGTCTTTCTATTGTGTCTGTGCCAGTTCCAGATCTAAGCACACAAACCAACTTGTGTGCGTGAAGACACCAGAGAGAGAAGCATTCACTCTGTGTCAACAAAAGTACAAAAACATGTGTGGCATAAACGTGTTTTTCTCAAATACTGAAGACTAATTTAAGATAAGCATTAGTTACCAGTGTCCAAAGGATGTAGATAGTGAAGAGGGCAATGGTGAGGGCAATGAGGCCGACAGCCTCGAGTCTGCTCTTCAGTTGCAGGTGGTCCTGGGCTCCCCTCAGACACAGCCAACCAGAGATGGCTGCCAGGGGCGTGATGAGAAGGAAACAGGCCATGTCGCACAGCAGTGTGCGCTTCTCGCTGCGAGGGCCTGGGTCCTTCAGCCACTGAGCAAGAGCAAAAATGAAGAGTTCATTGGTCCACTATGCCACTTTGCTTGAGATGGTAATGCACTATTAATTCAAGTACAACACTAGTTATGGGTACTACATGTGTAATGCCATTGCCTGTAATTTTGTTTCGTGTCCAATTGTTCTGGTATGGTATCTATTTTATACAGATTTAACAATTCATTCTCTTTAAGTTTCTCTATCTGTACTTATTCTGTCCTTGTGCTACTGTAACACCAAAATTTTGTCTCTGAGGGATTAATAAAGGCTTATCTTATTACAACAGAATTCTCATAAGTAAGAGGTAATTAAAAAGGTGTGACTTTCCTGCATAAAAAATGTGAAGGTGTTGATGCTATTGAAAAACTACTTCTATGAATAGAGAGCTCTTATTACGAGGTCAGGCAACCAGCTCATCAATACGAGCAAATCATCTCATATCCTGAAGATGCTACCTGTTGGCACTCACTCTACATAGCTTAAAATTAATCTCACAGACACTTCAAATGTCAGTACAAGGCCAAATTAAAAACAGTCTTCCTTGCCTTATACAAATTAATATATTTCATTTCCACTTTGTACTAACAAAGACAGTTAAAGCATTTATCCTTGCACTAAAAACCCTCTAACCTGTGTGAGTGGTTGTGGTCGTCGCTCAATGGTGAATTCTGTGTGACAGAGTTCACAGTAGCTGGTGTTGGAGGAGGACAGCCACTTCTCCAAGCAGCTCTTGTGCACTTTACCCAGAGTACCAGTGCAGTCACAGGGCGAGAGGAGCGTCTCCCCTCCAGCTCCCTCATGACAAATCCGACACATGCCCACATCACTGTGGAGGGAAGCAGAGAAGACGACAATGTGATGATTAATCAAAGAACAATGTAATCACAGTATGTTCATTTGGGCCCCATGTGAGTTCCTCCCTCTCTTACCTCTGCAGGCTCACCGCTTTGACAACGGTGGAGAGTGGGCGGCCATCTTTAGCCGTAACCTTGGCAATGTACTGGGCCTGCGCGGTAGAATCAGACTCCTCCGAATCCTTGGAGGCATCAGATTCAGCGTTCCCAGAGTAATCACAAAGGGAGCCGGGTAGGTGGCAGCAACCTGACGAAGACATGGCTCCGCTGAGGGTGACGGTGACTAAGATGACGGTGGAGGCGACTTCAGAAGAGGGTCTGATCCAAAAACTGATGTCCTACAGCTCTCCTCTGCTCCTCTGTCCACCTACAGAGCAAATGCCTGGTGGATTATGGCCAAGAGATGAAGAGGAGACAAGTATGGGTGACTTGAATTAACAACAGAAGTACAACATGATGATATTCTGGCAACCCTCTCATGAGATTTGTTAGAGATCTCAGTGAGGCCATGATGGCACAAGAGAAGGGGATATTCTAATGGGGCAAACAAAGCAAACTCTTGGTCTCATTAGGATTGGAAAAATGCTTTTTTTGCTGGAAATAAACAAGACACACAACTTTCCAAAAGTCTCAAAGCAGGACACAAAATCCTCAGAATTCCCTATTTCCAAAGGCATTTTGTGAGGTCAAGTTATGTTTGAGCCACAAAGAAAAGTGTTAAATTCAAGATGTCATGATTACTAAAGATGCCATACGTGTCCTGCTGCAGAGAAATGTGTGAAAAAGTGTGCACAAGACAACCAGAGCTTTTAAAATCCAGTGACCCTGGAGCCATAAATTGCATTTTGTGTAGTCTTTTACTTAATAAAAGTAAATAAAACCTGGGTGATATGGCTGTGCTGGCAAGCAAATGCAGAATGCATCATACTATTGTGCAGAGGAAAAATAGTTTAGGGTAGTCCTTGAGAACAGGGGGTTCAGGCCTGTAAGCTCCTGCAACCTGCCCTTCACACTGATAGTGTTGCCAATACATTCTTGATCCATTTCCTTAATGAAGCATTATAATAACACATAAGTATGGAAACGTATTCATGTATTTAAAGCTCCTTACGACACAACAAAATAAAGCAAATACATGTCATTGTGATCTAAGCACTGTTATCTAAACTGTCTGTTATTATTCGAAGATTAACAGTAAAAATCACAAAGCTAATTTTGGCCGATATGCAGAAATATGATTGATAGTGTTCAATGTACAACCGCCAACAAAGACAAAACGTCTCTCAGTACAAGAAAACCACGAGAAGTAGTTGAACAGCTGTTAGCCAACAAGCTAACATGTTATGTTAGTATATAGAAGAGCTGGTAAACAAGGCGAGAGACAGACATGATCGTATATTTACTCACCAGACGGTCTCTCTTTTCTCGCTTGGCCTTGGCCTTGGCCCTGCGTTAACCACACACAGGCTAGTCGAGCTAACTGGTCAGCCCTAGCTACAAACTATGACATTGACATCTAACCAAAAGCTGATGGTAGGAGGGGATACAAAAGACGAGCACATGCGCTGCATCCTCTCCATGGCGTGTGGCGTGTCTCCCTCCGGTGATTCTGTTCGGAAAGATGGAAAGAAACGGCGCTATCTGCCAGGATTACCAGACACAGCTAACGCAGCTAACAGGCTAGCAACGGGCAAGCCTACCTCAGCTGTGCGCGGGTCATGTGACACAGCGCTGCCTTCACAGTCATTGCTGATGTTGTAATAATGGACACCTTGCACACATATTAGTTGTCAAAGTGGCAAATACGACGTAAGGAGTACTGATAATTTTTTTATTGACAAATGTTAAGAGTGGTAGCAAACACTAAAATCCAGTAAAAACTGATGGTGAAAGTAATGAATGTAATCGCATGTGTCTGTCCAATAATTTCATTTAAACATCAGTTGGCTCATGAGAATAAAGCAGCCTAAAAGAATGAAGCCTTTAAAAGCTACGTTTTATTTGTTCAATTGTATTCCATTCTAACGTTTTGATGTCTATGATCAATGATACAAATAGCGCGTCCGACCTTTACAACAGCAATTTACGAGGAAACTTGAATGCAGCGCACTGTACAAACCAGAGTTACAATCGTTTTGTATTTTTCATTATTTTTATTTTCATTTTAGTTTTCCTTCAATACAGTTTAGTTTGCCTGTTTCAGTTTTATTGGGTAAAATGTTTTGTATTATTTTTGTTTTTATTAGTTTCAGCATTCGTTTTTGTAATATTGGGGATATTTATCAGGGGCAAGATTTAAATATTTTATATTACATTATTTTATTTTAAATATTCAGAACAGATATAACAACACGCAGACTGACTTGTCTCAGTCTGGTGGACATTCCAGTGTCTATAAACATATACGCTAATGCCTTCTCATGTTTGTTGTGATGACGAATTTGACCAATTTAACAAAGACTAATAGTAAAGATATTTCCTGTGTATTTTTATTTCAGTTAGTTTTGTATGTACACAATGTCGTTTCGGAAATGTTGTAGCGTCGTTAATGTTTTTTTTTTTATGTCAGTCGACTAAAATGTGTTTTTTTTTTCTCGCATCTAGCTTTTGTTATTAGTTTAATAAATACCTTGATACCAACAACACAAACAGAAACACATGATCATACCTGTTTGGAGATAATGTGACTTAAATGTTTGAGACTTTTTTCCATCGTCCTCCATCGACAAAACATCTGTAGTACGTTGTATCTTAATAAAACCGCCAGGTGGCAGCATTGAGTGAACCCTGTCAGGGTGTTGCAGAGAGGACAGATGGGGGACAGTTGCTCCACAGGTGAGGCTCAAGGACCCTCTGGGGTGAGACATATTAGTGTAATGATAAATACAACAATGACAGTTTGTACTTTTAATAAATATATACAATATTTTGTTGGCTTGGTGCTTCAATTTTATGCTGCTTTATACTTCCAGCTACATTTCAGATCGAAGCACTGTACCTTTTTCTTTGAAAACCAGTAATGAGCTTAGGATGCATTCCTGTACAGTGAATTTAATTACACAACAGTAGCCTAGATAAAATGCATAAAAATACCTACACTACATAAAATGCTGTTTTTATGTTACTACATAAGTAATAATGACCCAATAATACCATATACAATAGAGGCCAATGTGCTGCACAATGGCTACTTTAACTTTTGATACTGTAATTCCATTTTGTAAAATTTACATACTTTAAGTTAAGGTGTTTTTGCACTGCAAGTATTGCTACTGAATACCCATGACACCCATGATCCACCACTGGGTTACAGGTGTGGCTCCTGGAAGGAATTTACAGTTTTATTTTTGTCATTTTGTTTTGTTTTATTACCAGTGACTGGTTTACACAGAAACACTAGCCATAGATTATTGTGAAGTAGGTCACTGGTTCAAAAAATATGGCAATCAAACATCAATCCACTGATGAATGTTACATGATACTGTACTGCTATCAGATACACTCACTCTCACTCGCTTATTGACTTACAGAGTGTTAATGTTAATAGAATTGGAAAAAAGGTTTTGAGGAGCCAGGTCAATGACTTTTTTAAAACATTTCTCTTTTTAGCATCAGCCACTGAAAACCGAACTCAGTGACATTAAAACCTGCAAAAGTAAACATTTTGAGAAGTCCACTTGACCTAGATCTTGAAAGCATCACTCAGACTGATCTAGCTCTTATTTGGTCATCTGCCTCTTTTGGAAGTGTGTATTCTGTCACTAGATGTAAAACAATCATATTTCAATTTACTATTTATTTGCATACCATTGAAATGCACTCAATAATGGATTCTAAAATGTCCCTTTAGTGTGACCTAAAATAGCAGCTTCCACATGTAATTTTTAACCATTAGTTAAACAACAACATCTATTTTTGTCATATTACCCTCTCCACATTTATTTTCATTCCCTTTGAACCCAAATACTGATAAAGAAGGGTCCACTCACGGTGAGCGTGATCTGACTGAAAACGGGGATTGTCTCTCACACACACACACACGCACACACACACGCACGCACACACACATACCTAAGAGTGCGCTTCTCATTAGTTATTCCACTTGTCTGCTTGGTCAAAGTCCAACAGAAATCATGAGACACTACCTCTCTGCATGTGTGGGATATCATGAGACATGTGTTAGTGGACTTTAACACTAAGAGACACACAAGTGTACATGCAATTCATTTAGACGTCACATGATTTGGATATTTGAGCAGTTAACCACTGTGTGAAAATGTAAGAAAATAACAATTACATAATGAAATATTTCTGAAATATTTAGTAAATTTCAGGCAGTGTGTGTGTGTCTGCGTGTGTTGTTTACTGGATTCAAAATCCATTGCTGCTGTCATAAAGCAGTTAATGAGGCTCGCAGACAAGGCGTGAGATTGTTTGGATGACACAGCAGGGATTCAACAAGTTGTAGCAATGCCTTTGTTACAATAGGAGTTTCAACAAACGCTTAACTTCATTGTCAGTGCGTCAATTCTAGCCTGTTGCTGCAAGCATTTCTCCTTATCATGATACCTGAGAATGGCCTGACTCAGCTTCTGGAGTAGCTGGTTCATCTGTATTGACTGCAGAAATGCACAGTAATTATATGCATATTTAAGCTCATGTTGTACTGCTATTCTTTCTCTTCAGCTGCTCACTCAGGCCCACAAACCTGCATCTTCAATATCTCGTGCAGGGTTGCTGCCAATTGGATAAAATTACTGCAAATAGATTATTCATTTACTGTAGTAAATTTAGCATCACAATTAACTTATATGCCTGAGAAACAAATGGAAGATTTGAATTGGGTTGTGTGAAGAATTCAATTGGCACCCACAGTAGTAACATACATACAGTGCTAGATTTCTACATAATGTACAGGATCACAGAGAGAAAAAAGAGAGAGTGAGACAGCCACTGCAACAGAGAAGCAGACAGATGGATACTTACAGACAGACAGACTGCAAAACTTATTCACAGCGTTTGGCTTTCAATAACAGAATAATTCAATTGCCGCAGTTCCATCTCGTGATCCTCTAAAATGTGAGCAGGAATCCTCATGCGAGTCAGTGGAAGGCAATAATTCAGTTTCTCTCATTTTCCCATGCCACTCTTGTCCTTGTGAGAAGGACACTGACTCGGCCATGCTGCCTTTCTCACACCACAAATCTAAATTCAACGCACAACCCACTGCTACTGTCACTATTTAACACCCTCCGGCTTTTTAATGCTTTTCAATATGAGATAGTGCTATGGAGATATTTTATCACCTTCAGCTGCATTGACACTGGAATCGCTTCATTTGATATATATATAATCTTGAGTACTTTGGAAAATACACACTATACGTAAATAACTGGTAATTCCTCTTAATCAATGTTGACTGTGTTGTTGACATTTCATCCCTTATTTCCCATTACCTCAAAAACCAATCAAAGCTGCATTGAGATTTCATAGAATTTCACCTAGGACCATTCTAGGTATCACCCTGCATTTATCAATCCATCAGAGTGTTTATTTTTTGATGCTTTGAACCTTCACCTGGTACTGACCGTATTGATTTAAAGATACGAATGGTCCAACAGCAACAAAACAAACATGAAACTGCCGAAATCATTTTTAAATCTAAACAGATTACATACAGTAGAGCTAATCCTTAAAGGACAATTCTATGAACTTTAACACGTGAAGGTATTGAAAAAAAAAGATTTGTTCGTGAAAAATGCTTTTAATTCACAATTTAGATGATAATAAGATGACAACTGACAAAAACAAGATGGCTGGTCCTACCCTGTTACTATAGTTGTATTTTTAAAATATCAGCAGCATACGATTCTTTTGAAGACTATAAGGATGAAGATAACTGATGAATATTAATTAGTGTGAATATTTTAACACATGCATTTAAACGAAAGCAATGTTGGTCAGGAATTTAAAAAAAAAATTTCTGTAAAATCTTTTATTCAATTGCAAATCCATTCAATCCATCTTAGTTTGCGTATTGTATAACAACAAGAGGCCATTTCCTTTCATCTGACAACAAATCACTGCTTCAACGTCCATCCTCAATCTCTGAGTCATGCGATGTACTGTGCATAACCTCCTTAATGCAGGACATGACATTACTGGTTTTCACTTTACAAATGTGAACAGTGAAACCACTCGCATGACTTCCAACCTGTCATACTGTGCTCCCAATTACAAAACTGTGTAGATTCGTTTATTTCCATTATTGAATCACCAGCTGACTCTGAATGCAGTCAGCTGATTGTGTTGCAGTGCAATTAAAAAAAAATCCAGTTTTGGTAAAGACTGTCTCATGGGGGAAAGAGAATGAAAGTGCATGATCTCTATCAAAGTGCCCTTGATAGAAAACTAAAGCTGAATGTTGATGTGGATCTGCAGCTGTGAACATATAAGAGCATTTCTTATTTAAAGTACCCCTATGATTACTTTGAATGAGAAAATGCTCTTAGTTAAAGGCCTGGTCAAACACTTTCCAGATGTCTTTAATCATTTCAAGTAGTCACTTCCCTTTTTAAACTCCAATTAACAAACACCCTGCATGTCTGTTCAACTTAGACAGATCAAATATTAAAGTTACATTTAAAGATTTACCTTTAATCTGGGGAAAGGGGTCAGGCCAAAGTCTTTATCAAAGAGAAAAAGTTGAGAGAGCTTTTTGGCTGCAGCCAAAGGCTTGGCTTCATATTTTATTACACTGAATCTGAAACATAGACATGAAAGTTAAAGGTTAAACAGCTGACTTCCAGCTTTAAGAACTTGAACATCCTTGGCTTCATGTGTGCTCATATCTATAGTGGACGATGGCGATAAAGTCTGGTCAAGGTACATGCAATTTGTATTACAATATCATTAAATATTATGATGTGGTAGAAATAAGTGAGAAACTTTATAGATAAAATAACCAGATATGGATAATCAAGCAAATTAATTATCTGGCATATGGAGGTACTTCATTACATTAATGATAAAATCCTGCGAATCCAGTACTGCCCTTGCACAGTCCTGCCCCTTGGTGTGCAAGATTAGTGGCTTAATACACCTAGAAATATTAAATACCAAAAGGAAGGCTATTGTTTGTATTCATTATATTTGTGATGAATGTTGGCTGTCAATCTGATCTACCATGTGTTCTGATCTGAAAACCTGATCTTGATTTCAGTGAGACAAAATAGACAATTGTCTTCAAAGTAAAGCTTCTTTTCTTTAACCTCTGCTTTGCAGCTTGCATCTAAGCATTCTGCACCTCTGATTCATTCAATGTCGAGCATGTGAACAGTGCATGATCGGGGCGGGAACGGCGTGACGTCACGCGCCATGCTGACCAATAGTAGCGTGTGTTTTCCAGCCTATGCTTGTACAGTAAATACTATGAACTGCGCCTCCTTCCTGCTGCATTGATGAGGAGGTGAATCGACACGGAGCTGCGGATGTGCCACAAAAACCGCCTGTTTACACACCTGAGACCCTCTGACTGTCGAGCCCGCACATCTGAGGTGCTTCAGCCGCAAACAGGAGCACATCTGCGTGAGAGGGCGAGCGGAGAGCGACCGAGAGGAGGTGGGGTTAGTCGGCCCGCCGCAGTCTGAATCACCGGAGACTCGCCCCGCCGCTGCTTCATCACCGTTTGATACATCTACGTGCGCATCCTCCCGGGGGGAAGAAAGCAGCGGGACCCGAGCCCGTGTTGGAGCCTCTGCCGCAGCCCCGAGGAGCGCTGCCCGGCAGAGCATGCTGAATAATGAGCCAAAGGGACACACTGGTTCATCTGTTTGCTGGAGGGTGAGTTACACAATTCATTCACATGTTGCTGTTGTTTTAAAATGAGCAGACTCAGCTTTGAAACAGGACTAGCGGTGGATTCTGTAGCTAGCTAACAAGGGCCGTTTTTCTACATTAGCAGCTGCGTGCACGTCAGTCAATAGGCGTCTAAACAGTCCGTTTAAACTTCCTGTCAACGCTTCAAAATATGTCCAATTGTGCTCTAAAATATTTACACATTTGACACATTCTTTTGTGTTATAGCTAATTTGTGGCTTCACGCATACAACTAAGTACTTCAGTTTATTCGTTTGTGTCTTTCTACTTATAGATACCGACTTTTTCTGGTCGAGTTGCAAGATTTAACGCTTTTATTTCGAAGCGTAATTCCTCGGATTTCCGGTGTCAGTCTTGCTCTCTCGCTAGCTTGACGAAGTTCTGCAGCAGCACTAACAACAGCTCACTTTCTCCAGAGATTTTGCATTTTAAGAACCTGGGAGATTAATTAGGTGAAAGAAACGAGATGTCAGTGACAGGTCTTTGCAGGTGGAGCGTGCAGTATGAATCATTTCTATATATTTTGGATATCATAACAACTCACACCTCATCTGATTAGCTTTAGGGCTGTTAAGGGCCTTCCACACCTTTCCAAATCAAGGACTCCCATAAACAGCACATGCATTATCCTGCACACAGCCATAATATTTCTTCCCAAAAACTATCATCTGAAGATTTTTTTTTTTTTTTGCATAGCTGTTCAAACAGTGTAATGTAATATTAGGGTGTAAAATCCTGGTGAAATATAAGTGTCCGTTTGTCTGTTTCTGAGGGTCTTTTGCCAACCATTAAATGAGGCCACTACTTTAGGTTAAACTGGCAGCCCATACAATAGGTGAGGAATGATTCTCGTTAGCATTTCTGTAGACAAGCCCAACAACTGGTTCATCAAAGGAAAATCTAGACAGACGTAAAATGTAGCAGTTTATTGTTGAAGTATGTCTGTCTTGTTTTTAATCCATTGTCTGCAGTTTCTCTGTGTCTCTTCCCTCTACTTTTATCTCTGCACCAAACCATTGACATTCAAATATGGTAATCTCATCACACCACGACTCGTCTGTTATCTCCCTTGTAAGGCATTTAAAATCTGAGTACTAGAAAAGGCACATTGCATTATCTTGCATAAGCAAAATCAGATTTGTTTTCCCCCCTTAAACCTGAGCTGGAGGCCTCAGCACAGTGCTTCCTCTCACAGCCGTGATACACTCACACATGCAGCAGACAGCATAGCCCTGAAAGTAGGCCAAGGGTCACCGCTGCCTGTGAGCATGAATGTGGGTCGGTCTTTTGAAAAGTAAATATAGCTGGTGCTGCTCAGAAGAGACTGCAGCTAGAGGAATTCACGGCCAACAGCCAGGATGTCAGAATACACCACTGCAGGGCTACAACTAGTGTTAACTCAACCTATAGACCATTTATGTGCTCTGTCACTGGAATAGTCAGCAAGCACTCTCCAGCGTTGTGGTGGTTTACTTGTGAAGCTCTGTCTATACAAGCCTCTGGTGAAAGCGGAGAGGATCAACAGACGTGCACGGGTGGCACGGCAACAGAGCATTGTTTTGAGATGACATCTGGCAGCCTTTGGCTTCTGAAAATAAAGTACTAATTTATACCATGTCAATGAAGCTGTTAACTTATTTATCTGTTATCTGTTTTTTGATAATGAGAATGAAATGAATTGCAATTAGATTGGCTTTAGTTTGTTTACATGCTGATGGCTTCGGTCAGAGTTGGGGTCAAAGTCAAAGAAACCTGATCACGAGGTTCTTTAGCTCAATTACAAGCAGTCATGTTTTTATTTAGTGTGCGTGTGTGTGTGTGTGTGTGTGTGTGTGTGTGTGTGTGTGTGTGAGTTCTGTCCAATTTTAATGACACCTCATACACGCCTTCTCAGATGGCGAAACTCAGCAAAGTGTTACAATTCCAATGAACTGGAGCCAATTTCCACTGAACTTCGGGATGAAAACAGTCATATGGTCTTAGCTGGAAGCTTTCATGTCACAGTATCTTGCATATCACAATGACAGGTCATGGTGTGTGGATGTGTGCCTGCTCCTAGATAATTTTAGAGGTAAAAGGAATAACAGATTGTGTGACCAGTGATTGGATGGAGAGGATGGTTTATAAAGGAAGACTGGCAGAGGAAATGGGCAAAATATAGATGTGACCCAGACCAAATATGATAACAATATGTTGTGTTTTTAGATGGATTTTTAAGATAGATGCTTAACACGACAGATAAAGGAAACAAAACACAATTCAAATGCTAAATATGTGATATGTAGATATTTATGAATCATTTTTAGCCATCCCTTCTTTCTATTGACAGTGTTAATGTTAAAGCATTTTCCTGACAATATTTTTCTCCTCCCTTCACCTTTCTTCCACCACCCCTTTATTTCTCCACCCTTTCATCCTCAACCCCTTTCTTATTTCCTTGTAGATGTGGTGGCACAGTGGGCGCTATTTTGACTTGTCCTTTGGAGGTTGTGAAGACCAGACTACAGTCCTCTTCCATCACTCTCTACATCTCTGAAGTTCAGCTCAGCACCGTCAACGGAGCCAGTGGTGTGGCCCGTGTTGCTCCGCCAGGGCCTCTGCACTGTCTCAAGTAAGGAGAATGGACCTAATTTTGTACTAACTTGTATTATTATTGTACTAACTTTGCTTCGCTGGGGATATTTTCAGTCATGCGTTACATACAATCCATCAGTGGTTAGCAGTGTGAAATGAACAGTGAATGTTAATTCTATCACCTCCAATCTAGTAGTAATTGCTTCTCCTGATTGTTTATAAATTAGGGAGATATGGGTAGGACCAGTTCATGGATTAGTGCAGGGGTCGGCAACCTTTAACACCGAAAGAGCCATTTGATCCGGTTTCCACGGAAAAGAAAACACTGGGAGCCGCAAATACTTTTTGACATCTAAAATGAATTTATTTATGAACGCATTTATTAAATAGAAAGAAAAAATATTTAAAAAAACAACAACTTCCCTTTCATGCTTCGGGGTTCACCCCAGTCGTACACTTATTAGTGCTTTGACTACCCTTTTGAAGATGGGCTATCTAAAATGAAGATAACACTGTATATATTGCTTTTTCTTACCTTTTACACTTTGTATAAACAACTAAAGTGTGTTGCTTATGTAATCCACGAAGTGCTACAGAGAAAATTAAATTTTATCTATGTAATGAACACATTTTGAACATTTTGATTTCTTGAAAAAATAACACAATGTCTGAATGTCTCTTTCAAATAAATTAAAAAGCTGAACTTAAATCATCCATGTAGCAAACAAAAGCAAAAAAATGCCGTGAGCCATCATCCTTATATATCGCTTTTGGGCTTTCAGAGCATGTAGCGGAGCCTTGACCTGAATTTAAAAAATAAATTGGGGAAAAAAAGCACTGTGTCACTAAACAATGAAAAATAAATATTTGCAAAATATCTGCATAAATATTTATTTTACCTGGTTAATGGGACTTCTGCTCCTAAACCTCTGTGCACAGCGTCTGCAAATCGGGGCTGTACGAAGTCACTCTCATCCTTACGCAGGACTGTAAGCTGTCATCTGTGAGGCGTGAGCGGTGTTTGTTTTTAATGTAGTTCATGGTGGAGAATAGCTGCTCACATACATATGTGGATCCGAAGATCGACAGGACTCCAAAGGCATATGTCTTCATGTTCATGTAGGTGTCGGGAAAATACACTTCAATTAAATACTTAGTTGTTTTTTTTTTTAGTAATTTATTTTCCCAAGCCACTCAGAGCCGCAGTATAAGGATGAAAGAGCCGCATGTGGCTCCAGAGCTGCGGGTTGCCGACCCCTGGGTTAGTGCAATAGACTTAAGGTAGCCAGAATACTTGGCAAGTATTCATCCCACACTTGCCATACTTGTCATGGCAAGGTACACATCTGCAGCACAAACGGAGGTAAAGGTAAACCTGACCGAGCTGAAAATGTGTCAGGCTTGTGAGAAAATTTTAAGTTGTGTCTGAATTGCATTACACACCTAATAAACGTGCCAAGACAGGAGCAGAGGGCAGATGATCTGACAGGTTCAAGTGAAATTCACTGAAGTTAGTTGTAATCAGTCTGTCAGAGCTGTGACCTACACAGTCCGTGTTTGTTGTCACAGCAAGTGTCCATGTCAGTTGGCCTACATGGGGTGTTAATGATGGAATGACATAGATTTAATCTGTAATACTCTACGGAAAAAGAAGCAGTTTTTTCTTTTTTTCTTTCCTATGTCACTGCGATTTTCTGTGAGTTTACATCAATCCTTATTTTACAATCCTCAGTCAGTCCTTTGCCAACAAATGTGCTTCTAGAGGATAGTTATTTGCCTCTACATGACACCTAGAGGCACACCACCATAATGAAAAACATCAAATTGTTTAAAAGAATGACAAATAACCTCAGATTTTAGGTGACTTTTCTTTTAGTGAAACTACTTATTTAGTTTTTAGAGAATAATAGAATCTACATATCAATTTCCCTGAGGGAACCTCCCAAAGGGATTAATAAAGTACTCTGTCTGTCTGTCTGTCTACAACCAAGACGCTTGAACAGTGCAACAGATAACAACCTGACATATATTCTTTCAATGGCATCCAGGGACAAAATATATAATTTAAGCCTTATTTTGATCTTTTTGCTGTTTTGGGTACTTTCTCTAAACAACAGCTGGGAAACCCATCAAAGATATACATTATAAATTGTTCCTTTTTTCGTTCCCCTTCTCATTAGACAGTGGAAAGTTACTAGAAAGATAGGAAGTGAAAGTTTAGGGGAATCCAACATTGGTTAGGTGTTTATTAGGAACCTCCCATGAGCTGGTGTGTCTGGATACTCGTTATTAACGTAGTTCACTGAGGGATTAATGGCTTTAAAGTAAATATTCAACATGGCTGCGGTGTTCTGCTCCTGATCTCTGGCAGCCTTATTTCTATGACTGTCCCAAAGCATGTCACAGTGTTAAACATGTTGCATAATGCACAAGCTGCTGCGTGTGGAATTTTCCACAGCCAATGCTTTCATTAATTATCTTGCATATTAGGAATCGTGGGAAAAACCCTGTTATGTTTTACTCAGGAAGAAATACTGTTTTTCAACATAAAATTTTAACAGGACGTTCAGATTTGCCAGGATATAATATCTGTGAAATGCTAATCTTTTACTTGCACAGTTCAGTAAACTCCATTTGTTTGACTAAAAAATGGATTTGTTCTCACTGGCTGTTGCAATAATTGGGAATGTTTTCTTTGTCAACTTGCCTGTTAACAATGCTCTCTTCAGGATTTTGTTAAATACCCGCTCTCGATTGCACTCAATCGGGTCATTGTTTTGGGATCAACACTGCTCTTTTGCCGATATGAACCAGCTTCTTGTGTTGTCCTTGAGTTGAACTGGCAGAAATTGTACACCACTATTACATGATACAGAGTCGAGCAGGGCAGAAGAGGGAAGAGCGGTATGTCAAGGAAAGAAAAAAACCCCACATGAGCCAAAGTGGGTCAACAGGCAGTGAGGTGCAGGCATTGTTCCATTTTAGAGCAGAGTATGTTAACTAATCATTCGCACTGTCACTCCAGAATCTCTGTGGTTTGTAAGTTTGGGCAATTAGTCTATGTTCTTGAAGAGATGCCTCCAGGGTACTGTAAATCATTTTTAACTATTAAGTTACGAGCGGACACAGTCTTCTCACAGCCATGCTAGAAAAGTACAGGCCTCAGACCCACAAACTGAATGAAATACAGCTCCATAGCTGGTCCAAAAAAGACAGAGGCTGTGATTGTGTGAGGCAGCTCAAGTCGAGCCACTATCATAAGAATTTGATATAGCCCAAAGGACTAATTTATTATCTGGCCCAAAGGACTGTTTTCATGTCTTTTGGGTCTCTTATTTCTTTCTAGGATAACTTGAATTCTTTGAATGTACTTTGTATTACAGTTTATGTGAAAATGTGTGATGAAGGTGAACTTTCCCATGCTTCCTCTGAATGAGGTTACTGGGTTGGGGCACCAACAGACAAACAGTCTTTGAATCTTTGAACAGAAAATAGCCACATGAGCCATCATGATAACACCACCAGATCAAGGACACCTGTCATTTCATTTATTTTGGGTCTTCCAGTATGTTGATAGTGCCCCTGTGTATAATGTCAGGCTTTATTGAGTGTCAGGTTCTGGCAGATTGCCCCAAAAGGATAATTTACTGGTCCGTCTGCTTAACGCATCCACTTTAGATATAAGTCAAGCTACAAACAGAGTTGTTTTGCCTAATGAAATGCAGTCTCTTGACATGACATGGATGCTAAATGCAATATATGTTTTCTCTCTGTTACGATGGAATAACTAAGAAAATGTTTAATTGTAATCTCTGTAGGTTAATTCTAGAGAGAGAGGGACCTCGTTCGCTCTTCAGAGGACTGGGACCCAACCTTGTGGGTGTGGCACCTTCCAGGTATGTACAGTATTATATACAGCAGCGCCTCTCAACCCTTTGTAACCTAAGGCCCATTTCAGATTGTTAAAAAAAATTCAGAGGACCACCTTCCCAAATAAATATGAAAAACATAACATGGCAAAAAAGGAGAAAAACAAAAAGGGCTGTGACAGGATTTCACCACATTTCCACGCTGTGCTTCACTGCCTGCCACTATAAATCCAAGTTTAACATATTCAGGGTCATATTTCCTCACCAGAGGCTTTAGAGCTTTTACTGGTGCAGGGTTGTCTCCCACATCACTTTTTCATTTCAAAAACCAATCCACGTTTGTTATTCATACGAATTCTGGAACACATTTAGGCATAAATATAACTGGCTATCATTCGCTTCAGCAATACCACAAAGTGAAAATCCGCCTTGCTTGCACATCTGTTAGCCAACACAGTAGAGTAGGTCAGCACAATCTTTAATGTTGATGAGAAACTTTCAGTATGCAATGCTGTTATCAACACTGGTATGGCCTGTAATCAGATAATAAAGGCATTTCTGCGTCATTTACTTTACATTTTTGTTGAGTGTTTTTCTGGTAGATCGTCTTGGCTTTTTCCCAACCTTGCGGCTCATAACACAGCTTACAGCGGCGGCAGCAATAATAGCAGACCACAAATACGGAAATGAATGGAGTTAAACAGAAATACAGTGGAAATCTGTGCTTCGAATCCTACAGGAAATGAGCAGGTTCCCTTTTTTTAGCTTGGCTGCTTAGGCTTGCATAACAGCTTGAACTCAGTCAATCAAAGTCCGAATGAAACGACAACAACAGCAGGCACCAGCTGTGACACCCTCGTCATGTGACTATTGTTGTTGTGTATTATCACAATGGCGTTCCTATACTGAGACAGTTGTGTCTAATCCCCCTCCCTGACCTGTCTCGTTCTTCCCAGCTACTGCTGCATCACATGGCCATTGTCATCCTCTTCCCGTTGGTTCGCTCTCTGTCTCTCCCTCTGACTCATCCTTTCCATACATTTATCCTCTGTCTCTCTCGCCCTCTCGCCATGTTTGTCATTCTTTGCTTATATTCATTCAGAATTGTTCTGTTCTCTGGGTCCTTCACTGTCCACGCTGTCTGGCTCTGTCTGGCTCAGACTCTCTGCGGGGTGAAAGATGCCCCCCAGTGTGTATACGTGCGTGTGTGTCAGTCCCACAGGCTGCTTGTCCAGCTGGAAATGCCAGCTTGCTTCCTGGTCATGACAGCTATAGCAAACTGTGCTATAGGATATTGTTGCATAAGACGTGAGCCTGATGAACTCATTGACCACATATGAGCTTCCCTGCTGCCTCATGTACACACATCATATCATATTAAAATTCAGACAGTATTTTTTTATAGCTTCCGTAACACATCAAGTGGAAAATTCAGGATGCCTCTTTTGCTCATTTTTTAGATTCTAATTTGCAGTGTTTTATTTATTATCTGTGGAAACGTAAGGATCTTGAGGAAAATTTAAAATAAGCTGAAATAAGCCGATTGGCTTTCACATGGACATTTTCATATTGTTTGCCAGCGGCATAGCAGCCTTGTTGTTTTTATGTCTCAAGTGTGTTGCAAGTATGATTTAAGTACAAAGGAAAAGGAGGCACATCAACATTCAGGCAGACATACCGATTTGCATGTCTTTTGAGGATTAGATGGGAAAATAAAACGTCAACATATGTAGAAATTTGCAATAATTGGCAAAAATTCCTTCTGGTAGTCTCCATTCATCAGTGAGAACAGTCAAATCCATCAGCTCAGTCTTCAGTTGTAGTGAATTCTGAATGATTCTCCTCTGAAGAAGCTCTAAAAAATGGCCACATTACTACAGTTTATTGATGAGCATGTCGCTATCGATGTCTGCACGGTTTATTACAGATACAACGGAAGATTCCGGTTGTGAAGATTTATGGTAACATTTAATGCAGTTTCCACTCAATTTAATCACAGTCTTAATTTAGATAAAGTTTAAGCTTTCGATGCAATATAATTGAATGAAATAATAGGTTTATTACTTTATTTATCTGCTAGAGGACGTCTGGTTGCTGGGCTACAGAGTTATTCTCTCCTGTTATAATTCGGCAGCAGCACTCTGATGCTGGAAAGCTGCAAAAATCTTATGCTAATGAGAGCGCAGTCCACTGGGCATGCTGCTGGCGTTCATTAGCAACACATACACACATAACACATGTGCACGCAGGAGCAGCTCGCACCGGCGGCATCACTCACTACATATGAGACATACTCGTACAAACTCAGACCCGCTCACATAATTCATCTCTCATCTGCACTGCAGCATGATTATGTTGTGCATGCGTGCTCTCAATTCAGAGTGAGGGCAGGGAGGGAGGGAAGGTCACGGGGGTTTAATTCCACTCTGCAGAAATGTTGACTAAATCCTGTGATTTTATTTAGTGAGTAGCAGCTAGAATCATGGGAGATAAATCTGCTACTAAAGCATGCTATGAGATTGAGACTCACACACACACACACACACACACACACACACACACACACACACACACACACACACACACACACACACACACAGAGGCACAGATGAACTTTCAGTGGCTTGCATTTAGACTACATATTAGCTTTGGCTTAGCTCTGCGTGCCCTTATGTACTATTTAGACTGTATTTTATTTCAGATAATTCAAATAACATTATCCTATTAATGCAACTCTTCTTTATATAAATCATGCAATTATACAATTTGTTTGTGCTTGTAGTTTACTTAACTTGTGGTTCCATTTAGTCATCAAATAAAATGCAATTCTCATTATCATTTTATTAGTGACACATGTGTTTAAACTCAAGAAAAGTTGAAGTAATGTTTCCTTTTAAAGTCAACCTAACCAGTGTTTTTAATTTCTTATACTGATCTCTGTCTTGTTTGCCACAGGGCAATCTACTTTGCGGCCTATTCTACAGCCAAGGAGAAGCTGAATGGGGTGCTGGAGCCGGACTCTACCCCAGTGCACATGCTGTCAGCCGGGATGGCAGGTAATGGTGGCTCCTTCTCCCCGTCCCTTCTGCCTGTTTGTCACTTGTCTGTCGCTGAGTCTTATATCTGTCTGTCTGTCCGTCTGTCAGTCTGCCTGGGCAGTGTAGATCACTGATGGGTTTCATTAAAAAAAAACAGTTTGTCTTCATTAGAGAGATTTTATTTTTATTTATCTTCATTTTTTGTCACTATTTTGTATCACCCCATTTTCTTCCCCCTTCCCCCTACCTTTCCATATACATGTGTGGGATGGTGGGATCTTCACGATTTTAAAACCTTGTGAATATCTAGAGCATGCTAAAGCTAACTAATAACACCTGTTATGAGTAGTCATTATGTAGCTGTTTCATGTATAAAATATTAGATATATATACAATCTGGGGTTTATCAGAAAGCACAATTTGAGACTCTCAGGATCAAACTGACCTTGACCTTAATTTGCCTCATGTAAGTAAAGAGATAATCTTCCATCTGGCGTTAAAGAAAAAACACCTTGAAACCACGCCAGTCACATAGCATATCTTGACTACTTTCTCTCACCAGCATTTTTTCTGAAAATACATATCTAGCCAGATAACAGTGTCTTGTCTCTTCATCGTGGCCTTGTCAGCCCACATATAACTGCAGAGACAAATCCTTCTGTCAGCAGAATTCAATGCACTAAAACCAAACGTTACACAGCACCCAGGCAATTTCAGGCTATAAAGTGCCACTGCTGGCATTTATACCACGACTGGGCTCTATATATATCTATTTAACTGCTTGACAAAAAGAAGAAAACCACACGGTCCTCAAAGTTTAGGTTGTGCTTTCCTTATCTCTTAGCCCCATTGTCCCCCTTGTCCTTCATTATTTTTTTTGTCCTCCTCGCCCCCTTTTTTCCTCTTTTTAAATCTTGCATTTTGAGGCCTGTCCAGAGGACTCTGTAAATGGCTTAACATCCCAGTTGTTACTTAAACAGTGTGGTCTGGGCCCCCTTCTTTGCTCTGTGTGTATAGAGGAGAGAGCACGGCCCCGAAAGGTCAACCGGGGCCCCTGGCACTCGGGCGGACACGTCAGGTAGCACCCCATTTCTTTACACTGGTTATGATGAAAACCATGGTGATTTGAATGAAAATTAGAAACTTCATAATGGTTATTCATTTGTAATGATAATAGCATTGCTTATGGCAATGTGTTTGCTGCTGGTTTGTAGTTTTAGGTTCTTAAATAAGGTTTTGTTATTGCTTAGTTTTGACACACACCTCCTTCCCCCTTAGCCTGTTGTCTTGTTCTATCAACATAGTAAAGGTAAAGTAATGACACATGCCTCTGTGGATTTTATGTTGTTAAAACAAAAGAAATGCTAACCTTGTCACGGCTATAGAAAGTTGCAATGGACGTGCTCCATTTTGTCTTTTGCCATCATCCATCGACACCGTTCGTGCCTCAGGCATTTCTTTTGAAGGAGAATGGTTATCAGTCCATCATCCAAAAGGCTGGGACTGTTTCATTTAACCCCAACAGCCAGTTTAAAAAAACAGAAACGACACAGTGAAGGCACAGACATATAACAAATACAACTGGGCAAGCTTTTAAACAACTTGTAGAAAGCCCCTCAGAAAAATGTTTCTTCATGTTGCACACATTTCCTCATCTGCATGTCAGTTACATTTGTTTATCTATAGCACTTTAAATGAAATACCAGGCAAATATCTGTGTAGTTGTACTATACAGTATAAATGTTTTACACTGTTACTGGACAGATAACTTTACATATGCACATATTGCACATTCAGGTTTAAGTGAGTGAGCAGCTAAACTTTACCCCAATGATTCCAAAACTGGGTAATTGCTTCAGGTTTTGTAAAGTAGCTTTGCGGAGTCGCGGCCTCTCATGACCTTGTTGCTATGAATTGGGGGTTTCCTTGTGCTTGAGGAAGCGAGGCAAGTCCCACTACTTCACTTAGACATCTCTCCCCTTCCAGCAGTTAATCTAAAGCATGTTTGCCTTCTCTGAATGTAGGTCAAACTCCTCTGGAGATACTGCACAAGGATTATGTGTCTATTGAAGGATCATAATGCACAACATGCAGCGGCATGTACATATGCACATACAGCTCTTGAGAAATTCACCTCAGGAGTAGTTCAAGGACCAGTTAGCCTCTATGAGCTGCATATGTATGTTCTTCATGGCTCTAACTTAGATATTGCTGACTTCTATAATCTATAAAGATGATTTTATAGTTACTTTTTTCCATGGCATGGAATTTTATAAATAATGTTTTTATATATACAATATTGTCTCAGAGAAAATGGTGATGAATTTAACTCATTATCGGTTATTAATGGGCTTATGGTGTCATATTACCCTGACCCATATTATGCATAAGGAGCATGTTACATTCTGACAATAAATATTAATAATGTAGAGTCAAGGAGAAAAAATAAACAAAGACATTCAACAAATCCCTACTAAACTCCAAAAAAAAAGAGTTACATTGTCATAATACTACAGCTACAGCTATAGAACAGGCTACAGTTTACAATAAATTACCCAGAACGACCCATGAACATTCAGTAACTGTGGAAAACTGTCCACTGAGGTTGCCATTTCCAGTTTTCATTTGTGTGACATGGAAGACGACTTGTCAGAATTTGCTTTGGCCCGGAGATTATTTGGGGCTGGCTGAGTTGCAGTCATTGTCCCACCTCGTTGATTCAAATCACAACGATCAATAACTTCATCATTAGGTCATCACATAGTCATAAATTGGTCTCCTCACTCCTTTCATCACCATTGTTCACCACTTGGAGTCTGTTACACATGACGACAAGGTTAGCATTTCCACCTGCCTCTCTCTATTTTCTACCTTATCTCGATAAGCATTTAATTTCGTTCTTTCTCTAATATGTTGATTATAAACTGCTAATGGCACAATGATTCTGAAGAATACATCTTCAAATTTTTTTTTCTGCCTTTGTGTTTGTACTGTACCTCACTGTGGTGAGATGGAGCTGGAGGTTTGGATTGGGTCGCTTTCTATTCAGTCAACATGTTCTTTTATTCCAGTTAATAAAAGGAGTAAAGGAAGAGATGAATTGTGATAAAGTGAAAATAAAAAAAAATTAATATGAATTCACCATATAACTTAAAGTGGACAGGGCACAGAGTTGGGATTAGAGTTTGGGGAAAGATGGGGGGGAGGTGCCTCAGTCCTTCACCTCCCATCTCTTCTCCAAGTACCTGTACAGTACCAGCGGGTTGGGGTGGGTGGTTGGTGGGGTGGATGTGACTGCTGCTTGTGTGTGACTGTGGTACAGAAAAGCCTGTGTCTATTTTAGGGCTTTACTGTAAAGCTTTCACCTCTGCGTGAGTGGGTGGGAGACCCCCGCCATCTGAGCCCCCCATATCTGCAGGCTACTAGCTGCAGCGGGGAGGAGCTGGAGGAGCTTTGCCCCTCCCTCGTGAGTACACGCCATAGACGCTACTTTCTTCTACTTCCCTCTTTTTTCTTCTTCCTCTTTGTGTTCTTCTCTTCTTCTCTTCAACAGACCTGTGTCATCCTCTCTTCTTCACGCAGTTGCCTTAACGTAGGGCTGTGTTGCATTGATACACTAGATGTGACTCAGGTCTCTTTATAGACTTGCCCTCGCCTTAGCTGTTTTCTGCCAATGGCCATGTTTTATTCCTCTATGTCACATCATTTGTATCAGAAACTTTTAGAGAGACTGGCCTAGTGTTCTTTCCTAACAAAAGCACATCTGTTCAGAGTATCATCCCCTGTTAATAACTCCAAACAAGTGCACGCACACACGTCTGCTTGATATACTGTATATTCTGTGGTCACGAGTGCGTTTTTAATGCACTTTCAGGACCTCGTTATCGACTGACTAATGTTTCAAGTGAAGCCAAGATAAGATCGGCGGTGAAGGCAGAGGAACATATAGAACAAGGTTGCCCACCACTATTAGTATAAGTAAAGGCTGCACTAAATTCCACATCAGAGACTTTCCACTTTAGTCCTGCTGAATAATTGAAGAGTCTCCTCCAGATACCACTTTGTTCCTCTGTGCTGTTGTATTATCAGGCCCACAGCCTGGCTCTAGTGTCACATACAGAATAACCATATATTTACAAAAAAAAAGGTTAATAAGGTCAAACATTTAATATATTGTCTTTGTCCTGTTTTCAATTGAGTATATGTCAAAAAGGATTAGCAGATTATCACATTCTGTTTTATTTATGAATCAGCCACACTCAATGGCCTGAAATGAATTTGCTCCTCGTTCTCATTTCCTAGTGTTTGCAGTTCAATATATTTGTTTAAGAAGATAGATTAAAAAAAAACAAAGCACAACTCACAACTCCTGCCTTCGTGCAGTTTTGTTAATTGAGATACCTGTAATTGAAATACAAGGAGACAGCTGTTGCTACATGTAGCATTTCACATGAAGAGGATTGATATGTGACTATGGAGAAACATGCGTTTTTTGTCTGGAACTCCATTAATGACTGTTCAGATAGGATGAAATTAATACAGACATGGTCTCAGATCATCTATACAATTATTCTCTCATCCTGTTTAGTGAAATGCTTTCTCACTGTCCTTGTACAGTATAGAGTATTTAATGTAGTTGAGTAGATTGTGCTCTTCCAAATGTCTCTGCACCTATCTGAACCTCTGACCTCTGACCCATTTGCAGGATTCACCGCCATCACAGCCACCAATCCCATCTGGCTGATCAAGACTCGTCTGCAGCTGGAAACCAGGTGAGGAACCTTGAAGCCAAGTCAATATAAGTGGAATGCATCATGTGACTCATTCATTTTCCTGTAATGATAAAGACAATTAACATTGTTATTGGACTTAAATTAAAAGTCTCTATGTGTTTACAGAAACCGGGGTGAGCGGCGAATGAACGCATTCGAGTGCGTGCGGCGGGTGTACCAGATGGACGGCCTGCGCGGTTTCTACAGGGGCATGTCAGCCTCGTACGCTGGCATCTCTGAGACTGTAATCCATTTTGTCATCTATGAGAGCATCAAACGGAAGCTGCTGGAGTCCAAGGCGCACAGCAGCATGGACGAAGAGGATGAGTCCGTCAAAGATGCTTCGGACTTCGTGGGCATGATGCTCGCAGCAGCCACCTCCAAGACCTGTGCCACCTCCATCGCCTACCCTCATGGTAATCATTTTTCTCTCTTACCTTAGATTTCTTTTTTTTCTCAAAGGATAAGTCTAATGATATTTTACTAACGACCAAAAGCAGTAATGTGTTAGTCTGACTTCCCCAGCCTTACTGTAGAATGGAATGCATGCTTTCCTTTCATTTTTAAAATAGGCTAATTCATTTCTTAAAACAGCTGGGGACTGTAGTTTAGTAATAAATGTTGCCCAAACAGGAGTAAATAGTATATTTGTTGGGGAGTTCTCTTGCGAGTGCTCTACTGGGTGGATGTTCATGGCAGTGGGATGATACATGCAGGAACCACTCAGAATAAACTACAGTGCCCTTGTTCATTGGAATGAAGGAACACGTCACCCGGTGCAACTGTCTGGCTCTTTTGTCTGTTTTGAAGAACAACAGAAGTCTGTGTGCAGGAGAAAAAGCTTTATCGGCTTTTGTTACATGGGTAATACTTGCTGGTGGAATCAAATCACGTGTGGGTTTGGTCTTTTCATAACAAACAAAAGAAACACAATATCACAATTAATTATAGTTATTTAGTCATAACCTAATTAAAAAAAACAGTACAACTCATTAAAGACTGTTAATATGCTGTCACATTCATTTAGAGGTGTTTATAATATGAATATATGTACAAATTTCAGAGAACATTGAAAAATATTAGGATATCATTTTTTCCAAATTTAACCACCCCTGTGATTTACTTTATGTCTGGGCTCATTTTTTGTTTGTCAATTTTTATTTCTTGAAATCACTGGCCATTTTGCACTGGAGTTTAAAGGAATCGTTCAGCAAGCAGAAATTAGTGTTTTCACTTTGTTCAGGAGAAAATATAAATACCGCTCTCACTCTCACACTGTCTCGTCTCATCATGGATGGCTGTTGCTCAGCCGTTGTCCACCAATTGGAAGGTTGGTGGTTCGATCCCTGGCCCCTGCAGTCTATGTGTCCAAGTGTCCTTGGGCACTGGAGCTAGAACCAGGAGGCTATTAGCTTAGCTTAGAATAAGTAAACTGAAAATGGGGGAACCTGCATGCACCTTTAAAGCTCATCAGTTAACACATCTCGATTGTTTAATTCGGAGGCAAACATAAATATAAAAAACAAAAATTTTTAGATTTATGTGGAGGAAACATGGAGACATGAGGCACTGACTCACTGTTTCTTAATGGAAAATATCATGATCCACTTACAGCATGCTATAAATATCATATCATTCTCCACCTATGTACAACCCACGACTGAATGCAATGGTTCAGATGCCTTCTGTCAGCACTGTCTGAGGTCATTCTGGGACGTAGAAATTTCAGTAGACAACACTCAGGCAAAGTCTGTCAAGAACAGCTAATGGCCAATAATGTGTTTGACACCGTTTTCTTCCTCCTCTCTCAAATTGCAGAGGTGATCCGCACACGGCTACGAGAAGAAGGCAGCAAGTATCGCTCCTTCTTCCAGACTCTGCTGACGGTACCCAGGGAGGAGGGATACCGGGCGCTGTACCGCGGCCTCACCACCCACCTCGTCAGACAGATCCCCAACACTGCCATCATGATGTGCACCTATGAAGTGGTTGTCTACCTGCTCGGCCGTTAGCCCACCAGGTACGTCTCCTTCCTGTTTAAAGAGGGAGACAGTTAATTGACTGAGAAGGGGGACCCTTTGGCGCGGAGGAGGAGGAGGAGGAGGAGGAGTGAGGACAAGGTGTCAAAATGAAGACCAAAGGAAAACAAGAACACACTCTGGTGGACCAGAAGACATGGCCAAAAGATGAAGCAAAAAAAAGGAAGGAGGACAGCCCCTTGTTACCATATCAGCATCATCACCTCCAGTTAACTTTATCAGACTGATAGATAGAGGGCGCTAGCGCTCACAGAGGGGATAATATGGGTAGGATGAGAAAGGAGGCCCTGACACAGAAAGACACAGGAAGAATACCTCTGAAGGAAAAGATTTTAAGCACAATTCGGTGGCCTTAACAGAAAAGGTTTCAGTTTGCGTCCTTCTCTTTGAGTGAAGAGTGAAAAACAGCCTTTTTCACCCTCAGATAGAGGTGATGTTGTGAAGGGGAATGCTTGAAGGCAACTCAATATGACAGGATAGATGATAGGTACATGTGCGTCAGTATCAACAATCCGAGAATCTCTTCTTGGCACTATTTGTCTGCACTTGGCTTCTGTGCCACAAGACTACTGTACGATTAGATGATAAGGAATGTTCACGTAAAGCAGAATGTCAGAAGGAAGTTGGCATTTAAAACAAAGGCATTAGTCTGTTTTCAAGTCACCTGAAACACCCATCTTTGCACTACACAAAGTCTGGCTTCAAGCATTCCCCTGTGAACACTGCAGTCAGCCCCTCCCCCCCTCGATGGCCTGAAGTTCATACACAGCTAACAGGCCAAACACAATGATGAGCTTGTGATGGCCTGTCACTCAAACACACGCCTCAGAAACTAGCTTGTGTTTATAAAGAGTGGGTTGTTGCTTGTTTTATTCCTCTATAACTCAGCGCCTGGCAGTGACGACGCTCCGGCTGAAGCTGGCCTTCAGCGTTGTCAGTTTCTTTTTGTTAAAACTAAAATAAGATCGGCATACGAGGCCAGCTCCTGTCTGCACCCAGTCACTGCTCAGGACTTGAAAATCTTGCGTGAAAACGTGAGAGCAGCATGTCCTTTTTGAGATGTGAAGTGTGTGATTGTCCGAAAGGTACCAAGACCAAGTATCTGCTATTGGAGTGCTACTACTTGAATATAATGTGACGGTGTGGGGAAATGTTGGAGTGGGAGAATGTTGAAAGTTTCATCATCACCCCATAACCTGATTGGTGTGAGTGCGTGTGTGTGTGTGTCTAACATGTTGGTGATCTAACTGTGTTCAAGAATGTGTGTGTTTGTGCATCTGCAGTCATGTGTGCCTGCATGTATAATTAATATCTACTCCAGATTTCCCTCCACTATTAATCTTGCAAGACACTGCTGTTGGGATTGTGGGAAAGCTCCTGTTCGATACCAGCAGCTTTCAGTCACCCACCCATGTCGGTCCTTTCTTCTAGTGGCTTCCAAATGACCTGATAACATGCACTTTGTGGCCTTTTAGGGCTTGTGCTTTGCATTTTATTGTGTGGACAGTTTGAACTTGTACATTGTAAAAGAAAAAAAAAGTATTACTGTATATGAAAATGGTATTTTGCGCAACTGTTCTTAAAGCAGATATATTGTACAGTTTAGAGTTCTCAGTAGTTGTGAAGGATGTCCAAATGTGTGTATATAATATAGATACTGTATATGCATATCATTTGTTGTTTTTTCTCTGGAGCCCATGTTTGATCATGCTGTAGTTTGCATGTGCAATTTAACCTTGTTTTGACATGGACTGTTGACATAAGTATTGATATTGCTTGGCTGACTTTTCTTACAGTATAAGTTGTGGGTTTTTTTTTTTGTATTTGTATCTCGCTGTCACGCAAACATTTGTGCTTACATGAAGGCTGACAAAACGCTGCTGGACAAATACTTTCATGTAAGCATTTGTGCTGGAGCATCGGTTAGTGCTTTTTACAGAGTTTATAAAAAGTGTTCCATTTTGTAAAGTTTCCATCATTGGTAATGTTTACATTGCTCCTCACTTTCTGTCAGATTATTTTTGGTTCTCCTCGCAAAACATGTTTTGAATATCCAGATGGAAGTATTTTAATGTGAGCGTTCAAGAACTGGAATCATATTTCTACAATACTGTGCAGAGCACCATAGCAGTTTTGGGCTGTTCAAAACTGAATTTGACCGATCCAGAGTTTATTAAGCTTAGCTGTTACTGTAGCTGTTCACCACTTTGAACAATCAGTTCAAAACGTTTTTGTAGTATACACAAAGAATTATCTTTTGGGGAAATTTGGCACACGCATTTTTTCAAATTGTATCCAAGCACCTTTATTAAATTTTCCCTTGAATTCCTTTATATTGTTTATTATAAAAATGACATTTAGAACTTGTGTTAAGCAGAGAAAAGTTCTTCCTCCATGACCTCTCTGACCCAGCCGATGTGGTCTCGGTGTTCACTTCTCCATCTGGAAATGATCAAGTCTGTCTCCATGTTGAAAAATATTGTTTATTTCAGCAATTACAGAAAATCCGGTGCATTCATGCATGATTTTGTTCTTGAGCGCTCTCATTTTTCCCCCCTAGTTGCACTATCATTTCAGAGGCAAACCATTACCTTGTAATAGTTATTGATTTTCAGTCTCCATTGACATGTTGCTAACCCATAGTTGCCGTCGATGCTTGAAAAAGATTTGCTGACTCATTTTAAATGTCCATGTTTTCCTGTAAAACACTAATAGCTTTTATGTCTTTGGCTCCATTGCAGTAATAGTTGAGGTCAAATTACCAAAATGTGACATGAACAGACAACTGGACAAACACTTTATTTTTTACCTCTCATTTCAGTGTCTGTATGCAATCGAATGAATGAATTTGAATGAAACCTGAAACATTGGTTTTTGCCAGCTCAATCATTGATGTATTTTTGTTTGTTTGTTTTTTAAACACAAAAAAATTTAAATAAAAATCATCTTCACTCATTTGTTTGTTTCATTTTTTAATCTGTATATATTGTGCAGGTTTTTGCACTCCTGAGGATTAATGAATGATAAAAGAAATATTAGACTGATACACACAGAAAGTATATGATACGTATACACAAACACAGCAAAATGAAAAAAATACATATATGTACATCAATGTTAAAATGTTACACATGTTTAAGAAACTACAAGTGTATAAATAGAAATATGAGAATGAATTCCAGTTAACTTTTTGTATTTACCTGCTATCACCGCCAGGGGGAGCCAAATAGCTCTTGATAGAAATAACTAGTGCACAAGTTCAGTTTGCTAAATTTACTGATTTCAGTTTTCATCTCTCTAAATTGCACTTTGAAATGTCATAATTACAACTTCAATCAGTTGACCAAAAAAGTGAGATCGATCATACACTACCAGCAAACACACAGAGTCACACATGCACATGTTCACGGTCATTTTCGGACTCAAACGTTAGTGGCCATTGAAATCATCGATTTCCATTTACTTCTCTTTAATGCACGTGTAACACCTCCAGCACATTTCATCAACGAATGCGTGTGGGCGGAAATTGGAATAATCCATCATCATACTGTACATGTCGGGGCTGTGACTTATATTAAAAAAACGCCCATAAGACATTAGTTTGTATTGATTCTGTAGAGCAGCTGTTGAGGTTGTTTAGCACAAACAGCTCACACACTATTGCAGCTCAATGCAAATCAATCAGCCCTACTCTGTTTTACTTCAACAAAATTCACATCATGACCGCAAATCAGATTGATTGATTTTGTGGTTATGTATCTGAACTGACTTCCACTTAACAGCTGGTTTGTTTAGTGATGAAGATTCAGTTTGAAAACACACCCAGGATGTTCACAAGATCAGAGGAGGAAAGCATGGGGAGAATGAGACTTTCAAGAGCCGTCGGAATCCTGGAGGTTGTAATAACTGAGGAAAATGCTTTTATAAAATAAAAGGTGGTTAAAGAAAGTAAAACTGTTTTGATACTATTTTTTAAGTATGGATCATAATCTTTAAGATGAAAAATATAACTATGATAATAACATTGCAATTTTATGGTATACTTCTGTCTATTTGAAAAAGTGTTTCACAGAGATTTTTCTTTTCTTTTTCTGACCAAAAACATAACAATAATAATAAAACATAACTGGAAAATGCAATCACTCAAAGCAGATAAACCCTCAGTTAAAGAGGAAAGAAGTTAAAGCAGTTGTCAGTTGTGTTAGTATTGAAAATCAAATCATCAAACACTTCAAATATGGTCAGAAGGACTATGAAATTTGATAAAATAATATCCAGAATACCATTACAGGATATATGAAAACATATATGCAATAGATTATATTTCTCGATAAACAAACACATAAGATTAATAAAGTAAAATCATAAAACAGATGATCATAATATATCCTAAACTTCTAAATTATAAACTGAATTCATAATTTATAAATAATGGCAGCTGTATTGGCCTCCAAATCAGCTGTATTATTATTATTATTATTATTGTTATTATTATTATTATTACTAGTAGCAGTGGTAGAAGTAGTAGTAGGGGTAGTAGTAATAATTTTTGGTATAAGTCTATAAATTGATACAAAAGGAGTTTACGAGTATTCCCTGAATGCACCATCCGAGCCTGAGCCAATCGCGTCTGAGCCGAACGCTATGTTATGGTGACAACGACCAATGAGTGCTCGCTGTGCGGAGTAAACGGACACTGAGCGTCGGGACTCCTGAACGTGTCGAGCTGCTGTTTTATTGCAACAAAGAAACCGTCGATCATCGCACAAACACAAGTAACAGCGCCGGAATAAGGTTGTTGTCATTAACAGAGAAGAGGAGAAGAGAAGAAACATCTGGTTCTTCTGACCCTTGAAGAGAAGAGAGCGGAGACGAGTTGACTTTGTGCTCGGTGAGTGTTTGTTTACACCGGATGAGCCGAGCTGAGGATGTGGAGCAGCAGGTTATGTTTGTTATAGGTAGATGATCACATGGTCTACCTTTTAAAAACTACCTTTAGCCATGTCGATGAGTTATCCATAAAAGATGAACTCTTTTTACAGTGGGGATTACTTTTAGTTCGTCTCCATGTGGTCGTAGTTTGCAGTTTGCTCAAGTTCAGCACAACACTCACCTGGATGTGTTTGCATGATGTTTGTGTCCTCACCTGGTTCTTTCTGTGATCACACTGGTGTCACCTCATCTGTCATCTTACATCAGTCGTAATGGAATTGAAAGGTTGACTCAATCTGTGTATTGACTGAATATGATATGAGGAGAAAACCTTGACTTCAGCATCTTAGAAATAAGAAAAAGCTGCTTGTTCATTGATCCATTAATAATCCTTTATGTCTTGCGATCATTTAAAATGAACTCTTTTTGTCACACATTGCAATATGTCTTTGTTGTCTCCTGTCTCTTTATCTCGTGACATCTAGAAGTTATGAAAATTGCACTGTTAAATACTCTGCAAAACAGCATATTATAAAGCAGAACATCATTCGTAAAGGTAGCATTGTTTCAAAATTATTAACCTCTAATGGCAAATATTGAATGATCTAGTGTTTGCAGACCTTTAAAGATACTTTAGCATAAAAAAGTGTGACTGTAATACCAGCAGTTGTTTCAGAGTTATAGCTCCATATAAATGCAGAACTGCTTGTATTTTTGTGAAGTATCATCTTTTCTCATGGTTCTCTGTGAGCGATCAGTTCTCTCTGTGGCTACACCTTGACATTTGGTGAGATGGGTAAGGTGACAAGGATGTGGAAAATGGAGAGCAGGTGGCGGGAGCAGAGAGGGGAGGAGAGAGCAGGTAAGAGGATGAGGAGAGAGGAGAGGGATGGGAGTTTAAAAGGAAATGGAGACAAAGAACAGCAGAAACAGGAGTGAACAGGGGACACTCCCTCCTCACATGTACCAGCTGCAGCATCGCTTCATTTGGTTTACTAACAAGGCAAAAAAAAAAAAAAGTGTGTGTGCATGTGGGTGGGTGGAGTTTGTTGGTTGATGGATGACCTGTCGAGATAAAGGAGGAGGGAGGTCGGTTGGGGAGAGAGAAGGAGGGATAGAGAGATGTAGGAGGAGGAGAGGATGGAGCATTGTAGTGGTGACAGGGGGTCATTTATCTGTCTGTTGGATCTGACCAGCCGCTCACTGTGGGAGATCAAGCTGCTCACCAGCGGCTCCCCTCACCGGCTGTGGCTCTTTACTTCTTGTTGTCCATCTTCTATCCATATTTCCAAACTTTCCCAACTCTTTGCCTTCTGCTTCCAGCACTTCTTTCCCACTTTTCTCCATTGTCTCCCGTCCTCACCGCTGCTCAGCCGGCTCTTCTTTGCCGCCTCTTCAGCTCTTGAGCTCACTGACACTCTCAGCAGCTTTCAGCCTCTGCGCATCGACATGACACGTCAAACTAATTTTTAATATTTCAGCCGACAGCTCATATACTCGCAGTGACATTTTGACTGCTGTCACTCCTCACATACCAGCCGACGCTTCAACTATTCACACTTCTTCCAAACCATATCTGCCGCTTCGACTGCGGCTGAAAATTTTTAGACGCTTTCAGCACAGTTGAGTTGTGGTGACATTTCAGCTGCTTTCATCTTTTGCTTTTTAAATGTTCAAATGCTTTCATTTCCCACACTTCCACTAAGAGCTTTCAGTGCCTGCGCTTCAAATGTTTCGTTACTGACACACAAAACTGACAATTCAGCTTCCAAAGGGGTTGAAACTTTCCAAAGCTTTCAGCAAACGCGCTTCCACCTTTTTCAGTTGCTTTTGGCTTTTACAAAAAAAAAACATTTTTACCCATTTAGACCTGCAATTGTCAGTGTAAGTGAGCACACTTGAATTTCCCTCATAAAATGCATCCTTTTCCAGTCTTGCTGTACATTCTTTGCATTTTTCTCTCCCCTCCTTTTTGCAGCTCTCTCTCTCCCTCTTAATCTGTTTTCTTTCTGTCTTTACTTCCAGCTTTTTCCATCCCTTTTTAAAAATCTCCCCTTGTCCCCTTTATCCCTCCAGAGGGACTAATAAGCAGCATTATGAGTCATTGAGGAGAGAGGCAGATGGGATTCAGCTCGTAGTCCAGATAAGGGTTTTTAACTCAGCTGCGTCTTATCACACCCTGTCACTGCTACTTAAACTGAACAGATACTGCCTGACATTATGTATAGACTGGTAAAAATCCTCCAGCAGAGATAGTGGAGGTTGTGTTTGAAGCATGTTGTAATAATCCCCGTGCAGAGGGGTGCCAGTGGTGTCAGAGTGCTAATTTAAATGCAGTGATGGGCGACTTTTTCGGGTAGTTCAAGGCAACAGCTGCTCTGGAGTTGACTCAGTGTTATTGCACATCAATTAATCAACATCTTGGTCAGAGAGTAGAATTTCAAATCAGATTTTAGGTCCATTTCTCACCAGTTGCTGGACGTTTTGCTTATCTGCATTCTGCTCGCCGTCCCAGCGTGTCACCGCGCTCATCACTCCGCGACGCACGAGACGACTCGGTGACAAGACAGACAGGATTTTGTAGTCTGTATGAGCTGCTTTCCATCAGCCATCATTATTTTTAATTACTTTATTTCCCCGCCTCCCCCACTGTGCTTGTTTTGCGCCACTGCAGAGTACCACAGGAAGCAGGCTCTTACAGGAAGCAGACTCAAAGATCTGAACCTGTGAAGCCTCAAATTAGACTAAATCAAAGCACAAACGAGATCAGAGTGTTGTTTTTCTCGTGGTGAGAGTCACATTTTGTCTAGCATGAGCAAAGTGTAAATTTATGAACTGAAATGATCTGCCTAACAAGAGTTGACCTAGCAGTAATTTTTCATGATTGATTAATCATTAATAATTTTGCTGTTTGTGGAAAAATGTCCATCACAGTTTCCCAGAGCTGAAATGACATATTGAAATTACCTTTTTGATTAGCGGTTCAAAATCCAAGGTTATTCAATTTAATATCATGTAGGATGAAGAAGAAAGACAGACAGTTGGTCAGTTGTCTGCCACTTTTGTCCAGTCTGAAATGTCTCAACAGCTATTGGATGGATTTCCATGAATGTTAGTACACACATTCCTGTCTGGACGAATGGTGGTAACTTTGATGATCCCTTGACTTTTCATCTAGCAGTGAGGCTTTATTTTATAGCTCCATAGTTTCCAAATAATTTTCTAGGACATTTTCTGTAAAGAGCTGTGTTTGGAAAATGGGAATATAAATATGAAGTCATTACACATTTATCATCAGAAACATCATGCTCCTTTTATGTTGAGTTATTTATTTGCCTGTTGATAAATGTAATGTTTTTGCTTGTTCCAGTGACCTGCTGTGCCCTGACCTGGTTATTTTCTCTACTATTAGCACCAAATCACATCAACCTCTGCTTGCTTTGTGTTTCTTGCTCATTAGCAAATGTTACTACATGGTGAACATATCAAACATTTTGCCTGCTAATCATCAGCATGTTAGTATTGTTATTGTGAGCATGCTAGTATGCTGATATAGCATTTAGGTTAAGTGTGGGCCACAGAGCTGCTTGCACGGCTGCAGACTCATTTTTAGTTGATCGACTAATTGCTTTATAATTGCTCCATATGTAATAGATGAATCGATCGATGTCTGCATGACAATCTTTCTATCCATCTCTTTGTCTATCTGTCATTTATATCTCTCTGTCCTTGGACAACCATGTAAATGTATGCATCTTACCCTGGCAGATGGAGAGGGAATGGATTTATATTCAGCAGCCTTTTGTTAAGTCAGTGATAGACTGCTGAGCTTACAAAAATGCACATAGTCACACACACACACACACACGCACTCACACACATACATATACACAAATACTGGGCCGTCACTCAAGGAAAGCAGCACTCTCATGCACTGCTGCGCTCTCAAGTCAATGACATCAACTGCTGCAGAGAGAAACAAACAGGAAGACGGTGTGTTCCTTGTGCCCTTGACAGGTGCTTAGTGTCTAAATGCCGTGTACAACACTTGTGTCTGTGTGCACCTGTGTGTGTGTGTGTGTGTCGAGGCAGTGTTTTGTGCCTACTGATGCACTGGTGAGTCACAGAGGCCATTACAATGACAGGATAACTCAAGCAATAGTGCACTTTGCAGTAATATGGGCAGATTTCCTCCTGGTGGCTGCCAACAATACAGTCAGCGTCAGAGATGGGAGAATGTCATACGTTTCCAGAAAGTCAGTTGCTGTGTGCAGCTCTACTCGTGAATCTCCTTGCATTTTAGCTTGCTCATCATTTTGTCAGAGTGAGGTTGACGCTGCCTGGCATCTTATTGTCACCCTGCGTGACACACATCAGTTTGTTAAGGAAGGATTGCAGCAGTGAGTCATTAAGCAAAGTCCTCACAGGGAAGGCTGCAGGTTTGGTCTCAACATTGCAATCGTCATCTTGGTAACAAAAAATCCCACGTGGTTAATGTCACAACAAAAATACTTGGTTAGGGTTAGGAAGACCTCGAGGTTTGAGTTCAAATAATTATGTCACTCACATGGGTGAAAGTCCTTCATGGTATTTGGATGCTCTGTGCTCTCCACAGATGTTATCACAACTACAAGTCAGGTTATTTGAATGCAGACTAAGGCTACAACATTGATAGGGACCCCTTTCTGGCCAAGATGAAGTGACTGAGGAAGTTGTAAAAATTACGAGGAGGCCTAAAATAATTGTTTGTTTTTAACCATGCAGTAGCCCCAGAAAGGCTAAAAACCAAAAACATTTGCTTCCTGTTGCTTTTTGAATTGATTTCAAAATATTATTGATTACATAAAAATCCCTGAGAGGCCTCGCCCCAAGTTGCTTAGGACATCGCTTATTGTCGATGTCCCTTCCTGCTCCCCTAGATCCTCGGATGCATCATTCCTTTTTGTTTCAAGTTCTAAATTGATGCACAAAGATGATAGTACTGTCAGGGCTCCTGGACATTGCATTGACCCATCTGAAGAGATCAGGGCTGCTTGATGATTTTACTCTCTTTGTGTTTTATATCTATTTTTTTTTGCAGTAGTATTATGAGGGTCTCTCTCTCTCTCTCTCTCTCTCTCTCCCTCCATGGTACTCTGACCGCTGTAGCCTCCGGGACGCCACATCACAACTCTAATGCAAACAAGTTCGCTCAAGTATTTGTAGGGACAATTCTGTCCTCCCAAAATATTGGTAGGGACACGTCCCTATGAGGCAGCAGTGGAGTTGGAGCCCTCGGGGGAGACAACAGGAACATGAACTCATTATTGTTGTGACAAACAGGCCTGATTTGCAGCTAATGTCCCCTCCTCGTAGACGCCGTCATCTTGGCTCATTTATGCTCTTCGTGTCACGTCTTGTCACCTATGGTTTGGCTTCCCATCGGTCCCAATCATCTCAGCTGACATCTTTTCTGATCCGATGGAAAGTTTGCTCCATCTTTTGTTTTCTGAGTAAAGTGGGCTGCATGGAGGGAGTAGCTGTGTGCTCATTTACATATAAATGACAGCAGCGTCTGAGGTGCTGGACTCTCGCTCATTTGTCATTTTGCGGTAATTCAGTGCCTGCGTGTTTGTGTGTGTGGTTCTCCTCAATATTGAAATGTTTCTTTTCTCTTTTGCGTGTGTGTCAGTGCAGCGTCACTGTGGGTCAATGCTGAGACTATCAGCTGTGAATCAGCTGCCTCGTGCTGCAGTCTGCCTGTGATTTCATGGCTTCTATGAGACTATCTGATGGCTTTTCCAGTTGGATAAAATCAATTGACTCGTCCTGGAATGTAAGATCCTTTTTGGCAAGAGCGAAACATTTTAGATAATTGTGAAGAAAACGTGATGGCATGAAAACTAACACAGTGTATTAAGTGCTCTGATCCGCTCTTAGCACACAACGAATGTGTTGCGTCAGTTTTTTGCTTCACAAAAAGGAAAAAACAACAAGCAGACAGTCACTTTAAAAGCCTTGAAGTCTTCTCGCATATCATCTCTCAGAGTGTTTTTGTAACAGGAATCCTGGCTGGCTTCTCCAACTATTTACTTATAAACCCCAAAATAGACCAGACAGCACTCTGAGGCCTGGTTACCACAAATCACATTCACACTAATATTAGATGTGATATTAGATTTGTCCTCAGGCTTTAAAAGGACTTGGATGAACCCAGCGCTGCGACGCTTGTGGGAAACTCAGCCAATGACATTTTTTTTCCACTGTAGGATTGCCTTTGAGCTGGGAAGTATGACCAAAATATCTATAGCACAGTAATGTTAAACGTTAACATTGATACTGTCAGTACAGATGGTACTTTTTCAAATTACTCTTATTTGCATTCTTGCCAAGAGATAAGAAATTACTAATCTCATGCCTGTAGAATATATGAGAACCTACAGCCAGCAGCTTGTTATCTTAGATTAGCTTGAAGACTGGAAACGAGGTGTCAGAAGGTAAGAAAATCTGTGAAAACTAGTGAGCTTGATAGGTGCTGGTAAGCGGATTCTGTTCCCTTTGGACAAACCAGGGTAGCTGTTTCCCCCTATTCCAGTCATTATGCTATATTAAGCTGAGCAAATAAGCTTAATGTAGCTTCTCAAAAATGACAAACTGTTCCTTTAAGGCCTCAGCATGCATCCAATGAGGCAGTGGCTGGACTGTCAAACAGCATCTGAAACACTGCGTAACTGGGCAGGACAATATTTGAAGCTTTCCGAAACCAACAATCCAACAATCTTTACGTAGCCAGATGTGTGCAGTTGTGAATATAGGCAGGGTTTAAATTTTCGTCTTAAGTTGTCTTCATTAATGTTTACACAACTTCTTTCATCATTTTTCCTGTGCACACTTGAAAGCAACATCACGCCCTTACCCTTGTTTGTATGGTTCATGGTGGAGACGGGGTTTTCCGACTCGTCTTTCAGCTCTGCCTGTAGACTCAAGCAAAACAGGTTCAGTTGAAGCATACTGAGACCTTTGGAATCAGCTCTCATCATGTGCATGTTGTTTTGTTACGTGTAGAATGAAAGCAAGACAACTTCGTATGTGCCTGGCTGTCGAGGAGCCGTTGTAGTTTTTTAGCTGACCACTCAATAAGTCATCTTGGGGGAAGGGTTTACGAACATACCTACACGAGCCAAATGAGACCAGTCACTTGCAGGTCGACTCCTGATGGCGGGCCTCGGTATGTTTTTGGTTTTTCGCCCGGCTCCACTTGGCAGGTACTCCGAGCCAAATGGGAATAGACTGAGGGAATGTGTTTTTTGAAGTCATCACAAAAGCGAGCACTGCCATAACTGATTATTGATTTTGACTCCTTGGACTGTTGAGTCTAAGCGATTTCTGTCCACAGCTGTCAAGGGGAATTGCCACTGTGGCACTTCAGCTCCATATATCCACCCACCTATTATCAAATCATTGTATAGCTCCATTCACGCTTGAAGCGAGCTGTCCATATCAAATTTAGCAAATGTTAGTGCTGCAAGTGCAAAAAAAACCCACAAAGGGAATGGTTTGTTTTTATTGAAATTATGTTGCAGCAACACAGAATTATGCAAAAAAAGATGAAAATATGTCCATGTGAAAGAGTGAAATCCCTTGTCAGCCGGTCACATGACTCTAGTAAAATCCTCCAGCTTCTCTGGCTTGGATGGCAGAGCTGCACAACACTGTTGATGGTATCAGCTAATACTGTGGGACAGCCTGTGTTTAAAAAGTGTGAGGGCATTTCCTTCTCTGCCTCCCACTCTCTCCCTCTTTCTCCCTTTGTCTCTCTCCGTCTATTTTCTGGCCATAATTACAGAGCTCATGAAAGCGTTTAGAGTCTCATGAATATTTAGGTTTTGGAGGGGAAGTGTCAGGGGAGACCCATGTGTGGCTGGTCTGCCCTAATTATGGAGATGTGCCTCCACACCCTCTCTCTCTCACACACTCACACACACACTTAAAATGAGAGAGGAAGGTCAGGAAAATGATCAAAAGCCTCCAATTTGGGAAAAGCTAATATAGGCTTAAACAAAGGTATAAGCGCTCTGAGAAACTGGCGCACACACACATGCACACACACACAGCAGGGAGATAATAATAGCACAGCTGGTCGTGGCTTGCAGCTGGTTCTTTCTGCTCACTATTGTTTAATAGTGAGCTAATGATTGACACAAGCCTGGCAGATTAGTCAATTGTGTGTGTGCGTCTGGGGGCTGGGATTTTTTTTTGATGTCATGTCATGCTAAGTCATAGTAGGGATGAACAGAAGTGTGACTCATTGACTCTATGATGGACACCATTGAGTCAAGGAGAGACAGAAGAGGCGAGGGGGGGAGTCATGCCTTTTTGGCTGGAGAAAGCCGGAGAGGAAGGAAGGAGGTGCGGTGAACAGAACTATGCAGAAACGCAGAATTAATTAATTAGAGCTAAAAGAAGGATGGAAGCAGAAGGAGCGAGAGGGGAGGAAGATGGGAAGTTGGGGGGGGAGGAATTAAAGGCGGATGAGACAGATCTGGTGGAAGGGAAAGAAAAACGGAAGGAGGGAGCGTACGAGAGGGTGAGCAGACGGAGAGAGGAAAGGGGAAGTCAGGAGGGTGTGTGAGAGAGAGGAAAAAGACGAGTGAAGAGAAGGTGAGAAAGACGCAAACGAGAGAGCCGGGGAGGTGAGAGGTTTGCATTTTGAAGGAGGCTTGTATTGTAATGAGTCATTCCAGACAGGGAGGCTGGTGAGGGATGGAGGTGAGTGGTGAGAAGAGAGGAGAGAGGTGTAAGGAAATGTGGAAGAAAGATGAGAGACCTAAACAGCACATTAGGAAGGTAGGAGAAGAGGAAGTAGAGCGGAGTGTGTCACTGCAGATGGTGATGTCTTTGTAAAGGTGAGAAGCGAGGGTGGTGGATTTAAACACAACAGGCGCACGTTTAGTCCTGGAATAGAAAATAGCACGATAATATAAATGATTCATTGGTGCAGTTAGTCAGGTGTACGTACTGTGTTTTATAAATTCATAATGCTCACATACTGTCGCTGAGCTGAGTTAAAAATGACCCCTTAGGCTACTATTCACATATGCATTCATTACTCTGAGATCAGCAAATATAACATCCAGTCAGCCTCAGATGCTGCAGATCCAGAGTCACATAAATGTACAGACAGGGGACAAACCAAAGGAAAAATCAACATGAATCCGTCATCATAAGGTGTCCATGAGCCTCCAGCTTTAGAGCTCCTTGGCATATGTGGGAAATGATGTCGCTCCAAAATCTCCCAGAGGTACTGAATCGAGATCTGGAGACTACGGAGGCCGTATTCTATGGTTAATATTTTCATACTCATCAAACCACTCACTGGCCCCTTGTGCCCTCTATGGAAGAATCTGCATCTTGTGTATGAGAAACAATATTAAAGTCATTGTGTGTCGGGCACGGAAATGCCAACTTTGGCTCCCTTAATGACAGTATCAGACAATACAATCTTTCACCTCTGTGATGACATCATCAGGGTTATTTCAGGTTAGGATTGGAGGCTTTTTTTGCAGAAAGTCCTGTGTTACAATTTGAAAATGAAAGAGGTCTGTTGTTTGCCCGTCACAAAGGGTCAAATGCTGCATTTATGTCCCATCAGAATCATTGTAATTTTGAGATTCCAACTTGTAAACAGCATTCATGTCAACGTTTAACTTGTAAATTACGACAGAGGAGCTTGGACTTTTCTGAAAAGAAAAAGACAGTTGTTAAAGGCAGTTAAACCCAAATTCAATGTTTATAGTGTTACATTGTCAATGCACAGTATTTTTAACACTCTATTGACCAACTCTGTTATCAACTGTCTTTAGCTGTCCTGTGACATGAACGCTTGCTAGTTTTAAACATATGTACTATCCATCTGATATAAGTGGAACAAGGCATAAACAAAGACAGTATTGCATTGCATTACAGGAAATGAAGGATCCAGTGTTTAGTTTCTGCTATGTCCAGCCTTTTTTTTTTTTTTTTTAAATTATGTCTCTTGCAAGTCTCCTATCTGTATGGAAGCACAATATTATATCACCAGAGTAGCTCTTTAATTTGAGGATGATAATAGAGATTATTAATAATAAATTCCAGCAAGAATCAAGATTGTTTTGGATTACATTTGGCTATACACCCAAATATGTGATATAGAAAAGCCCTGATGTAGATCATTGCAGTCATGTTCTCCAGGCACTGTGAATGGAAATAAAGTATGAATGAGTTTTGTTGTTGCTTTTATAAGAAACATCCTCTTGCTCACAGCAGCATCCAGACATTAAAAGCGAGCTCATTCCCATGACCGCATGACTAAAGTCTTTGCTAACTACCCTGTCACTGTTAAATATCTACAGTAGGCCGGGAAGTTCTGTCTGCCACTTGAGTGCTGTGGTCAAGACTGGAGATCAGAATCGTCTCACCGCCACCATGTGTGAGCTTTCATCAGGCCACTTCACAGCCCTTTGAGCCAAAACCAGACCACCGCCACACGCTGTGAAGGCACGCCGCTGCCGCGCAGACGGTGACACACACACACACACACGCACACACGGCTGTGATTACGAACACAGGCGCACACACAAACACACGTGTCAGCACCACTTATAACAGACCACAGTTTGATGAGGTGTGTCACCAGTCTGAGAGGAGTGGAGCCCACTCTGCATATGTGTGTGTGTGTGTGTGTGTGTTTGTGGGAGAGAGAGAGAGAGAATTGTTTAGAAGTTAGTAATCACTTAATCACATAATAACAATCACTGTTCATCAACCAACTCCAGACAGTCAGTGCACTGGACGGGCTTATAATGTCATTCAGCAGCTGTGTGTTTATGAATATTTATGTGTGTGTATGTTGTGCTGTCAGTGGAAGGCGGGAAGAGGTGGAGGAAATGATGTATGTATATATTACACTTAATGTTTATTTATGTATGCTTTATATGAGCCGAGAATTGAAATGAATAAAGCATTGAAGTGGAGCCTGCAGTCTGTCACGAAGCCTTTAAAGTGTCATAGAGTGTCCTCAGCGCTGCATCTCGCTGAGGTTTCTTATTTTATTTTGCTACTTCAAATGTGACAGACGGCTTTTGACACTATTTTCCTTTTTTTTTTTTTCAACCTGAGTTGGCGGATATTTGTGAACCTGGAGAGATAAAGTAGTAGTTACAATGAAAATGTCACCCAGTACTCGTCAAATATGCACCCCCCCATCTCTCTCTCTCTCTCTCTCTCTCTCTCTCACTCACACACACACACACACACACACACACATAAAGATTTAAGCTGGAAGTAGAGTTGAAAGGAAATGGAAATTGGCGTGTTCTCACAGGCAATAAATATAGTGGGAAAACAAGCCCTGCACCGGGCTTTGATTGCCACAGTGTGTGCAGGACTCCAGTCACAACTTTATGTGAGTCATGGGGAGAGTGTGTGATTAGTTTCTCATTTTACCTGCAGTTTATATTTTTTCCTCATTAGCTTGACGGACCAATTTTAAGGTGAGGAAATACATCCTCTTACCTAAAACCCCAGAAAAATCCTACTGAGACTGTCATTGCTGTTTTCTATATTACATTTTTTTTCACGCTGCCAGAGAACATTCGAGAAGCCACATTGAACTTGAATACAGATAATGTTGCCTGTATTTCTAAATCTGAAAAAATCATTATGACATGCATTGGCTTGATCTGTCATGACCTCTGACTCATCTACCGACTCATTAAACCTACAGTAACTGTTTTGCCCTATTGGCAGCTGTCATTGATATATAAGGAACTTGATGGTAAATAGTAACTTATTTATACATCCAGCATTTATGGAGGAAAAACCATTCATGTAGTTCTATTTGTGTCCACTTAACAAAAGCCAGTCCATTATTGACTCTCTCTCTTTAAGGCAATCTTTAAGGCTCCCTTCAATATAAAGATTGTTACAATTAAAAATTGTGATCTCTTGAGTGACTATTTATTGCATTATTGAATTAAATGAATCAAACTCAATTGCCTCAAACTTCAATTATCTTTGACATTTCTACACTCTGTCTTCTCGCTACTAAGTGGCCAACATATACACCAGTACTCACATAATGTATCTGTGATATCAGCTGGTCGATTTAGCCGTCTGGCTATAGTCTGTAGTTTGCATACTGATAATCAAATTTGGCATTCACAGGATCCTGCAGCTAGAACATGCTCCGGCCTGAATCGTGGCAAATATGGAGAATACAGGACACTCCATAATGTTAAGACCTTTCTCATGCAATAACATACGATTATTTTTTGACTTAAATCATTTGGTTGATTTAACCTTTACATGTATTCTCCCTAATTTTTTCTCCATATCTAAAGAATCTCTCTTAATGCCATCTAATTGCTTGGTTGTTAGATATAATTTCCTTGTATGTTCTTCTGGTTTTGTTGCAGTAAAGATGTTAGTGAAACAAATTCTTCTTCCTCCTGTATTATTAGCTGTGACTTTCAGCAAAACCACAGCCTGTCTTGTCTTCACCACCAGAATCATCTCATCTTCAGTCACCTCCTGGTGTAGAGGAAAGACCTCCACTGTGGCTTTTGCACCCAGCTACGAGCACACACCAAACTCAGTTTCAAAATGAGTGTACTGCAGCTCATAGAGGACAGAACAGAGGCACTGTGTCATCCACGTCAGCATTTTGTGCTTTACTACTGAAAATGAGTTTGTGTGAAATTCAGTTTGTGTGTGTGCACGAGAGAGAGGAGGAAAGAGAAAGTGAAAGGAGAAAAAAAATACACTAGCTCTTGTGGAGGATTACAAGAGATGATGAGCACTTAGTGAAGCAGATGTGTGTGAGTAGAAGAATGAGTAAGATAAGGTTCAGATGTATGTGAGAGAAAGAGAGAGAGAAACCATTCCAAGAGACAGAGAGGGCATCTGGTTCACATGATATAGAGAGACCATCCCCCACTTATCATTTATTTATTCATATATTTTTGTTTTCATTAAGAGAGGATCTGGGTCAGACACAGGGGCATGTGTGTGGGAAGGAGGGAGAGGAAGGAATAAAGAAGAAGACAGATGTTTCTGTACAGTGAGGACTGAAATCTGCCAGTTTAGACAGACAGATGAGGGCCGATGGCAGATATGTGGGCAGATGCAGAGTGGTGAAGACAGACCGGCATTCAGAGAGACAGACGCGAGCCAGCTGTTTGTCATCTCGCTTTTCACAGCCCTTCGGTCGGAAACCAACAGGTGTTTGTATTCAAATGACAGATGCAGACAATTTGTGGTAACATGTTGTGTTGCAGCGTGATAAGAAAAGCGTCGGTTTGCATCAGGGTTTCAGTCTCCGAGCTGGTTTATCTGCATCTGTAACAGATCTGACTGATCGCCTTGAATTAGTCAAAGAAACAGGAGGTGGCTGTGAAACTGGAGAGTCAGTACACCCAACTTACAATGTGTGTATGTGAAAGAGAGAGAGAGGTAGAGACGTCAAGAACAGACAGCAAATTCATTTCTGTTGATATTAGTTTGATAATTGAGCATTTGAGCCAGTTTTCAAGCAGAACAAGAATATTTGTTGCTTCCAGTGCCTCATATTTTGAGATTTGCTGCTTTTATCTATTTTACATGACAGTGAACTTTAAAGTGTAACATATTTTTGAGTTTTGGATTGTTGGTCGGACAAAGAAAGCAACATGCTTTTGGGAAATCTTGATGGACATTTTTCACCATTTTCTGGCATTTTATTAACCAAGCAATTAATCAATTTGCCTGTTAAGTAATCAAGAGATTATTTATTAATGAAAATTATTGTTCCTTGCGGCCTAGTGTGGATTGTTCTGTGGACTGGATGGTGTGTGTGTGTATGTGTGTGTGTCTTGTGTTGTCGATGTCAACTGCAAGGTCCTCAAGTTTTTTTCTTTTTTTTTGCTTAAACAAGCCAAAAAAGCTAAACTACACACTCTGACTTTTTCCCTTCATTTGTGGTTAAAGATGGTTTAAATTATAGTTAGTGTGTTTGACAACTGTGCTGATTTAATCTGGATCTGTGAACCATATCTGGCAGACAGAAGTATTCTGCGCTCGAGGTGTGGAAGTTGTCCATCCTGCCAGTACGTGGAAAGATTTTTTTCAAAATTTCTTTGAGGAAAAGCTTGCTGCCGTCACATAATCGAAAATTCCTGGTGTAATATATCTCTTTCATACGGGAGAGTGGCCCTGGGGAAATATTTGGTCCGTTCAAGGGGAAAGGAGGAGAGGAGAAATGACAGGGAGATGGAGCGATGAGGAAAGCAGGGGAGATATGGAGACGATGGAGCAGATGATAAGAAGCTCATTATTCTGTTCCTATATTTGGCTCTCCATGTCCTCCTCTCTTACTCTCCTGCTCACAGTGGAGACATCCTCTGTGTAGGCCTACATCCTACTGGAATCTGTCGGCCGCCTGCATGCCTGTCTGTCTCTGAGTGTGTGTGTGTCTCCTCAGTACTTCTGTAGTTGTCATGGCAACATTAAATCGTCTGGTATACGAGGGTGTTTTCGGGGAGGTTGATGCACAATGAGCCCAGTTCTTCTGTTTCCAGCAGGAGATGTTCATCAGCTTGACCTTTCCCCTCACCGGAGCAGATAAGTATTTGAATGCACAAGCCTCCGTCTTTTGCTGCACTGAGTTTGGACTCGGTTCTCCTGTTTGTAACGGCTCTCCTGTCATTACAGCGGCGCGAAACTGAAAGGCGTCGCTTGGCGCTCGTAGTGTTTGAATGTTTACTGATGCTCAACCGCCGCTGCTCAGTGTTGACTTTTTCTTTGCCTGTAGGAGAGAGGAGAAAGAATCAGTCACATGTGCACAAAAATCTTATTATTTCTCCTTCTTCATTTTCCAATGTGAAGAAATATATTTACACTCAATGGGGTAGGACTTCAAGAAATGATCCTTTTCATTATGGGTTAATCTGTCGAATGTTTTGGGTGAGTATATAGAATGTGAGAAAATAAAGAAAAGTACACACAACCAGTTCTTAAAGCCAAAGTTTGTTTCTGTCCAAACCCCCCAAAATATTAAATTTATAATGATGCAAAATAAAGAAAAACAGCAAATCCTCACACATGAGAAGCTTGAATGGACAAATATTTATATATTCCTGAATAAATGACTTCCACTACAGTGAAGTGGAGTCTGAATAACACTGACTGCATAAAAGCAAAGTTTGACATTTTGGGGAATATTCGCTTTCTAAGAACATGATTGACAGTGCTCTGACATCTTTTTTTTTTTGTTCTTTTTTTGTTCTCTGTTTCTGTTTGTGTCATGAAGTTGTTATCCCAGTTTGAACTGTGGAAAGGTTTTGGAAAACTCAACAACAGTTTGATGAAAAGATATGAAAACAGCTCCTAAAGCAGATTCAGATATTTTACTGCTTTTTCAACACTGCTGGACAGTTTTTACAGTCACATGCTGGAGGCATCACAAACATGAGCAGTCAGACAGGTTGTAAACACACTAAGTCACCACTTTAACCTGCTCATCTAAACCACTTATTTGGAAACGTAAATAAAGGCGAACTTCAAAATTATTACCCAGACTGTCTGCTGTACACATCTGTTGCACAGCAGAGCTGCCTCCTCATTGACTGAACACAGAGTCGTGCGAGTGAAATGTTGTCATAGCCATTAGTCCAAAGCATCATGAATAAGGCTCAGGTTCAGAAAAATAAATAGTGTAGCCTATAGAGTTGCAAAGTAGGAGGTGTTGTTTTGGCCAACCAGACTTCCAAAAACCAAAGTCCCTTTAATTTTCTACATAAACAGTGTTAGACTGGCAGATGAAGCGCTCACGGAGTTTGGATGGGATTCTCTAAGTTGAATCATCAGTAGAAGAGACTGACGATTGCTTAAGAGCCTGTCTGGTTCTTTTGATTAAAAAGTCAATGATACATGTCTGTGCCCATAAAATGAAAGGACAGAAGTTCACTTCGACTCCCATTGTGCATTTCTGTGAGAAACATTCAATCACTGAAATTAAATTTCTGCGAATAAGAGCAAAATTCAGGCGTTAGATTATTTCACTTTCAGAGTCTGGGTCAGTATTGGATGAATTCAGCGTGGCGTTTTGTTTCCATCTGTGCTGATTGTGACCTCTATGGAGGTGATAGCTGCAATCTATCATATCAATCTAATGTGATTCATCGAAAATAAAGATGCAGTTATTTAAAGTGATTGCTAAAACTTAACCCTGTAATACTGTTAAATTATCCAGAAGACTCCTGTCTGTCTATGGTTCATGGTTAGCAGCTTAATATTTGAATATGAATGTAGAGCACATACACGCTGAGCTCTGTGAATGAGCCGTAGAGCGAGGGAGAGTGTTGGCGAGGTCAAGGCAGAGCTGGACGGACAGACGGACAGTGAGTGACACCTGCAGAGGCCTGCTAATCCCAAAGTAAAGTAGATTACTGTAGCAGCCTGGTGCTCCCTGCCCGTCTGCCTGGAGGAAATGGAGCTGCCATAAGCTGCTAAGTTGCTGCAGGCTGAGAAACTGCTGGCTGCGTTGACCAGAAGGCTGCTCGATATCACTCAGCTCTGCTCTGAAGCCCTCGACTCTTCTTTGACCCGTCTGTCGTCTCCTACGTGTCACTTAACCTGCTCTGCTGAGTCCTGCTGTTGTACAAGGTCTGTCTGTGTGGCTGCTGTCACTCTGATCTATGTACCGTGTGTGTGAGTGTGTGTGTATGTGTACTTGCACACAAGTGTAGTTGCAAAGAGCACTTGAGTTATTGAACAAGTAGTGTTTATATGAGATAATGACAAGTGATAACAATAATAATGAATTTTGCTTTTACAATTACACCCCAGCATTTCTGACTGAAGCAACTGAATATTTTAACTATTTTTATCCTATTTAAATTTCCTTGAATGTCTTTTTTTAATCAAACCCATATTGACTAACTGATCACGTCTCTCCTTTTGCTTTTGTATTTACTTTTTGCATTACATCTTTTCACATGATATGCATACATGCAGTGGACATTATGTGCTGCCTGCTAATCACAATTTAGCATACAATGTACCAGTACCATATACATACCATGTTACAGAGCTACAACGCAATACATGGGTTTGGTGCAAAACATTTTAATCAAAAATGAATATATACTAAGCTCATTTTTGTGCAAACATATCAGAAGAGATCATCAAAAACATCATAATATAGTCAAACCACGGACTCAACTCCACATTCAACTGATCGAATGTGGGTTAAAAGTGTGTAGTCATGCTTGATTGCTTCATGTGGGATATACATTTTCAGAATTTCAAGGGACCCTGTGGAATTTGTGACCACCAGAAGTGCTATGAAGCAATGTTTTGATCTTGTGTGTTCGCACAAGGTTCATGCATCCACTGATTGGCAATTGATGGCGATTAGACACCAAGAAACAAAGCACCTCGTCATGAAAGGTACAGAACACAGTGTGTAAATAAAATAGGTTTCAAAGTACATGAAAAAGTACTTTCACACATGTTAGGTCCCAAGAAACATGGTAAACAGAAACTTTTTTTTTACAAGAGATCCCTGCAATCCATGTGAAAGTATGAATAGTTTTTTTTTTTTTTAAATAAAAATGAGTCATTTTTACTTTTGACCTTTCTCTGCTTTGTTTTAAATCATCAGTTCCATTTTAAATTTCCAACCTCAAACAGATTTCACAGTTTGTTATGTGTTTGCTGAATGGTGAAATTGTTTTTTTTTGCTTGTGATCTTCACTCGGCAGTAAAAATGTTTTGGTCATTTAATTACGTTAATTATTATTACATATGGCCGTGAGTGATCGTTGGCAGCTGTTCAGTTTCGCAGGTAGAGATGCTGCAGGTGTTCCAGGCTTGAATTATAGGTATAAATGATGTTTGGTGATGACATAGCCACACCTCTGTTTTGCTGAGTTACATATAAACACACAGAAATGTTGACTCGGCGAGTGAGACAGATAAAAACAACACAAACATGAAACTATGGGGGGGAGGGGGGTCTCTGTGGGCGCTGGTGGCAGCGGCATCACACAGTATGACAACACCACAGAGTGCATGTCTCCTCTTCTGACAAGGCTAATATCACATTTTGTAAATGGCTCTCTTTGCGCAGCATGACTTGCGGTAGAAGGAAAATATGAAACTCAGGGTTGATGTGAACTTTAAATGCTGCTCCAGCAGACAGGCTTCGTGACGATACAGTTTCTGGATGCACAACACCACAGAGAGGAAGGAAAAGGCAGTAAGGAAACTAAACACATGTTGTGTAAATGCAGGAATTTCGATATGTCTACGTCTATGTGTGAACTTGCCGAGTGCAGCCCTGATGACTTCCTATCTGTGCGACTGGTTTATTGATGAAAGGCTACCCTGTGGTCTTCACATTTGACTGACCTTTCACCTTTGGCCCTGGCCTGGACAGACACAGACAGGATAACGACATTTCTGTTCAATCCTGAACATCATTTCAAAAAGTTCAAAGTACAATAGCTGACCACTTTCTGAACCCATCAGCGATTGTGACAGTAGCGCTCAGGTTAATCCATCCTTTCCCTGTGCTTGTCCGGCAGCTTGTTCCTGTGTGTGTGTGGGAGTGTGGGGGTGGATGTAACGTATCGGTGTCTCCACCGATTGCCTTTGTCTCCGTCTCTGTTTTTCTATCTGATCTTCTGTCTGCCTGTCTCTGACCCGGTTTCTTTGAAGTCATGACTCAGATCCTGAAACAAATGCTCGATTCACTCGACTGGTGTGAGGAGATGATGCCGGACGTGTGTCACTGATGGTTAGTTAAGATCCTGCTTCCTGTAGTATCTTCAGAGTTGTCAGATCTTGAAGTGAAAAGAAAGATACGCTGTTTTCACACAGTGTGGCATGTTCGTACATGTGAATCATGTTGACAATAAAAGGTCTAGGCTGCCACAAGCCATAAGAAAAACGAATAAAATGTCTCTAAAGCAGCATATACAGGAGAGACGGCAGTGTGCTAGAAGCAATTTGAAGTTGTGAACACATTGTTTTTTCTGTCCCTGTGGTCAGCTGCTGTATATTGCACTATGGCAGTAATGTTCTTATTGTCGCACACCTGAGCACAAGCTAAATTTACAATGCGGCTTTTAGGCGACACTTATGACTTCTGGCCTCGGAGGCTGGCTGGTAAAACAGATTTACCAGTATTACTTTACTACTACTGAGTCCTTACCTTTTCAGCCGTTCTTCACTTACAATAAGTGCCGCATTTATTCTCTGCAGACTTTCTCATTAGCTCGGGCGTTTTTAAGCCAGTGTGTTTTAGCACAGTGTTAACCCCAAACCCAAATGTCAGTGTCAGCGCTGATGTGTCTGCAGCTGTAATGCAATCAGCGCTTCGGAGTGACGACCTTAAATTTGTCGAGATTCTCCGCAAATGTTGTCCAGGCCCCTTTAATTGAAAGATTTGGCCTTTGGAAGACATTTAATTGACAAATGATACAGCTATGTAACGAGAGTCTGCAATCAGAGGTCAAATTTGTGTGCTTTTCTCGCTCTCTGTGGGTGGGAGATAGCCACCTATCACAGGCCGATCTGTGCGTGTGTGTTAATGATTTAGGGTCTCTGTGGGACACTGAGGAGGACTTGGCACGTGGCAACGAGAGGTCAGCACTGACAGACGCAGACCAGCAGATGTTTGAGAAAGGGGAGGAGGAGGGACCGTGTAGGGAGGGGAAGAGAGGGGAGACACGGGGAAGAGGATTGGCAGTGGGAGAAATTGTGGGAGGAGAGGAGTGGCAAGGGTGGTGCTGGATAGATTGATGGATGGATGAGTAGAGACAGAAGAGATGTGGAGCACAGAGAGAGACAGAGACGGGGGGAGGTGAGAAAGAGGCCATCAGGCGGCTATTAAAAGAAAAAACGAGGGAGGGGGAGGCACGAATTCAAATGAGATAAATTTGAAACATCAGTTGTGAACAGACTAAAGCCACGTTTTAAAATCGCCCTTTAAAATACAACATTTTGAAAATGCTTGTCTAGTGTAAACAGGAAACACATGCCATATGATTGTCATGTGATCTCGGGCTTCTTATTATCACGTGACATATTTTTGAGAACTCTGACTTGCTGACACGCTCCATTGTTCAGACTCTGAAATAACAAACAACCATTCAGAAATTGTGAAATTCGGTCTGGTGGAAATGAGGTACAACTGCTTGGTTAAGCCGACTGAAAATGTGAGCTTTATTAAAACACTCTGACAATGCTGACAAACTTTGCACGTTTAAGTAAGGCTTTCAGATGTGTCCGCAGTAGTGAAGACATGGCCTTTAAAAAGCTGTTTATTGTGCAGGGAGCGAGGCACAGACATGATACCCGGTGACAGTGAAGGAGAAAACTGCATGTGTACTGTACAAAGTGACTCACTTACAGAGCTTTCCTATAATGAAACAAGACATGCAAAGGTTGTGTTTTAATGGAGAGAGAGAGAGAGAGAGAGAGAGCGAGAGAGCCGGAAATGAAAGCAGCAGATCGCCGCCTGTCCCTCCTGCTGCCTCCATTTACCATCATTGATTGTGCAGCCAGGCTGAATTAATGCCTACCTGCTGTACTCAGATGGCCGGCATCTGTATCGACGTGTGTGTAAGAGGGAAAGGAGTGGAGTGCCTGTGCGTTTCAGTGTGAGCCTTTCTTTTGTGTTCACACAGTGCGACAGCTGAATGTTAGTGTTCTCGTCTTCTTACAAATGTCCTCACAGGCGGGGAATGAGGAGAACCCTCTGATGTGAGGACATTTTTTTTTTTTTTTTTTTTACCAGGCACTACTCCTTTTATGTATATATGTATATATGTATATTTTATAGGGAGTATTTTAGTGTAAAGATTAGAATCAAGATTAGCTTTGGGTTTGAAAAAGTTAAATTAAGGTTAAGATGGGTTTAGGGTTAGGATTTAAAGTAGGATTAGGTATTGGCATACATTTTTTAGTAGTATCTACATGCTACAATATATTGATGCCAAAGAGTAGGTTTGGTTTTTAACATACTCAGTTTGAATAATTCCTAGTACGTCAACAGCAGATTGAGACACCGGTTCTATCGCTCAGACGAGGCGAGTGTGCTAAATAGGAAAGTGGGCACAACTAGAAGGAACACCAGAGTTGTCTTTAACTCAAGAATGAAAAGGAGTGATGAAGGGTGATGCAGATGACGTACAATCGATATTAGGTGGGGTTCATTTGCTTTTATGCTGAGAGTTAGATGAGAAGATCAATACCACTCTTATGTCTGTACACTAAATATAAAGACTTCAGAGAAAGAGTGGAAACTGGGGGCAAGAATGGCTCTGTCTGAATTCTACTTAGTAGCACCTCTAAAGCTCACCTATACCTATTTACATTACTGCATATGTGCAGTTTTTTATGTGAATAAACCTGCTAAAAATACTTTTTTCCCTGGTGTGTCATGTTCAACATCACAAACTCAGTGGAAAACAGGGAACAGTAGAAAGCAGCATGTAGGCAGATGACAATGTTACAGCAGTTACTTTTTTAAAAATATCTCCTGCTTGAATGATGTCAGCATTGCACCTTCTTCTCAGACTGTAAAAATAATAATAGTATAAATAATGTTGAACACATGTCAGAGTAGGTGGAAAAGAGGTGACAATTAGCATCTCCACCTGGGTGTCATGTTTCCATCGCTACCTATTGGAGCTAGAGCCAATAATACCGGCACCAGAAACTGACCTGGGACTGAATGCTGCCTTTATCACTGAAGACAAAAGCCAGATGTTGGTGGGTTTTTTGGGATATTTGACATATCTCTTATTTAATGTTTGTTGAAAAAAGGAGGTTTTTCAAGGGGCTGTGAGATGGACTATTTCTTGGCTGGGTGCAGCCGCTTCTTGGAGTCTGCGATCTGCCTGGCAACCTCACAGACTCCAAGAAATCACTGAGTCTGGCCAAGAAATAGTCCAGTACACAACCCCCATAAAAACACAAATGATCTCCCAAAATATCAAACAATTCCTTTAAATTTGAATCAAAAGTAGTTTTATAAAGGGTAGGTCATTTTTTTTGTCATTGCAAGTAGAATAATATAAATGTTTGGGTGTATTTGGGTCCATATGTGAAAACAACAGCTGATCATTTGAGCACAAATTCAGCCAGTGTGTCCTTCATTATCCCTCTTTCACTATTACCTCGTCCAAACTGGCCACGCTCCTGTCGCTCTGTCTCTCCGCCATCTGTACCCGTAATTCTACCGTCTACTGTTTCTTTTTTTTTTTCTCTAACTCTCCTCCTCTTTCTCCCCCTCTAACTGTCCTCACCCTTCACCCCGAGGCTGCAGACCCCTTGTTCCTCCCACTTCTTTTCTTCTGTCCTCCTGTTGTCCATCCGTCCCTCCGTCTATCCCTCCCTCCCTCTCCGTCCACCCTTCTCCCCTGGGCCGTGTGGACAGTTGGATGGCTTTGTGTTTGACACGTGTGTTGGCAGGAGGAAGCGTGCACACACACACACACACACACATACACACGTACACAACCACAAATGCACATGCACACACACTTCCAGTTTCTATTGTCAGTAAGCTGCTCAGCTGTGAGGCCCCGAGCCCTAATTCTCTGTGTGTGTGTGGTGAAGACAGGACCCTCATTGTCCTGCAGATTAACTCACACACACACACACACACACACACACACACACACACACACACACACNACACACACACACACACACACACACACACACACACACACACACACACACACACACACAAACACACACACTCTCTCTCCTTAGACCCCATGGGGTCCCTTAAGTGTGAATGTGCCTTGAGGCAGAAAATCAGGGGGCAATTTACAGCAGGGTCCATCGGAGAAGACGGGGGATGTACCGCAGGCTCAGTCCTCCCTTTGAAGCTTTAATGTCAGAGTATATCTTTGGTTTCTTATTCAGGATGATAGAAGTGAGTCGGAATCCCTTTATTAGACAGTACAATAACCAAAAATCTACAAGAATTTGGTTTAGTGGATTTATGCAGGAGTGTGCTGACAATCCACAGAGTGATATGCGGTGACACTCAAATGGGGCAGAAAACCTAAAGAACGGTTAACTAGACCTATTTTCGGGATATTTACTTTCAGGGAATATCTACCCTCAAATGTATTTTACATACACTATGTTATTGCTGTGATGCTGGACACTACAATCAATTTCGGTGATCACTGGTTTGAAGCAAAGCCTCCCGAAGCTAAAACCCGGAAAAGCCTCTAATCCAGCAGAATGAGGGGGCTGAGTTTGTGGGTTTGTATTTTACATGCAAATTAAACTGTAAATTAGCAGCAGTAAAATAATGAGCATCAACCGTCTACGTCTGCGGGCACACAGCTGATCCTTTACCATCGGTGCAGCATCGCCAGGTCGTGTCTGTCAGTGATATATTACAATTGCACACTTCCACAATCCTTTTCTAATATTTGGAAGGAACAGAACTTAATTGGCCTTTGTAGATGAATTGATGCATTTCTGCAGTAAACAAGATTACAAAATAGGAGTGGTGGGATTACAGCCGTCAAGTGAGTGTATACATAAATAACCCAGATCTGAACTTATTTCCTGTGCGTACCACTGCCTGAAAGTACATATAAAGATCTTTATTTTACAGGGAAAATCATCAGAGGCACATTTCCCCAAACCATAAAACCTGAACTTGGCCTCACAGCAACACGACTTTCGTGGAAACAGAGCTTCAGATTCTTTGGCAGATTTCTAACCTTGCCTTCAAAGCCCCCTCCTCCCTACCTGTGTGTATTATGTGAAGCCTGCAATGACTGCTTACATTCAAAACCATTGACCTACATCGGGTGGTGTCTAGAATAACGGCGAGTCAGTTAGGAGGCTGCGGTTGGTGTGTGCGTGCGCATATATGAACTCTGAATGTGTGTGTGTGTGGGGCAAAGGTGATGCGTCTGGCCCTTACGTCGGCCTCAGGTGATCCATAGCCGCCACTGTGTGTTTGTACAGATTTGAACATTTCCTCTTTTCCAAGTCTCAGTCTGAATGAAGCCAATTGACTGGCTTTGACGTTTACACACTTCGGGTGTGTGTTCCAATGTGTGTCTGTGTGGGTTTGTGAACATTTGTGTTGAATGGTTATCAACTTTGTTCCTCCAAAACTTATATATATTTTGCCTTTTTAACATCTTAAAGAGTTGGTAGTTCATACCACAGGCGCTGCAAATTAATTTAATTCACAGCAAAAGTTTAAAACACTCATATGTTAGGACATAAGGTCACCACAAGCTCGGACTTCTGGGATTGTATTTCATGTCTCACTGGCCTTGTGTTGTTTTAATGCAGGGTTGACTTTGGTCTGAATGCTCGCTAATGCCTTGGTCACATGCATGGGTGCATGAGTTTCAAAGTCGTCAGATCACTGTACCGTTCACACCGCACAACTTTTTGTCTTGTGATTGAAAATCTTGAAGTTTTACATGCACACAACATGAATGATCAGCAACAGGGAGTCACATTAGAAAATCTTCTTTCTTTTTGTCATGAAAACACAAGTGAGAAGTGACACAGGAAATGATGCGATACCGTGCGTGGGATGGAATTTCTTTCTTCCAAAATGCATGTCCACAAGAAAGGTTAGCACATAATACCCTGTAAGTTTATCAGAGTTTTTTTTTTTGCACGGATGAAACCAAACCAGCAGCTAACAAGCATGTCTATATTTAACAAACAGATATGACAGCGGTATTAATTTCTAACATTCATGCAACTCTCTGCCAGAAAGTAAAATAGCATAATTACCAAAATGTTGAACTATTCCTTTAAGTGTGTGATGTGCATTTGTGCGTACGTGTGTGCGCTCCTTTGATCGCACCCGCTGGTAATTAAACGCATCCTTTTGTTAATTGTAGAGGTCTGAGAACAAAAGTCAGACAAAACCATGATTAACAGTCCTGCAAACTCTCTCTTTCTGCATGATACATTTGAATGCCTCTGCAGACATGTGATGTAATGATATGGTAATGATATAGTGGGAGCGGCGGTGTTGTGGGGAGTTTGGTTCCCTGGTGGTCCCTGCAGCCCTGGGAAAAGGAAGTCTATACAGGAAGTGAGCTGGCTGGGCCTCAGTCCTGCATGACTGTGAATGCTGTAGTCTGCCTCTGCACTGTACATATATGTGTAAGTGAGTGTGCACATGCTCGTACACACACACACACACACACACACACACACACACGAGTACTCTTGCATGAGAGTGTTAATGTATGTGGCATGTTTTTAAATGTCACAAGGAGGTGAAAAGTTCTAGTATTGACAGAAAAATATGTAAGTACAGTGCATGAGAAGTGTATACGTGATTTTTTTTTTTGATGTGCTATTTCAAACTCTTTCTTCACTTCCTCAACCTTGTGAATGACTGATGTAGCTACAGGAAAAAGGCTCCAACAGCTGAAGACCGATAAATGGACGTAGTCATCACATCATGTCAGAGCCAAGTTTTCGCAGTAATGTGGGCAGATACACAACGTGATGACTGGAAAGAACAGGGAGCGACGGAGCAGAACAAAGCAGATCCTCACCCAGACAGAACTGGATGTGATGTGTTAACTGCAGAAATGTAGGAAAAAGAAACACTTTATACTCCATGAATCTAACATTGTGGAAAGAGCCGTTCTTTTTTTTTAATGACTACATCTTCTAATAGTTTCATTCAACTTTAACCTTACATCCACTTGTGGTGAGCATGACATGACTGGCAATTTTCACCTTGATGACTAAAGTGTGCACGTGCTCCACTCGTGCGGTGTGTGGCACGTGTAGGTGTATGTGTGTGTGTGTATGTGTGTGTGCCTCTAACAAGGGGAGGCGGGGGTTGGCTTGGTTGGTTGGCTTGGTGTGAGCTCTTTGTAAGAAGGTGGGGGGGGAGTGGGAAAAGGGGGGAGGAAGGGAGGTGAACCGGGTGTTTCTCTGAGCTGCCTGCCGGTCTGGTTGCTGTTGGTAACTTTGCTTGATGAGATCAGAGGGGATCGGCTTTCAGCCCTTCATGTCTCTCTCTCGCTTGCTCTCTCTCTCTCTCGGAAAGACTGAAGTGGAACTGAAACTGGAGTGGGGATCTGAAGTCTGTGCGGCGCTGTAGTTGTCAGCGGAGTACGTCGTGACGGCGCTGCCTTGGAAACACTCTTTAGAGTTGGAGCGCAAGTGTGTTGGGGGAAGGTGGTGGTGGTGGTGAGGTGGGGGGGGTGCGAGGAAGAAGTGATAGCCTCGGGACAGATAAGCTCCAGGGAAGGAAAAGAGGGAGGGAACAAGGCAGGGAGGAGGAGGGAGAGGTGGGCAGCTCTCTGAGGAAAGAGGGAGTCTCTCTCTTTCTGTCTCAGTCAGACTTGCCGGTTGCTGGTCTCTTCTCCCTCCTGTCTGCTCGGGTCCTCGCTCTCGCTGTGCCGGCGGCTGGCTGGAGGAGTTTAGCTGTGTTTTGGCTGCCTGTCTGGATTTGAACACGGACTGAAGAGGTACACGCAGCGAGACATGAGAAGAGTCACTGGAGATTCACAGTAAGCGGCTTGATCTGTTGTGCTGTCTACCAGGTGTAGTGTGTCACCGCTGAAATATCTCATTGAAAGAGATTGTTGCTATTTTAGGAGTCTGTGTGTGTGTGTGTGTGTGTGAAGAAAAAGAGTAGCCGCTACAGCTGTATGTGATGACAGTTCACGCAGTGATGTACAACGCATGCCTGAGAGTTAAAAGTAGCTCCAAGTATGATCAGTTTCTCTTTCTGATGAGCCCACACACCGCTGCTTCTGTTAACCTTATGACGAAACACTCAAGATTTTCTCCTCCCGTGGATGCTGCCGTGCACTCAGCCTCTCCTCCTCCCTCTCCCTCTCTCTCTCTCTCTCTCCTTTTCTTGCTTATCTTCTGTTGCCTTTAATTCTCTTAATGGTCTCGAGGCCCCAGCTGGCCAGCTGGGATACCCCTGTGTGTGCGTGTGTGTGTGCGCGCGCGCGCGCGTGTGTGCTTTTGTTGGGGAGAGATAGAGAGTTGAGAGTTCTGGGATAAGCTACCCTTGGATTTCCCTAGCTCACATACAATAATAGGATAGATCCTGCTTTCTATTTTTAAACTGCACTGTTTGTCTATATGTTACAAACACCCCTAATCTGACGCCTCGCTCCGCACTGCCTCCGGTAGCTCCTCTCACAGTGTTGTGTTTAGTCTATGGATTGGGATGGGAAGGTGTATTTGTGTGGTCCATCCTGGGATAGAAAGATAGCAGCTCTCCTCTCTGACTTTATCCTTTTGTTTTGTCAGCTGCTGACCTCTGTTTCTCTGCCTCTCCATCTCTTCCATTGTTTGTGTTCTCTTTATTTCTGCCAAATCCATACAGCCGTCCTCCACCGCAGCCTCTGCCGGCTTTTTATAGTTCGTCCCTCCATTTAAATAATCGCTCTTTTTTTCTGCACCGTTTTTTTTTTATGTCCTTCCTTTCTTTCTCTTGGTTTTCTGTCTTTTCTCTGGTTGCAATTTGAGAGCAGCAGGGAGGTTTCTCAGTATCATTGTGTGTGTGTCTATGTGTGTGTGTGTGTGTGTGTGTGTTCATGCTTGTGTGGCTGTACTTTTCCCTGTCAAATGTCCTGGCACAGCACCCTTTGTTCCACTTTGCACAGAGCAATTTTGAACACTGTGGTGAGAGAGACAAGTGCCTTGATCACTAAACCTGTGTGTGTGTCACCGAGCAAGGGCTGCAATTATTTCCATTATCTGCCAATTATTGTTTGGCTAATTGATGAATTGTTTCATTTGCATAATGTCAGTAAATAGTGAAAAATGCTCAAGTTATCAGATTACCCAGAGTGACATCTTCAGATTAGTGATGAGAAGGTCGGTTCTTTTAAGTAACCCGGTTCATTTAATTCACCTGAGTCAATTTGGTCGTGCCAGTCATACATCACAACTTCAGATTGCTTGCTTTGTTTGACCAACAGGACAAAAACCCAAATACATTACATTTACTATGATACAAAGTTGAGAAAAAGCAGCAAATCTTCCTATTTGACATTCAATTAAAAAACGTTAGCATGTTACCAAACAGAGCAAAGATGGTCAGCATGACAATATCACCTGCTAAACATCAGGCTGTTGTATATTAGCATGCTGATGTTAGCATGTGGCTCAAGTACAGCCTTGCAGAGCTGTCATCCTGGCTTAGTCTTGTTCCTAATAAAGAACTAAATTTAATCAATTGTTAGAATTATTGTTGATCAATTTTCTGCCGGTTATAAATAAATTGACTTAACTTATTGTTTCAGCTCCTCAATCTCCCTCTCTTAAGTCTTTAAAACCATTCAGCCAAATCAATAAAAATTAGTGGACCAAAAGCTGTTTTGTTTACTTTCCCTCGTGACAGCCTTTTTAAAAAAAAAAAAAAAAAAAACGAAAAAAAAAAAACGTCATGTCTCGTCTTGGACTCGTGTGGGTGTGACGCGTTTCACCATACTCTTGTGCAAGCGCTTTTGGATGTTAAGTGAGCGAGGCAGCGGCAGTGCGTCACATTCAGGCAGACTTTGATTCAGTTTCATTACTGCTGGGGTTGTGAATCTGCCACCTGAGTCTACCGCTACCCCAGAGAGCTTTATGGATGGCATCGCCAAGGCCTTCTGTGTGTATGTGTGTGCGTATCCATATGTGTGTGTGCGTGTGTGTGTGAGAGAGAGATGAATAGGTTTTGCGTAGGTGTCTGTAAAGGAGTGCTCAATCACTGTACCGCTAATAGTCTTTCCTTAGGGCACCATGGATTTTAAGGTGTCACGGCAGACACGAGGAAATATAAGAACTTAGCAGCGGAGAGTGTGTGTGTGTATGTATGTTCTAATCCCTCTATTTCCCCTGCATTTCATCTCTTTCTTTAGGCAAATGTTTAGTTTCAATACCTTGATTGCCAAACGAAGCAAGTTCTGTATTTGAGAGAAAAAGCGAGGGAGTTTTGGGAGGGAATTTTTCATTTCAAGAGAGAAGCAAATTAATGTGAGCAGTGGAAGGTGTGGGAGAGGAAACGTGATTCATTAGGGAGAAGATGACTCGAGCTGCTTCGTAAAGATTCAGACTTGTGATGGGAGAAAGAGAAAGAGTGCTTCTCTGGCTGGAGTGGAAATACAGGAAAGCGATGCATCAGGGAAATTTCACTGAAGGCAGCCATCAACTCATGTATGAAAGTAATTTCTTACACAATACATGCATAGTCAATCTGGTCTTTGTGCCAACGTCAGTCAGTGGGCATGTGTACTGGGATGCAGCCATGTGTGGATTTGCCTGTGTTGGGTGTTTTGCGGACCCTGCTTTTCCTGCGTGCTGAGCTCGCATTGATTGCCGCATGGCAGACGCTGGGGCATTCGGTGGCAGGCCGGAGATAATTTGTACCAATTGATAGGGTGTCAGCTCTGCTGTAGTCTCCATGGATTTACTGGTACAGTAAAGACAGCGAGACAGGCAGAGAGACGGGGGACAAGGACAAATGGATAGGAGAAGAAAGTACAGAAAAATGTAAAGTAGAAGAAGGATGCTGGTGCAAACAGAGGACACAGATGTCTGAGGAAATATAAAAAGTCAAACCTAGTTTGAGAGACAGTAATAAAAGAGTAGACACATCTCCTTCGCCGACTGCCTAATAAGTCCAGAGATGTCTATATGAGTGTGCAACTTCTTCTCATCAGCTGCAAGATGAGTTTAAAGTCCCGGTCTGGAGTCTGTATTTTGACATCCTGTTAGGAGCCAGACGGCACAGTTTATGTCTACCTCTGGCATCTTCAGCTACCCAGGGATTCCCTCAGTAGGAATGAATGTCAGCAATGTAGAGAGGATGGTAGTTTGTTTAATCTAGTGGGTACAGCAGTTGCATTGAAGAGTTATAATATAAATGTGTCTGTTTTCCTGCGTGTGTTGGTGTTTTCATGTGAGCTCTGTTTTTATACACTGCCGTGCCCAAATGTCCCCCCCCCCGACAGGAATGGAAAGTGGAAGAAGTGACCACTTTGTGATTCATTTTTCAGACGTCAGAGGAATTAGGCAAAGTCGCTGTAATTTAGCATGACAGCGACGGTTCAAGTCAGGTCGGTGTGCTTTAAAATCTGTTATGTAATGGTGGTGGAAAGTGATAAGGTCTAAGTTTAGGCCGTGAGTGAGAGTCTCTGAGGAAAAAGGCAAAGCAGGAGCACCGGGGTTGAGCAAACCTGCAATACATTTGTTATAATGAGACACATGAAATTAGTTTGGCCTTTCGCCGATCTCAAACTTCAGAATGTTTCCTCGCTATTAGAGCTCTGCTGCTCTCCACCATGAATTTCAAGCTTGAGCAACGTATCAGTGAGCGAGCAATTTTTAAATTAACACACTACCTAATTCTGCACTTAAATCAGAATTCACCACGGCTGGAGTAATTCCAGTTCACCGACCCTTGAAAGGCGAGTCACAAAGTGCATTTTGCACCCCGCTGGTGTATCTTAATGCAGACTCATAGCCGTCCCCTCAGAAAAAAGACAGACACCTCAATATTTCAGGAGGAAGCTGCTGAATTTCTCATGTGATAACAGAAACAGGCACATGAAATGTTTTAGTTGCAGTTAATTAAATGTTTCATTGCATGGACCGACTTTCCAAATGAATGTCCCCGGTGTCTCAGTGGTCTTGAGGGCAAGTCATGTGTATTAACTTTGAAATGGAGTTAGGTTTTGTTGCTCTGAGAATGAGATATTTCTTCCAGGAATAGTTTGACATTTGGGGACATGTGCTATTCTCTAGCTGGCTAGCTGTTCTCCCTTGTTTCCAGTCTTTATGCTAAGCTAATCTGACCACCTGCTGGAGCCTTATATTGAACAGACAGATATGAGAGTGGTATCGATCTTCTTTTCTAACTCTGAGCAAGAGAGCAAATAAACGTATTTCCCAAAATGTCAAAGTATTTCATTAAGATGTCTTTCAAGTCTTCATTAACGCACACAGTCAAATGTATGTGACTGGCTAAACGAAGCCCATTGTCTCTGTATTAGTGGTGCGAGACAACAGCTGTTTCTGCTGCTGTCACAGTGTGTGCAGGTGGCTGGGATGATAACTCGTGGACCAGCTGATCTAGGATGAAGGACGTGCAAACACACACACATAAGCACACTTTCAGGCCAGACACTGATGACTGGACTCTGAAACAGGAAGGCTGAACGATTGTCTAACTATTAATCCTGATCCTGTGTGGCCTTGTGGGTCACCGGTTGTCCTTGATTGACCCTCCCAGACACAAATGAGTAATCACACAGTAAATGCTACTGTATTTGGCGTGGTTACAGCGCAGGCTGTATGGGCTAAACTGTCCTCAGTTTGCTTCCAGCCGGCGACCTTTGTTGCATTAGAGAGGTCTCTCCCTGTTTCCTGTCAGCCTCTTGACTGTCGCTATCCAAAAAGATAACGCTGTATACATTAATTAGAAAACTTGGGTTCTGTTTCTCATAACTTCATATTTCAACATGGTGCCTTGGCTGCTCTGGAGAGCTTGACATGATCTCTGTGGAAAAGCCCAAAGACGTATCTGGCCTGTTTTCAGAGGGTGGGGCAGTATGAGTGAGAGGTTCCTCAGCAGTTTCCCATCCCTATGTGTGCTGGAGACACACACACACACACACACACACACACACACACACACACACACACACACACACACACACACTGCCCTCTGATACTTTTTAGTGACTGGAGCTTGTTAGTAGTACAGCAGGAGAAGCCAGATGAAGCGGGCCCACACACCAGGTGCACACTGCTGGCTGTCTGACTGGCCTCTCCCGTCTTATCTCATCCTTTTCCCCTTTTTTTTTGACAAGGCTTTTATAATACTTCCTATTTCAATGTAACTTGTCAGCTCCTTCTTTGTCTCAGATTCACTGACCTTTTTTGTTGCATTCTCTCAATTCAAATTATTTCATTTTATTCTGCCAAGTTTACTCATTTTCTCTTTGTGCCCCTAGTCTCCCTGTTCAGTCTCTCATTATCCATCCTGTCTCTCATTCTTCCAGATTACTTTCCCAACATTCATACCCTGCAAAACCCATTTGTGTTAATTGACCTTTACAAAGGGATAATCAAGCTAAAACAATTAGTCATAAAATCAACTGGAGGACCAACTAACAATTTTGATAATCTAATCATTTGTGGGACTAATAAAGGAATATCTTATTTAGATTTAGATTTTTCAATCTTTTCTGGCATGTTCTAGTCCAAATGATAAATAGTTAATCACAATATAATAATCATATTATTAGATAATGAAAATAATGTTGAGCTGCAACTCTAAATTGTAGCTTCACCTGCAGTTTGCACTTGAGTGACACCATGTGATCCTCTGTCCCCTCTGTACCTGTCTGACCCAGCTGAAAGCACAGATGAAGGAAGGGGGGGTTGGCGAGTGTAGTTCATCCTAAATGAGTTGGCTGCAGGAGAGGAGGGAGATGGAGGGAAAGTAAACAACAGATGGCTGAAACATGTTGCCGCTCTTTGCAGCAGCAGACGCCGCGCCAGCCCACCACCAGCCTCTTGAGAGGTTACTACGCAACGGCGACGGTGACGACACAGGGTCAGAGATCAAGTGCCTCCTTGATGACAGCCCGTAATGCCAGATTGTCATCCACATGCTGTGCCAGACTGGGCCAGCTGAGGCGCACACACAGGGAGTTTGTACAGTGTTAAATAGTGTTTTCTTTGGCTGAAGTTTGGCAGCGATGACTCTAGAATCTTCCATGCAGTGTCCACCCTTAACCCACCTGCCAGCCGTGATGACACACACTGAGGCAGCTGTCTGTGCGTGTGTGTGTGTGTCTGTCCGAGCACTGAACCCTCTCATGCTGAGGAGTGAACTGAGTGGTGGCACACATTGGCTGCCAGCTGCCATGACCTCATTCACAGCCAAAGAGACAGAAAGAGAGCGACAGAATGGGAAAATGCAAAATGGCCAAAATGAGATGTGTGTGTGTGTCTGGAGAGCATAGAAATTTCACACAGAATTACACCATGACCTCACTCTGTGGTGAGGTGGCTGACTGGTGGGAATATTTGTGCTTGTGTCATCAGTCTTCGGTTAAAAAAAACATTGTATGTATTTTTATTAATGTTACTGCAATTTAAACAAAGACACACAGTGGTCTTTGCGAAATGGTACTTTTTATGTCATCATTATGACATCATGAGTGTGACATCTCAGGAATGCCTGAGAAAATTTCTTTACATCAGGCACAAACGTCCACTTGGACTCATGGATGAACTGATTAGAATTTGGTTGTCAAGGGTTAAGGTGACTGTGACCTCACAAAACACATTTTGGCCATGACTCAAGAATAATATATAGATGAATATAAAAAAAATAATAAATGACAGAATTTCACACAAAAGTCTAATAGCATAAAGTGATGAAGTCCAAAAGGTCAAAGGTCAGCTTCACTGTGACATCATAATGTTCTGGCCAGTATTCAACACTATGACCCAGGAACAGAAGGGGAGACTGTGTTCACCTTGAAACTGTGGTGACTGTATATATCTTCTGTGTTGCCAGGTTGAAGCAACATCCATATTTGAAGCATTGTAGTCCACCATAGACTCAATGGTTTTGCTGATATTGAGCTTCAGGTGATTGTTGTTGCACCATATGATGAAGCTCTCTATCCTTTGTCCTCCTCTGTAACAATAGTCTCTCAGTGAAGACGGCATGTTTCTCACTGGAAATTATTCACTGGAATTGTACGTGTCAATACAGTGATAATGCCAAAAATAGACTCAATACCTGCACTTTTGATTGTCTTTAATATCTTCACTTAATATATTATATGATTCTGGATAGACATGGATGTGAACTGCAGCCTGACTGTTTGTTGAAGGCACACAACAGCGAGGCAGTAATTCTAGTTTGAAGGATATTTTCAGCTCCTTATTATTGGCTTTCCAGTTCATGTTGGTTCATGTATAGATTGAGACAATAATAAACTGAACAGAGATACATCAACAAGGCCTTTACCAGGATTAACCATAATAATACTGTATCGTCAGCAGTAGAGTTGAACCTTCTGTATCGAGCTTTCATACTTGCAGTGTTGACTCGTAAATAATCTGATGTGTGAGACACTCTTACCAGAAGACACGTCAGTTCAGCGTACACATAAATGGGCGCTTTGCGGTATGTGGCGGGTGAGGTAAAGACAGGCGGCAGATAGATGAGACACACAGGGAGTTGTGTCATCCACTTGCCCGTCTGCTCGAGGTGTGACTGACTCTTTTCCTGTGAACAGGAAGCACCAGCTGCTGTTCCTGGAAGAGATCACTACGTCAGTTTTACTACACAGAACTGTCTGTGTGTGTGCGTGTGTGTATGTCTGTGTGTGTGTGTGATCATCTTTGTGGGTTTTATGCGCTGAAATATGGTGTTGAAGACTAATGATTGTTAACTAAGATAATCAATGTTAGATTATGCAAACAAATTAAACAAACTATGTTTTTAATACTTAATACTAACTAATAAACCGTACTATATCTCCCTAATCTGGGTAAATTTCTTTATATATGTGTAAACTAAATAAAAGGTAAAAAGAAACATCAAAAGAGACAATAGGTTAATTAACGTTGATTTGACAGTTGTTTCTGGTCTGTGGTTTTTAACACAGTGTCACATATGCCCCAAATAAACAGTTAAATTCAACTGAATAAAAACTAAACTGAAACTGTCCCACCCACACTGGAAACTAACACATTACGCTGAAAATGACATAAAAATGGAAATTACTTTCTGAAAATGAAACCACAATATCAGCCGTAGTTATTGCTCACCAGGATTAGGGCTTTATTTAGATCACAGTCTACCTGCTGCTGTCACATATTACCATGTGGATCACATACTATAATATCTGTTTATGAAGTATGAAAGTATATGTAAGTCAAGCTGACTTTTTCAACTTTGTTTCACTTAGGAATAGAGATAAATTATTACCTGGTGTTTTTGTTGTTCCTCCTGTTGTGTTGATAGTTTTTCAGACTCAGGCAATACTCATTAAAATTACATTACTTAAATGAGACGCAGCTTCAAATCTGGGCAATGTTGCACAACTGGGGAATGTTTGCAGGGTTGCACGCTTGTATTAGCATTGGCGTATGACTTTGCTGAGAGGATGCAGGATGACTCAGAGGAAGCGTGTGTGTGTGTGTAGTTGTGCCAGTGTGTGTATATACTTTTTCATCCTGTTCATTGTTTATTCCTATCAAAACAAAGCCACATGAAATCTGTGACACAAAGGGTTTTGCCAACGCTTGCCATCAGCGTAATTCTCTTTCAATCATCATCACTCTTTGTGTCTCCTCTTCTTTTTCCAGCTCATTCCTCAGACTATAATTTGCAGAACACTGTTAGCGACTAAAATTCAAGGGGTTAACGATTATTTTTTTTAATCTGTTTTTGTCTTCTCCGTCTCTCAACAGGACAGACAGCGGCTCTGTCTTTCTGAAGACATTTGTGGCATGAAACCAGATCGCGTTCATCTTTCATTCATCACCTCCTTCATCTCCCTCCACCACTCTCCTGTTAGGAACTCTCACCTCAGCTCCACCGCATTGATGAGGTAACGCCGAGCTCTACGCAGCGCAGCACCCACCTGCACAAACACCACCCTTCCTTCCCCCCTCCTTCTGTCAACCCTTCCGTCGCAGCCATGGGACAGAAGATCTCTGGTGGCATTAAATCGGTCGACGGTCGCGGGGAAAGTGGTGGCTCCCCGTCCTACCGGCCCTCTGCTCACCGCCGGCAGCACCCAGAACTGAGGGATCCAGATTTCTCCAAACCACCCAGACTGGATCTACTGTTGGACATGCCGTGTGCCGGACCGGACACCCAGCTCCGTCACGCGTGGAACCCTGACGACCGCTCGCTCAACATCTTCATCAAAGAGGAGGATAAACTGACATTTCACCGCCACCCGGTCGCTCAGAGCACGGACTGCATCCGGGGGCGGGTCGGATACACGCGGGGTCTCCATGTGTGGAAGATCCACTGGCCCTCCCGCCAGCGTGGCACCCATGCCGTGGTTGGGGTGGCGACCTCAGAAGCTCCTTTACATTCTGTTGGGTACACGGCGTTGGTGGGGTCGGACTGTGAATCCTGGGGCTGGGATCTGGGACGCAACAGGCTCTACCACGACAGTAAGAACAGGGCCCACAGCTCGCTGCCCTCTTACCCTTGTTTCCTGGAGCCAGAGGAGTCCTTCACCCTGCCGGACTCTCTGCTAGTGATTCTGGACATGGACGAAGGGACATTGAGCTTCATGGTGGATGGACAGTATCTAGGAGTCGCGTTTAGAGGACTGAAAGGCAAGAAGCTGTATCCCATCGTCAGCGCCGTGTGGGGACATTGTGAGATATCCATGAAGTACATTAACGGCTTGGATCGTAAGTACTACACTAAATGAGCATGCATGAGTGTGGGGAGTGCAAGGAAGAGTGCTCCATGCTGATATTTGTCAATGTAAGAGGCTTTAAATTCTTGGTGAAGATTTTCTTCTTTAGATTTAATATATCTGCTGAATGATCTTCCAACAAGTCTGAGCCATAGTTAGATATCTGCTAATACAGGAAACCAACAGCGGTAGCCCAGTTAAATTGTGACATGTCACCACTCGTCCTAGGTTGTGGTAAGACTTTCAGTTTGTTATGTAACTCCGTAAAGTCAGCGATTGTAGACACTTTCTTTGGCAGCAAACAGGGTAAAAGTTCATTTGGCAACATGGGCAAGACCGTACATCAACATGCTCTGCAATATTCGAGGTCAGTGCGGGTTTCTGTAGAGGAAAAGTAGAAACATCATGTGTCATCATCTTCTGGTGTGTGTCAGATTTCTGTGGAAATCTCATTTGTCCATCATCATCATTTTTTCCAGCTAAACAATGAAGATGTTTCACATAGGAGTTTGTGTCCTGCTGAACATTGGAATCATTTTTTGAGTAAAGGGCGTTTGATTACTTTTTCAGAGCTACATGAACTGATCTCCTGGATGTGAAGTTAATTTTCTCTTGTCCCTGTTGGAGCTTCTCTCAGACTCATTTCTCCAGATTTCACAGAGCAGGTACTCGAGGAAGCACGAACAGATAATTTCCTCATATGTAGTCTTACAAACAGTGCCCGCAGGTCTGAACGCCATATTACTGATTACTTGTTATTTTGGCAGTTTGATTGTTTTTTGTGTCACTCTCATGGCTAGAAGGGTTCGCTCAGCACTGAATAATTCCTGACTGTGGCTACATTACGTCTCGCAGCAGAAATGCATCAAGAGGTTGTTGTGTCTGCGTGTGAAACAGCTGTGTTTTTCAGTGGCATAAGAGCGAGATCATGAGTTCAGAAAGAGCAGCTTGGATGTTATTCTGCCTGCTTTTGGTTTCGCTATTGGAATATGGCATGTTTTGTTCTCAGGAGAGGCTGCACTCGACTCCCACTGTCTGTCTACATGTGTGTGTGTGTTATGAGAGAAGGGACAGGCTTTTCCTCCCATCGCAGTCTAAACACAGTGACTCTTTGAACAGCTTGTTAAAAGAGCTCTTAGACACACATCATGGACACCTACACACATGGACCCACACCTTCCAGGAAGGGAAAGTGTGTTATGAAAACACGCGTATGATCTGACTCTGGCCATCTCCCTCCCCTGTGTTTGCACAACCCCACGGGGCTTTATTTGATATCACAACAGGGTGTGTTTTTGTCTGTTACCCAGCAGAAATCTGAGAGGTCTACCCATTTCTCTCTGTGTGTAGTTTGTTACGTCTGATTTTTTTTCTTTGCTTGTTCACCTCAAATTCCTCAAATTTTTCCTAGAGATTCTCTGCTCACGAGGGTCACTGCAACATCAAGGGCCTGTTTTCTACCTTTAAAAAGACTCAAAGAATATGAATCAGAATGAAACAGAAAACACTTGGCTGAATTTGAAGGCCTGAATTTCTTAACCTCTGGTTTAGGTCCTGCCTGACTGTTTGTGTGATGTCTGGTAATCTCTTACACTCAGGCTTAGTTCAAAGTACATACTTTGGCTGTTGAAAGCACTTCACCTCAGCCATTTTCCATTTATGGAGCCATCTGCTGGATTTCACGGCGAGTCCGTGTGATGGGCCACCTCAGAGAATATGGAGAATATTGAGACTGTTCAAAGCGCTCGCCTCTACAGGCATATAGACTTCATGCTGTGAAATGAGGTTTGACTGTTGAAAATGTGCTCAGCTTAATGCAGGGAGGAGAGTGAAGGTTGAAAGGCTCATCCTGATGGGTGTAAGGAAAAGGAAGCGAGAGAGAGAGTAGATGCAGAAAAGGAGGCAGAGAGACAGCAAGTAACTTAGAAATACATTTGTGATCAGAGTGCAAAACAATGAGAATGAGTAAAGGTCAGGTCAGGAGAATTGCTCACAGCCTAACACACAAGCAAGCTCTCTTACTAGTATGAGCATGAGCTCCCTGTGCTTCTGTCTTCTCTGTACTGGGTTGCTCACCAGGCATTTTGTTTTTGGGACTGTACGTCATTTCATTCAATTAAAAGTTTTCTTAGAGTTAAATAAAAGTGGATGGTGAAATACAACTAGTAAGATACGAGCTTCCTCTGTTTTGGATTCTCCGGTTCTCTGTTCTTTTCAAAGGTCAGTACTGCTAAAGTCGAAATGGCTTGCAGTAGGTCAATAGTGCAAATCTGCGGGTCAAAGTTAGGCAAATTTTGTGTTTTCCTCGTGCACAAATCCATTTTCTCGATTTGCAAAGGTACTTTATGTTTTAAACATTGGTGTGACCAGGCCTGAAAACTGTTGTCTCCTGTTAGAAATCAGTGACTAAAAAGGTACTAAATTATTCAACAGTGCATTCCAAAAACTCATAAACAAAATAAATGAAATCGTGTGTGCATGTGTGTGTGTGTTCGCGTGGGTGCAGACAGATGAGACAAAGGCTTACTTGAGAGACGGGCCTCAGGTAGGGGAACTCCACTTGGACCACCAAATGCGAAACAATACTTTTGGTTTCTCATTCCATTCGCACATAACCGCACTCGTGTCTGAGAGAGGCCTTTTTGGGGTAATTAGTGCTCCAGTCGTTGCTCTGAATCTAAAACAAAGGCTGCGACGATGCGATGATGTCTCAAGATTTCATTCCGAGGTGAAGTAAATAGCCTCGGGGTGCTCGTTTTGTTGCAGAGGGGGCAAAGAGGGTATGATTACAATCTGCTTAGCGGCTTCGTTCAATATCAGTTTTGATTTGAATCGGCTTGTCTGCCCCACGGATGACTCGGATAGTGAGAATGAAGTCATAATTGCCGTCTGCCTGCTACTGTAGGAGTGTGTGTGAATGGCAAAGCAGCCGTATGTGGTCAACCGGGCAACAGACATTGTATTACATGGCTGTCTTTTTATGCTTTCTTGCCTTGTAATTGCTTAGTGTATTATTTGTGAGGTGTGTATGTGTGTGTGTGTGTGTGAGTTCAACCCTCAATAAGTGTAACGTATAAATCTGTGTGTTTATGAGTGTGTGTGTGTGTGTCTAGTCATGAAAAATCCTCCTGGTAGTTGGGTAATGACTTAATCTAACAGGCCTTCCCATGAGAAGCGACGATTGGATTGTTCGTGAATTATTGTTGTGAGGGGAAACAACACGACTGCAGGGTATTAAAAAGAGATTTATAGACGCCGCGTCTCCTCGCCACAAACTGTTTGTTTTTTCTCATCACGCCGGCTCAGGCCCCGCTGCACCGCCACCTCTCGATCATCACTTTTTGCTCCACCTTCGGATCGCTGCTCCCATTTCAGCAGCAGCATGGCGCATAAGCGGGCGAGACATATAACCAACAGCGCTCCGGCCTCGTGGTAGTTGAGATCGCACGAAGCAGTCAGGGTCAGATATGTGTAATTTAAAAAAAAAAAAAAAAAAAGCTGAGCGAGATTCAAACCGCATTATTCTGTAAATGTGATGTAAATTATTCATCCTTCCAACTCTCTGACTTCAAAGAATTTCTCCTCTTCCGTCGAGAAGTGAGCAGACCCGTTTGCCAGATAGTATATTTCACTTAATCGTCGCCACATTACATAAACATGTGTAACTAATTCATTTTGCAAACTCTCATCTGTTCCTGTCTAACGTGTGTGCGCACGTCTGTCTTGCACGGCTCTGTATTCTCTCTCGCCCTCTCTCTATAATTGTACCAATTAGCGGTGCTTTGATGCGCTACAATGGGAGCTGTCTTAGCTTCAGTCCCAATATGTGCCGCTTCTTCTCCTTCTCTTTTTCTTCCTTCTCTCCTCTTTGTACTCAAGCGCACATCACACCAGACTCCAGCGCAAAATCTGGCAGCTTAATGTTGGCCTCTTATCAGCTAATATACAAACCACCCAGAATATAATTTCAGAGCCATTAGAGGCCATTGTGGGGCACGTACGAGTGCTATCAGGTGAAAACCTTGTAAATCCAATTCGGGAGATTGGTTTTAACTTCCACAGAAGGATTGCATAGTCTTTATTGACATCATAGGCACAAGCCAGTTTCAGGCTCAGACAGTTTAACTGACCAGATGACAGGACCAATCATTACTGTCTCAGAGACTGTGAGGGAAGCAAAGAGAGGAGAAAACAGTGTGGAACAGGGAAGTTAAAAAAAACTTGGGAGACGCTGACCGAATGGAAGAAACCCAGATAGAGAGAGTTAGTGAGAAGTAAGTAAAACCAGGATAAGATCTGAAAGTAGCAAGGACCATGCTGATGTTTTATCAGGAGAGGGATGGAGCCGGGGCGCAAAGGCAGCGAGAGGGAGGATGTGAGCGACGAGGACAGAAAGCAGAGAGGTAGCGGAGCCCTGCAGTCGTGTGGGACAACGCGAATGAGGCAGCGTGATACCGACGCTCAGCTGATCAGCTTCCTCAGCTGACTTAAGACGGGAAATTGTCATATTCTCAAAGAAGTTTCAAAACTGCATTGCAACACCCCCGCACGTCTGCACCGTCGCTCCGTCTGTTTAAACTGTGCTGTGTGAAATATGACAAACACACACAGAGCCGCTGGACTTCCAAATGTGGCATTCGCAGCACGCAGACACAAATACTAACGTTGAGTTTTCTTTGGACGGGATTAATTCATACTTAAAATCACAATCACAGGCTTTTTCAGGCGTCACATTCCAGCAGATCTGTCAATGAGAAGTGACCCACTTTTTTTTTTTTTTTTGCCTGTAAGCCAGTCTGACACTCTGACCTCCCTCCCTCACCACTATTTAGTCTGCAACACATGAGCTTTTAAACTCCAGATCAGACCTGAACCAGCTGCTGCTGCTGCTGCTACGTGCACCACAACTACATAGAGGTAGTCTCTTCTGTCTGAAAATGTATGGATCAGTTGTCATTTGATCAGACAATTGGTGCAGAAGTGATATTGTTTGCCTTTGCATATGCTTCTTACAGGCTTGTTTTCATTGTCAGACAAACAAAACTCAAATGCATTATCTGAAATTCAATAATCTAAAATCAGCTTCCCAGTGCAGTATCCATCTTCATTCATTTCTATAATGATCATTGTTGCTTGTGTTCCAGATAGAAATCTGGGGTTAAAATGTTGCTTCAGCCAAATCACGAGCACACATGTTCTCTGTTGCCCCTTGTGATATTGAAGTCATGCAGAAAATTTCGGTTTTTGCTGCCGAGGACATTTGTCTCTCAGACTTCTGTCGCCACTGCAATACAGTGGAGGGGAAAAGGTTTAAATATGGGCTGCGCAAAATTCCATCAGACGAACTCAACAGCAGCGTGTCCTCCCAGAAACAGCTCGGTTCAAACAGTTCCTACTTCCTGCTGAAGAAACAGCCCCAATAAAACTGTCCACCGGGAGGTGCGCAGACAATCCTGTGTAACAGTGGGGGGAATCGCTTCTGGAAAAAAACACTTTGCTGTTGTAATTTTGTGAGCTTCCAGTCACCCTCACTGTATTCACGTGGCAGCCGAAAATGTTTAGACGCCACTGACAGTAAATAAGCAAATGTTTTGATTTGGTTGAACCGATCCTATAATACCAGTTTATTTTTTGACGGTTCGGTTTACCTCAGCCCTGCTCAGTCGGACGCACCAAGTTTCACACACAGGCATGTTCATCAGTGTTGGGCATTATGCATCTTCCTACTGGACGCAGTGACTCAGCTTTCTAGTGTTTGCAGCAAACTAGCCCTTAGAGTTTCCACACTAATTGCTGGCTGTGTGATATGTGGGTCAGTGGGTTAGCTGTGGGCATAGCAGTTTGCATTCTGCTTTTTATGCTTTCCTGATTTGTTGTTGTCTGTTTTTTTCACTGTCACATGTGCATGCTCATCTCTCTGTGGTGGCTTTTTATTCATCTGTCTTGTTCGTTTTCCACCTCAAGTGTTGGCTCCGGCAAAAGCCATCAGCAGCTTCTTGCACGAGCCCATGCATTGTATAGACACACACAAAAAAGTATATGCAGTATACGATTCTCTTATGCTGCCCAACCCTGTTGTGAAGATTGAGTAGTATAACACATCTGTAAATTGGATTGATCATTTAAAAGGCCAATTTTTCCCTTAGATTGAGATAGCAATTTGTGGTGTCCCTGCACTATTAACTACACAAAACACATTACAGATGCTAATTGTCCTAATTTTAATATTGGCTAATTGCCTAACTGCCTACACATTTACTTAATAGCTTCTGCAACATTAATCAATATTCCCTCCAAATTGAATGTCCTTGTTAGATGGACGCTTGTGCCTTTGCAACTATATTCTGTGACCTCGCAAAACAACAAAAAGGCCTGCGATTGGCTGCTCCGAAACTGCACTACAAGATTATGTGACAGAAAAGGCTCAGATGTATGTTTGAAAGTGCTGCATGTTTCCTTCTTCATCCTCTGCTTTGAGATCTAAACACCCTCGGCTCCAGCGGTGTCATGTCAGTGCACTCATAATCAAATATTTAACAGCAGAGATGAATAGAGGAGTGTGGGGGGGGGGGAGAGACGAAGAAAAAAAACATTAAAAATACAACAAGAGACAGAGAAAGAAAAGAATAAGAGTTGGGGAAACCGGTGGCGTGCGAGAGAAGAAAGACAAACAGAGAAACATGTATAAGACAGAAAGCCTAAAACGTGAGGATAGTGATTTTTGTACGCTGTCTAGTGTCAAAGCTTTCAGGAAAAAATACCTGCTGACAAAATGATACGATGAACAAGAGTGGGTAAAGAGAAAAAGACGCCAAAATGGGGAGATTTTGAAAAGACAAACAAACATAGGGACAATGGGACGGAGGCAGCAGCGAGATGTGCGAGTGATCGCAGATCAAAGCGCGGCAGCCAGAAAGCAGAGTGACACAGACAATATGATAAAAGACGGAGAGAGAAAGGAGAGGCCTTAGAGATGAAGAAGATGAGAGGTGTAAAGAGTGAGCGAGGGGCAAATTGAAAGTCATGTCGGCTGGTGTCAGTTCTGTGGAGATCACATGAGCTGATTAGTGGCGGAGGAATGAAGGGCCGCTCGGAGAAGAGGGAGGCGGTGGAGGAAGCGAGTGTTCATGAAGGGCTGCAGAGAACGTAAGAGTACTAGAATATGAATTAGTATTTTAGACACATAATCACACACTTACAGAGTGCAATACCCACATGTGCACTACTACAAAAGTCATATTAAGCACTTGATTCAAGGAAAGAAGCATCAATTTTTAATCTTGATATGAAGGATTCGTCAAAGTCATCTGGCACACATGAAATCACCATAAGCAGATACACAGTATATTGCTTTCTGTCTGTCAATGTCTGTATCAATATTGTAAGAGATATAAGAACATCAGCATGCTAACAAGCTCACAACAGCAACATTAACATGCTGATGTTTAGCCAATTCAAAATCCAAGGGATGCTTAGGCTGATGGGAGTGTTATTAGTTTTGCAGGACAAAGTAAGGGACAAATTAAAATTTTGACCTGATGATGTTAAATGAACAGTCACCAGATTTATTACAATTCATCTTGAGGAGGTCTTGAATACTGTGCATTCACAGCAATTGTAAAAAGTAATTTCACATAAAATTACAAAAAGATCATGGTTCTAGATGAAAAGTCAGATGATCACCAAACTTATTAGGATTCATCTTCTCATGAATGCCAGTACAAAATTTAATTACATCCAATCCAGTACTCAAAATGGTGGACCAACCAACCAATAGACCGACATTATTATCTCAATAAACCACATCGATAGCATAGCCAAAAAATGCAATAAGCCACCATCTCCAGCAGAAACACAGTAACTGCAGTGTTATTTTGAAGTGATTCCCTTCGAAATCTTCAGAGAGAAACTGAACAAGAACAACGTCAGTGCTAGAGACACTGACCTGATATTTCCTGAACTTTAGATTAACTCCCTGTGAATTTCCCCACTGTTGTGAATTTCCCCACTGTGGGACGAGTAAAGGCTTATCTTAACTCCCAGACTGAGATTGAGTCAATTTCTGGACTAAACAGGCCTTTTAAACCAGATCACCTGCAGCACAGACTACTTGTATACTAGTGAAACCAGATTAACCCAAATTGGTTTTCTCTGATAATCCTTAATTCAGTCTTGGATTAACTAAACCAATTCCATGAAGGAAGATGAAAGTTACTCTGGGATTTACTAATCTGCTGTTTATCCTCAATTAATTGGTAGCTGGACACTAACTGTGTTTTTCTGTTTTTCTGCTTCTATTGTTTTTATCCGTCTCTACTCATTAATTCCACCACATTAATGGGCTTTAATTGATCCATTCCAGCTTTTACGAGCACCTCGAGGCCCGAGCCATGTGCACCTGCTCTCGCTAATGAGCACCAACACAGATGTTTGACATTCATCAGCATAAGTAATGGATGACATTTTGAAAAAAAAATAAATTCAAAAAGCCAGGATGAATTACTCCACATTAACTCCTGATTTAATGTATAGCCTGACTGGGAAACCAGTGGCATTGTTATGATGGAGATTCACAAATATAGCAAACTGCAAACACCATCACCTGAGTGTGTGTCTTGCTGTTATTAAAGCAAGACACACACACACTTGTAAAGGTGGATGCTGGAAACTTTTGTAGGATAATAATCTAAAAATTTTTTTTTGTTCCCTCTGATTCTTGAGTGTTATGAAACATGTTAGTTTTAGTGTGTGTATGCATTTTTGCAACACCACTAATCTTTAACTTCTTTTAAATCTTTGAATGTTCATTTGAGTCGTTAATTTTAATTTGAAAGTGCAACACAGTCTCTCAGTGTGGTGGTCGCTCTATATTGTATGCAGACTAACATGCAGGGTTTAGTTTTATTGCAAACAACAGCACTATATAGACGATTCTGGTCTTTGTTATCTAAGAAGCAGTCTCTCTCAGACAGTATGCACTGTGAGATATGGTGTAACATTTTAAACTTTAGACAACATTATTGTATTCCTTTGCAACAGCAGAGCTCATTAGACGGACTCTGTGTGTTTTTGTGTGCAGCATGTGCGTTTGTTTCTCCGTGCAAACTCTCCAAGGAGTCCATGTGCAACACCAAATCTACTGTTTGCTTTCTGCCAGTCTCCTGCCAGATAACAACCACATAGTGGCAGGGATGCAAGCTTAGTTACCAACTGTCAAGTGAATATTTTTACCCAAAATCTTGGATTGTTGAATAAAAAAAAAAAAACATAACTTGAGAAACACACCTGCCATAGAAAGATATTTCTACATTGCTTCATTTTTTGGTGACATTATTATTGCACAATTTCAATTTGGCCTCTTTATCATATAATTCACATTATCATACTTGTTATAAAAGCTGAGCCACAGAGAAGCTGAAAAGGAGGGATGGAGATGGAGGGTAGAACGGACAGAAGGATGGATCAACCCGTGGAGGGAATAATACCAAGCTCAGGAGGAATGGATGGTGGTGTAAAAATGGACTATTGTGTGAGAAGAAGGCAGAGAGAGAGAGCACGAAATCCTGAATGCGGGTGCCTCCCTGGGAGTAGTCGCATACCTGTGGGAGCTGGCAGGGTTAACATTTCCCTACTGTACTGCCAGTGTGTGTGTTAAAAGCCCTGCGATTAGTACTATTAGTTTTGTGAAACAGAAATAGCCCTTTGAGTCGAGAGAGAGGGAGAAGAGGAGAGACCGACCGAATTACTGCAGAAAGAAAACCAGAGTGATTTCACACCTGATTATCTCCCCATTTATCCCCCGTTCTCTGTCAGGACTGATCCATTTCCCCTCTTCTCTTCCACCCAGTGTGTATGTGTGTGTGAGTGTGCATATCACACACACACAGAGAATCTATCCAGTCACAGATATTGGTGGAAAGATATTGCATTTACTGTATTAGAGCTTTACTGCTGTGTCATTTTTTCTACAGCAGGTCAGTCTGTGGGAGACTCATTTCAATGCAATTAACTTTCCAGAAATACACTCCAAACAACAGTACAAACCCTCTGATGGATCTGTTTTTGCTCTGCAGTCAGTTTTGCACCACAACACCAGCCACCAGAGATTCAAAGAAATTTATGCGAGCGCGGAAATCCGAGGAGCTGAAATCAGTTTTGAAAGCTCAGCAGTCGCTTTTTATAAACCCATAAATCCCACGTTTAACGCAGCCGCAGACTAGACTATGTGAGCCACGCTGTTGCGAGACACAAGTGCATTTTTTTCTGATGATGGAAGTGGGAAAAGACTTTTACCTGTTTGAAAAAAAAACATGGTGGCATGTAATGTTTTTCGTTGCAGAACAAGAAACTAAAACCAAGGTGACAGTGGTTTCAATGCCAACATGTTTGGTGACTGCTGATCACTGTTTTCATTTATTAAATTCACACACACACACACACACACACACACACACACACACACACACACACACACAGATCCAGTATTATTAATGGGCCGATCCAATCACTCTGGTCTCTGTAATGAATGACAGCAAGATAATCCTCCCCGATCTTCGTCTCCTTCGCTCTTTGTTCAGGAAGCTGTAGGATTGGCCTCTAATCAACACTTCAATTTGGCCTTCTGACATTACCAATTTACAGACAGCCTCGCTCCCTTTGTGTGCTCTCATGGATGCAGTTCTATTTAAAGCTCTCTCTGCCCTCTCTCTCTCTCTCTCTTTGCCATTCTTCTGCCCGGCGAATGAAACTCTCTCAATTTATTCAACCGTCGCTTCCTTCGCTTCAATTCTCCTTCTTTTGTTTGTGGCTCTGCTGAATTCGATTTGTGTTTTCAGTTGTGTCAGCGAACACCAACAAACAGAGAGTTCAGCCGGAGCCCACCTGTAGGAGCCAAGAGCTTGTCTTCAGTTACCGTCTCTCTGTTTGAGTCCGCCGCTTTCCCACTGTTGCTTCTCTTGTGACACATGAATGGGAATTTAAGTCCGTCTGTGAACTCGCTCTGAATTACATCCATCTGTCTCTGTTGAAGACAAGTCGCTGTGTTTCCATGACAACGCGTGCTTAACGTTTCCTGTTTGCACATCCTGTGAGGATGATGTCAGGACTTCAGTCAGGTGAAAGGGGGTTTGCCTTAGCGCTCAGGAATCCTGTCCCGTGTAACAGAGAGCAGAGACATGATGTAATGGATTTTGTTTATGTCTGTGAGAACCCGTCTTTTAACCTTTTTTAATGGTGGAAAGTTGACCGAGCACGCTCGCTCTTTTCCAGCTCCTAAATCACACTCAGTTTCCCACCTTCACACATGGCTAGTCCTCCACTGTTTGCATCTGAGCAGCTCTGCTGGAGCCGTTTAGGGTTGAGTGACTTGCTCAAAGGCACCTTAACACTCTCTTCTCAGGCTAACATCCACACTGACATGTTTTCATTTTAATATGATGCTTATATACAAGCTGATGTTGTTTGATGAAAAGGGTTATGTGATAGAGGCGTGACGAATCGGGGAAGGGCACGGCATGATTGATGAGATCTTAATCAGATAGCAGACGTCAGAGTTTGCGTCATTGTTTCCAAAAGTCCCTGTTTTCGTCTGTCCAGACTGCAACACAGTCCAGAAGTTTTCTAAGATGGTGGTCAGCATCATTTCCAAAAGACTCCGGAAAAAGTGAAAACAAAAAAAGTGTGGCGTTACTCGTTCACGTCATTTAGTGCGTTTACATACACAAAAGAAATCAGGCTAGTGAGAGAGCTTGCATGCACTGTAACCTGGTGACTGTAAATCCATGAGTGCATGCAGCAGGTCAGATATTACCAATACAGTCAACCTTTTTTTTTTGAAACCATTACTTACTTATTTCAAGACTTAATAGTAATAGAAAAAGACACTCTCCTTTTGTCCCACTGTACTGTTGTCTCAGCAAGTTTTCTCAATCCCCTCCTGTAACAGAGCAGAAACCTCGGTAAGTGCATGTAAACACAGACTGTAAACCACTGCCTGCCACACGGTACAATAATGTTTCTCAGGCTGATGTTTTTTATCATCATAAAGTAAGCAAGACATTAGACAACCTAAACCTAATGAATGCGATGTGCTTTGTCCACTGGTCCACCAGTACATCATGAAAGGTGAACAAACCATTTGTGACTCAGTGTGCAGCTGGCCAATACTTTCCACTGACTTTGTTTTTTTCTATGCTTGAAAGCTCAGTGAACATGCATTGTGTGCACAGGATTACTCTTCACTAACGTCTACAATTAGCGTCTGTGTTGCTTTGAATGTTCTGGCAAATGTTTGGCCCGATGTAACCTCGGAGAACAGCAGCCCAGAGCGGCTGTGCAGGGCTGAATCTGGCCTCTGTCACATTTCTCTTTAGGAGTACAAACGGCCTGTTCTGGCCTTTTGCTCTCCTTCAAAACAAAATGAAGCAAAACTGCAAATGAAGAGTTTCTTTTGAGAACGAGTTATGACCCACTTTCGCAATATGTGAAATATTGAGTAACTGTGTTTCGAGGGCAAAACTTTCTAACATCACGACATCCTGTGTCCACATGCACTGGAAAGTCCAACACAGCCTAAAGATCAGGATCTAAATTCAGATCTAACACGTAGTAAGCTCCATTTTTCACTCATGTCATCTCTTATCTTGTAAGATATAAATGTGCTTAAAGATAATGATCCCACTTACTCTTGCTCTCAAACACTTTAATGAGTGATGTTCATCCTACACACAGACTCCAGCTGATTTTTACAATTTCAGATGAGTCAAGATGATGAGAAGATTCATAAAGCATTCAGAGTCATGCCTACTTACTTATTAAAGACAACGTGGCCTGTGGTTGTAAATTAAATCTGTGATTTGAATTTCTGAGGATGTTAAAATGAGTGTTGAACAGCAGAGGGCATATTTTGTCTCTTTGACTGACACTGGTCACCTCTTGTTCCTCTTATAACACTACTGGTTTCTATTATCCAAACAGGTTAAGGGTGTTGACAGTCTGTCTGGGACTGTAGGATCATTTAGTCCATTTTTTAAAATATCATTTAATCCGAATGATGGATTTTAAAGGAATAGTTCAATTTTTTTTTCCACACAGTGTCAGTGTATCACCTACAGCAGATAGTGGCGATCACGCCTACCAGTTTGGAGAGGCAGAGTCGTGCTGGCACTGAAGCAAAGTACTGCAATGTGCTGCTGTGGACGGGGGCAGCAGCAAAACTTATTTTAGCTACTTTAAAAAATCGATATCAGTTAAAGTGTGTGCTAAATTTAGAATATCTTCAGCACTTCTCCTGGCAGTCAGACAAGCTTTTCTTTTGGTTTTATATTTTCTCAACCTTCTCTATTACCACCCATACCACACACGTTCTCATAACCCGCTAATGTATGAGCAAGGCAAGGTTAGGTAATTAAAGAGCATGCAGCATGTGGGAGAAAATTTCCTTCAGGGCTTTCTGCCAGAAAGCGCTGTTTGTGCGTTTGATGAGCAGAGTTGAAGGTGAGCAGGTATGCTCAAGCTGCAGGCGATGGGTGGGTGGAGATAGAGACGCAGGCTATTTCCATATTCATATGTTTCCTGCACACTACATGACGACAGTGTAGAGTCACATCTAAGATATTTTAGGCCATGAAGGGATTTTTTTTTTCATTAAAAAAAATGTAATTTTGATGAACAGATGAGTTTTTAGGGGTTTAATCAATGCCTTTAAATCTGCCTCCACCGATTAGAGACTGATAATGATCATCAATGAGTTGTCTAATGCTGTCCTGCCCTGCAGCTGAGCATCACAGTGGACGAGTGTGTGTGTGTGTGTGTGTGTGTGTGCTATAAGCATCACACATCTCAAAGATATTCCTATGATTCAAACTTTTTATTAGCTTGGTGACTTTTTGCCTCCATATCTCCAGTGAAAACACCAAAGAGAGTGCTGTCTAAGGGGCTGTCTGAAATTGTCATATCTCCAGTAATAACCTCATACTGTTTTGTGGGCTTTACCTGGGAATGTTGTGGAAATCCTACTGGGTCCAAAGCAGGCGGACTGGTGGAGCGTCTCTCACAGAAAAGCGACTGATTTCTGTTCCCCCATGACGCTGACACTGAAAATTGCCATTTTAAGGCTGAGGGTGCATTTTGGAAAGAGGCTTCTGACAGATATTAATCTAGCTCTCTGAAATCTCAGGCCTTATCTTTAACAGCTGGACACCTTTTGAGCAAGGACACAATGGATAAATGAAGTTTATTGATTAGAGCCTTATACCAGACATAACAAATGTCATGGCAAATGCATTGCAGATACTTAGCAAACCCATAAATGATTTCATCCCATATGTTCTCCTTATATTTTTCTGCACAAGTCAGCACTGGATTTGTCCAATTTATTCATCTAAATTTGTGCTGCGTGACTACAAAGCTGTGACTCAGGAGGTTCAGTAAAGTGAGCAGGGCCAAAGGTAATATTGTTTTGCGAATCATTTCTGTTAAGATATTAATTTACTGTCTGGCACAACCCCTTTAGTGCTCCCTTCAGTGTTTGTTCTTGCTGTAATGATCTCTTGGAGAATCCATCCTTGCCTGTGTGTCCATTGCTATTTCTTTTATTCAGTTTTTTCTCTGAAGTTAGTCTTGGATATCTCTCTCTCTCTCGCTCGTCCACTTTGTCCCTTCCCTCCCTCTGCCGCTCTCTACAGTATGTCCCTCCCTCCTACTGGATGTCCTCTCTTTTAAATGTCATCCTGCCTCTAGTTATCCATCACTTTATGTCCTGCTCCATCTAATTCACATTGCCCCTTCGTCCCCTCACCCTCTGCTGGGCTCTGTGCCCGGGCAGCTACTGTAGCTCGCTCAGTTGGCTTTTACTGCAGCCGTCCACCGCTGCCCTGTCCTGTGTCACACACTGACTGATTAAAGTTGCAAAGAGCAAAAGAACCGTTAAGAGTTGAGAGAAGTGTAAACCTGGTGTAATCCTCATTATGGTGTAGTTTAGACGTAGTCACTGAGTTTTATGGATTTTAACGTCTTACTAGTCTGTACTTCATTATGCAGCTGTTGTAAAACTTCATATGATTGCTACTCATTAATATCCCATTCCCTACCCTCTGTACCCTGCTCACTTATCATGGTGACTCAGCTTTCAAGACTTGATTGCGTGTGTGATGGATGACTATTACGTAGTCAGGACGTCCATTGAGGAGTCTGCCAGGTTAAAAAGAGCAGAGGAAGTCACCTTGCAGTGAATCATTATAGACAGAATTTGTACCTGAAATGTGGGTCGTTTCACCTCAGCGGTCTAATGTTGAATAGTCTGAGTTGTTTATGAGCCTAAAGGTAGAGAAGGCGAGTGAGTAAATGGAGTCGTGTGGCAGAACTTCTTTAACAACTTGTAAGTCTTTCAAGCGTCACGTAAAGAAACGACGACAGTTCATTTCATCTGCGGTGAAATTGAATTCCCAAAAAACACACTGCAGTGGTCTTGGTGTTTTTCTCTCCTCCATTACTGGCTCACCTGCTCTGCTGAAAAGAGAACAGCTCACGATGCCTCTTTACATATGGACTGAAAAAAGTGCTGTTAGTCTACAATGACAAAACCAATGACACACTAACCTATTAATATTTCACTTTTTGTTTTTCGCTGGTGCTTTGTGAAGATTTATAGTTGTCGCCAGTTTGAAGGGTTGTTTTCTTAGGCTTTTGCCCTGATAACAGCGACTCCAAGCAAAGACGTTGTGCAATATCATAAACTAATTTGGGTCAGGTTGATTCCACAATGAAGGAAGAGATTTTATTTTAGTCATTACATCACGAGCAGTTGCAACTAAATTCAGCTTGAGTTCCTCATAGAAAACCGAGTGTTGTCATTGTACAGATATGCAGAAAGCTGCGGATGGACTGTACGTGGCCGGGTTACCTAAAGAGAGAAAAGTGACAGCAGAATGGGTGAAGCTTTATTGGATTGTGTTCAGACCACTGGCTCCTTCATCCTGTGCTCTCAGAGAGAAAGACATGCTGATGTGCATCCTGTTGCTGCTCTGAGCACAACAACATCTCTTGCACTCAGAAAACGCTTAGCGTTCAAAGTTTAAGATCGCTTTTAGCCAAAGACTGCTGCTCTTCAAATGGGCTGTCAGTTGTCTCATAGCAGCAGGGGCGACCATGACAAGTGCTTCCCCAGACAGCTGTCGCATTGCAAGATAGTGCCTGGATCCATGAGACAAAGTTGTTTTTAGCTCCGTGTCATGATTTTTTTGGTGAGCACTCTGTTACTATTAGCTCACTGTTTGAAGGGGAACTCCATTATTATGTAAGATGAGTATCCCCTCTATTTAACTTAATTTCACTTGAACCGACTCCCCTCTCGATTCGCTAGTGTCCCATATTGTACGGAGAAGTGGACTCCTGACCTACAGCGATCTTAGATGTTTCGTAAGGCAGACTTCTGATAAACATATAACCTTAGATGACTGCCATAAATAGAACATAAAACAGGTTATTCCCGGTGAGTGTCGTAAGCCTGCCCAAGTGTTTCATGGCAGCTATAAAGTTAATAATGATGTGCTACAGTATTAGCTGGCCATGGTCTAAGATTTCATCTTGCGCAATGAAGCCTAATAAAAATTCTAATATGATATCAAACTGCAGTTGATTTACAGCCGTGTCAGAGGTCTCAATAGAAAGACCTTGAGGGAAACAGTGTACTGCTCTGTTGTGCTAGATATACATTTAAAGGCAATGGTTAAATGAAGTGTCTTGTCAGTTTCAACAGAAACTAGTCTGTAGGGTCAAATGTATAGACAAAGGCAAAGGTCAACTCATTATGTTAGTCTAGTTAGAAACTATATTTAATCTTATAAACCTGTTAAAGCCCCTGAAAAATTGGTTGTATGAGTTCCCCTTTAACGCTCAAAACTTCAAGCACTAATAGAATCTATGATGTAAAATTACGAAAACTGTTCTGACTTTGGCAGATATGTGTGTTAATGAAGGATGTATTATTTATAGAAAAACGGATTTTTAAAAATTGCTTTTAGGGCCTTTAACATAAAATATTTATAAGGGCAGGGTCCATAGCAACCTCTAGAAAATACTTTTCAAATTAAATTTTGGCATCCAACTCATGCTTGTGCCGCCCAGAGACGAGCACGTAGGCTTTGATCCCAACCAAACACCCTCACAAATAAATTCGCTGGTAGCTTACACAGTCTTACCAAGAGGAACCGACGGCTGAAAGCATCTGGTGCGGTGTTTGGTTGCAGTGAAACCCTGTAAACACACTGTATCTCTCAGCGGCTCATGCGTGGAGATACACACAACCAAATTAGTGTCACAGCAGCTTTCCATGTCTAATTAAAGGATGCTGTCGAGAAAAAAATTGTCTGCATTTTTTGTTCACTCTCATGCTCTGCCTTTACCTCACAAAATAATAGTGTGTTGAAAATCTTTTTATTGCTCCAAAAAAATGAGAAACCACCAGCCCACAGGCGCGGAGCATTTGGGCATTTTGGTAGATTTTTATAATCACTTCACAGTTTGAACAAACTGAACCATTGCCAGTGTGAGGGATAGAGATATTTTTAATCTGATTTTGTGCATTTTGAGCTTTTCTGGCCGCGCCCGATGTCCCGGGCCGGGACTGACCTCGTTGGTTACAACACGACTGACCTTGTGTGGCATCATGACTGCGAGCCAGAGATGAGGATTAACTGTCTGTGTCAGCCGAGGAGAGACAGCAATTCCCTGAAGCCAATTGACAATTTGTTCAGATGTAATGAAATGGGTGGTAGACCACACGTCCCTCGCTCCTGCCATCAAAACCTCTATGCAGTGACAGTGATTGCCTCATTTTTGCAAATTGAAAAGCAAAAAAAAAAAAAAAAAAGATATGAAAGAGTGATGACAACCTCTTCAGCAATGCTTCTGCTTTATCACTTTATTTGTTCTTCAACTTTTTAATGGATAAAAGCTTGCCATCATTCATCTGTATTTCACAAGCAGGAAAATTTGATTTTAATTACTGTAGTATAACAGAATGTTCTCAGAATATTCTCACGTCTCTGTGTTTGGGAATGTGCTGCGCATAAACATGGAGAGAGCTGAGGTCAGGGATCACACCGCTCACATTCCTGATGATTTTGAAGCAAAACCGACACAATCGAAATAATCTTGCTATGAAAGACTTTATAAATACAAACCTGCACTGGCCCTGAACATGCGCCCCACAATAAATTCCAGTGCAGATGTGTAATTTATCATTAGAGGGTGCTTAAACAGTCCAACAGTTGGCAGCACATAAAAACCCAGGCTAGCCATTTCCCCCTGTTTTCAGTCTTTATGCTAAGCTAAGCTAATCACTATCACATTTACAGTACAGCTTTTCACATTTTCAGGGAAATGAGGTTGTCTCTGAGGAGCAGGAAACAACGATAACCTCTACTAAATATATCATAAGTCTGGTATCTGAAGCCTTGTGTGACAATATGCTGCCCGTTTATTGTTGGTGGGTCATCACATGAAAGTATTAAGGGTCAGAGTATGAAAGAAGAATGTGTCACTTCTGACTGCAGATGTCACAGGTGGAGTCACTGTGGCAGCTGGACTAAAAACAGTGGTTGTGAATACAGTTGCTTTAGGCGAGCCTTCTGACTGGACTGAAGGTTAACCTTTGACCCCCATTAGGCCAATATGGAGGCATTTTTCCAGTTTTCACTTCGATGCTCTCCTCCCTCTCTCCATTGCTGTCAGAGCTGTCAGATCTGTCCTCCTCACTGCTCAGACTCTGAAACTCTACCATCGCTCTCTCCTCTTCATCTTCCCCTCTATTCATCTTCCATTCCAAACACTCGTCCTTGTTCTTTCGCTCTTTCCTCAGGCCATCTTCCCTCTCCTCTTTGTCTGTCTCCGACCTCTGCTCCGGCTCCGGCTTCATGTTTATCTTCATCTTCGCTGTCTTTTGTTTAGTCCTCACACCTCCCACAACTGTCTGTGCCTCCAGTCGTGCTCTCAGCTCCAGCTCTCTGCGGCTCCACTCCTCCTCCAGCCTCTGGGACATGTGAAGGGAGAAGTGCCATCCTCCGTTCTCCTGCAACACGTTCTCCACTTTACTCAGCAGCTCCCTCACCTGCTCCCCATCCGCCTCACTTCCCGTGCTCCCCCTTCCTGCCCTCTTGTCAAATTTCTTCAGCCAAATCCTTTTTTGTTTCGTCCCACCTCCCTTCACCTCCTGCCTCCATCTCTCTTGCCTGCTGACGACGGCCGCCTTGTTATCGAACACGTGATATCGATAGCGGCACTTCTCCATCAGCCAATGCAAGGCGGGCCCTCCTGATTGGATGTGTTCTTTCACGCTGCGCCCTCGTGCCCTCAGCCAGTCTCCACATGTGAATAACACCATGGTGTGTCTCCAGACCGTGGGAGTCAACAGCTCCATCCTCCTCTCTATAGCTCTCCCCTCAGGCTCAGTGAAGTCCAGCAGAGGGATCACTAAGAGAACAACATGAGGTCCTTCAGGTCCACACAGAGACACTGCTCTCAGAAGTTCAATTTTCTCCTCTCGGGGTACAAACTCCTCACACGAACCCCAACCCTGTGCGTCCACCACGTTCAGGTGTCGTCCAGCGGTGACGGCGCTGGCAGCTGTGCTGGCCCCGCCGCCTCTGGTTTCAAAAACCGGACCCTGGCCCAGCAGGGTGTTACCACTAGAGCTCTTGCCCGTACGTCTGGGACCAACCAGCAAAATATTTAGCTCTTGTAAAGCTGGAAACAGAAGGACGAAAGAGAGGAAGCTCTTAATCTGCAGCTTGAACCTTCTTCAGTAGTTTGCACAGGATGTGGTTAATTTATAAGCTTTACTTTAGTGAGAAAACATTTGTTCCTAACACATTCCTGCTGTTGTACTTGACTTCAGAAGCGGTCTTTGAGCTGATCGCTTGGCACTGAACACACTGATAGTTAGCATGATCAAAATGCAAACACTATGAACGCTGGGCATGTTCAACATGTGCTTCTCAAAAAGTAATCCTCCTTCTGCTTAAAATTGCATAACATTATAAATGGCTCCAGCATTTGAAAGAAAACTTTCAACAATATTTGTATCTCAGATTTAAAAGTCAACATACCAAAATTTCTTGGTGTTTTGCAGCTTCCCATAGTGACAGTCGTGGATGAATCCTTGAGGCCTCAGGTATAATGTCCCTCCACAGTAATAGTGGCACTACCTCAGGGATCGTTAGAAGGCTGCACCTTCTGCTCCGCCCGCTGTAATATTTAATGGCTGAGCACGTGGGATAAACCTGCCACTTATCAACACATCGACTGAAGCGCCTCCTAGTTTTTATGCTGACTCTGTAGAACTTCTTTTATGTTCTTGAGGAATATAAAACTATAAGTCATAAGTCCCCATCTGATTTTGAAGCCTTATTGTTTTATAGAGATAAAAGATTTTGGTCAATGTCTGTCGATGTTTAACCAATGTTCCTTAATGCTGGTTGGCTTTTGGTGAACAACATGGAGCTTACTTACAACAGAGGGACTAAAGTAATAGTTTAGCAAAGCTCTATAGAAGGTTTGTTTCATGATAACAGAACAGAGGACAGAGGTTTCCAGTACATCTTGATTATGAATTGATATGAGATTCAAAGGAGTCCCATAGCAAAGGCAGTAAAATTTAATGCCAGTAAGTTAACATTCTTGCAAAGATATTGATCAACACTAGCAACATGATGAGTAAATTACATTGCTGCCAGCGTATTTATGCTGTTATGTATGCATCTATAGCCATACTCCACATAGCAGGTTGATCACAGTACAGCAGCGAAGAGCATAATTTAAATGCTTTGACACATGCACACATATTTATGCATGTATGACGTAAATATGCATGTAAAAAAAATAGCCTTCGATGTGGACTTTTGACAAAGGACTCATCAAAAAACAACAACAGTAACAAAAATATCCACAAATTAGTGGAATTGTCTGATCATCTGATGTTAGATTTGTCCTCGTCGTGCTGAATTCCTGATTGTCAACAGTGGCCTCCAGTTACTTATTTACTTTCACACCATTGCTTTACAGCATGGCTTTTTCAGAACACGCCTCTCACATTTTACACGTCTCAACGCTCATCCACATGATCCGTTCGTGTGAATTTGCTGCCTGTCCTTCTCTCATTATCAGCGCTCTCATGTTTGGTCCATCTGCAGCCTCAACCTGAGCTCGCGCGACTCTGACCGTGCATGTTTGTGCGCTGAGCTATGTGTCATCTTTTGTGCTGCCAGTCTTCATCCTTAACTTTATGGAAGTGTAATATTAAATTGCAGCAATACCACTTTAAGTCCATGCTCAGACGCTCATATTTAAGAGTCTGGTACATTCATATGTGATGAAATGCTGTAATTCACCTCTTTGTATCCACCTGCCTTATCAACTTAATTCAGCCAGTGATTTCCGACATTACTCAAAATGACTTTGGGCATCTTCCAGACAGCAGGTAAAAACCTGTCGCGTTCAACTGGGAGTTGTACTTTAGGTGGAAGTGGAGGTGAGCATTAGTGATAATGACACATAATGTACAGTTGTGTTCTACTCAAAGAAGTAGGTCTTTTACCTCTTCCTGTAAATCAGCTGATTCCTAATTTAAAACCAGCGCGGTGGAGTATTACACTCCGGTGAAAAGTTACACCGTTCTGTCTCTTCCCTCCAGCCTCTCTCAGGCCCTGCTCTGTTTTTTTCCCCCCTCTGAACTCAAACATGCACACAGATCAACACACACACTCTGACCTGACAGGTAAAGCCAGTGAAGGATCAGCCGGGCTTTTATCCCAGTCTGTCTCGGTCAGGTTGGTGGTGAGATCCTGTGTGTGCACATGTGAGAGCTCAGGCTTGTATACGTGATAATGCACGTGTGTGTGTGTGTGTGTGTGTGTGTGTTTTGTTCCCCTCACCTTCATTCACACATAATCTTCACTGAGGCTACATCAGCAGGAGCAAAGTTCCCCAGGTTTCTCCTCTTTGTCACCTTTAACTTTTCTCTCCTCCCTCTGTGTTTTTCTCTCGTCTGTTTTGATCTTTGCTCTCTGATCTTTTCTACCTCGTCTCTTTCTCAACTTCACTGGCTCCCCCCTCTTTACCATTGCGTTTGTTCTTTAATCTGACACACATAAATGTACAGGAAGCTTTCCTAACCGTCCATATAATTACCTTGTCTAATGACATTGCTCATCACATCTCAACACGCTGGTCTAATGTACAGAATATATGTAGATGTACATGTACCCTCGAACAATTTTCTTGTCCCTGAATTTGCCTGATATCAAGTGGAGAAAATTCGATTTTTCTGTAGAAATTTCTAATATAAAAAGAGAATATTTGTATGTAGGGTAAAGACAGTTTCAGGATCTTACCCTAGCTACATTTTTGTTTCAATTATTTACTCTACATTATAATTAAAAGGATCGCCTGTAAGCGAAACGTTGAGTGTTAGATGACATACCTGCATTAATTCTTCTTTTAGCCACTTGGGGGCAGCGTAACAAACTGTAAACAAAACCTTGATGTATTATCGCATTATACAAACAGTTGTCTGTTTTAAAGTCCAGCAGACAAGGAGCAATGCTGGCATTTATTTGGAGTTGCGTTCACAGCCACTTGGTGAATGCATATCCTTTTTGAAATCTGTGGCTCTTCAGATAATAAATGCCTCACTTTGTTCACCAACTAGCTGCTATCTTTGTTACAATTGCTGAAAAGGAGGCTGATGAGCAGTGGGAGTAAAACGAAACAATTAGCTGAAAGATGCTAAAACACTTCAACACTAGAACTGAGGGGAGCTGCAGAGTTCAGTGATCCTCTGTGGGTTTGTCACTATGAGAAACACCTTCCATCTTCCACTCATCTTTTCTGTTGTTTGAAACAAAATATTGATTAGTGCAGCTTTAAGCAATTACATTGGCTTGTCCTTGTCACCTTATCTTATGAAGGTTTTCCAGTTGATTGCACTTCCAGTCATTCTCCGTCAGATTGAGAGCAAGTTGTCTTTACTCATGTCGGCGTTTTTTAATAGAAAACGCACACCAACAAAATGCCACAGAGGACTAACATCTGCAGCTTCTCTGCGGATTGCACAGGGATGAAGGATGGTTCATCATGTTTGAAAAACTGCACGTAAGCAGGAATATTAATCGAAGGCGTGCTTACTAAATTATACCAACAGATTTCCTCTAATATTGACATTTTTGTGAATTAAGTCCACCTCCCTGCAGTTTGTAACTGTCAAGGATAAGTGAGGGTCAGACAGGCCGGCTGTGCTCTCTCATCCTATTTATCACCCTCTCTCCTCCTCCCCCTTGTGTCCACCTCTCATCTCATGACCTCCACATTTCTCTACTTTGTCTCCTTTACCTTCTTCTCCTCTTCCTCTCCCCAGTCCTCCTCCTCTTATTTTACTACCTCTGCTTCACATCCTGCGTCTTTATCACTTTGCCTCTCATCCCAGAGGAGACGGTGAACAGTGGATTTACAGTAATGCAGGATGGTAAAGAGAGAACAGGGCTTTAAAAAGAAACGTTGGCATGGCTTGTATTACCACCAACTCCTGTCTCGAAGCCAGCTCTGCCCACAGTGCCCATCTTTCTGCGTGACACTAATGTGGCCGGTAAGATATGACTCATACCACAACAATTTAAGCACCAAGAGTTCACTTTAACCCAATATCTCAAGATTGTAGTTTGCTGAGGGAGGACTTCAGAAAATAGGATTTTCACACCCTTCTCTCCTAAATCTGTGTGGGACGGACTTAGTACAACTATGTTTGTAGCCATTAGTCCTCCCACCCCATGGCCGCATCCTTTTTTAGTACAAAAGGGTTTTCTAACAAATCCTTCGTGGATTGTAGCAACACTGCTGCATTAGTTCTGCACAACTCGCTGCTTCGACGCGTCTTTTAAGCGTGATTGTGCTAAAAACTGCTGTTGTTACACGGTGTGTGCTGGGAAAGAGGATACAGGACACCACCGGAGGTACATTAGTTCCGGATAACGCCAACTTCCCTCAGTGGCTTTGAAAGATGTTGGTGTTTGGCAGAGTTCAGTGTCTCATGTGTTTGAAAAAGAGGACACTGTGTGCAAGAGTAAAGCTACACCTCCTGATAATCCTCTCCTCTGTTGTCTTATTTTTGTTTTAAGTGAGGCTCGAACATGGTTATTTAGATCAATTTCTCTCTTTGATGTGACACAAGCAATAACTTACTTTCTCAATACGGCTGTGCTCAGAATTTTCTTCAATGTCATTAGAAACATTATGGAACTGTTCTTACTACACTGCTGTCCTCTCAGTCGATCTGCAGTCCAGGAGTCATATTTATCACACTGCATTGTGTTGTTCTACATCCAATATTAGAGTTACAATACAGGGTGAGCATATAGTAAGGGCCATTGAGTGAAGCAGAGATTAGTCACTAGCCAGCATGCAGTGCAGTAGAGCTCCTAAAGTAAAGCAAGGTTTAACTAGTCCCATCACTCTGATCCATCCATTACTTCCACTTAATAAGTATAAAAGTTTGAGGCTTTCAGAACTCATTCCTTGTCCCTGTGTCGCTCCTCATCTAATGAAATTTTAGGTCTTGTCAAGTGTCCTCTCCTGGATCCCCACATTTGAGCAAACAGCCTCTGCAGGAGCTAAAGGTCCTCACTCTTAAGTAAATATGACAAATAAGCTATATTCTTATCAGAAAGTTGTTGAAGTAGCAGCCTAATTAGCGAACTTCTCTTTCTTCTGAAAGTTTGTTTATGACAGGCACAGACCACCGTGAACTGCCAAGGACATGTTTCCAGCTGAGGATGATGAGAGTCTACTTCAGTTCATCTGCTGCTGTTGAAGCAGATATGAACTCAGCTCGCTGTTAGAAATGCATAGATCATCTCTTCTCTACTATGGATACTGTTTGCTGTAGAATATGCTGTTACATTTACTCTTGATCCTTTGCTCTTCTACACTAGCGGACAGATATTATTCATAACTAACTTTTATGCTATCGTGGCTGGAATTGCTCTGATGATTACACACAGGTGAAACATGAAGATCCTGAGATTCTCCTCTAAATCTCTTATTTTATCATCTGCCACACAGCTGTGAAAATGAGTTTTTATTAGACCACCATGATATGAGCTGTAGGAACATTTCTTTGGTCTAAGACAGACAAGACAGCTGGATATCAATTTACATATTTTGATGCTGATACCAAACGTTTGAAGAATGTAAGCATGGTTTTTCCAGCAAAGCCTTCCTGTTCTTAAACCGAGGAAGCTTAACTTCTCAAAATGTTAAATACAAGCAGCCTTACAACAACTTTTCTCTTCGTACCAGAAAGTAGTTCAGCCCTACATGTGACTGTTGGGCTCATTCGCCCTTGACTGAGCTCAAAGCCTCTGTATATGTTGTTTACTTCACACGATTGCAGTTTTTTTTCTTCTGATCTCTCTCAAATTTGCAGACGTGCGTGTTTGTCAGTTTGATTTCCTGTAATCGTGACCTTGCATGTGTGTGTGCTCTTTGCGTCTGTTTTTCTACCTGTCAACATGTTTGCGAGAGGTTTGTGGATTTTCTTTGTGCAAATGTTTGTCGTTTTATGCGTTTCACGTAAAATAGGGAAAACACGCTGAGTCGATAGAGTGGCATTAGACTGGGAGAGAAAAGGTTCAGCATTTGCTGTGAAATATGCTAGAGGTCACATTATTGAGCTGTTGGTAATTTTACCCTTTAACTGATTACTCTGGGTATATGTACAAATGCTCATGAGCAAGCACAGGGGTTGTGCATCAGTCCAAATTTTTCCACTGTCGTCGTGTGAAAGCCTTGTAATTGCAGTTTTGTTCATTTTCATATTTATTGACTCTAATTAAAGGATTAAAGGATTACATGCTCCTCTAAATTCTTCAACCTCTTGGGCTTAGAAGCACTTCCAAAACCAACCGGATAATGATAAAAACTGCACTGTCATCAAGCTAAACACGCACCTTTTTCTTTCTCTTGTTGACATTTCCAAGATAATACAGCTTTCACCCAACAGCGATCATTTCTAATGTGGTGGAGAAGATCAAACACTTTGACCTTGGAGAGTATAAAGAGGGAAAAAGATAAAGGAAAAAAATAGAGCAGTGTGAAAGAAGGTCAGGGATAAAGAGTAGAGAAGAAAGCAGGCGGAGGGGTTTCTTCTTTGCCGGTGAAGTGAAGCTGGTTACAGGAGGAGAGAGGGTGTCTCGTTACAAATGAGATGGAGCCGGGGCCGAAAGAGGGAGGAAGACCTGATAGAGGGAAAGAGGAGAGGATCATGTTTTCCTCAAGATGTAACCTGTGTGTTGGTCGTCTAACCTTCTCTGGCTAATGCACTCACAACTCCTTCAAAGTGAAGTAAAATTTGTACAAATAGGATATTCATTCCTATTTTGAAGTATTGACTTTGAATTTGAGGAAGTATTTGGTCAAAATTGTAATTATCAAAGCAAATTCGTTACTTTTACTGTATTTTTGGTTGTGACTGACGGCTGGAACTGTAATTTGATTGGCGTAATATCTATATGGGCCAGCGCCAACACTGGTTTCATTTCAATTCCATCAACCACAGAGGCAAATAACCAACTGGAGATCTGACATTGTTTGCAGCGTCTCAGCCCCATCTGTGCTCCTCTGTACTGTGTGCATCAGTTACTCCATTTTGGGAAGTGAATCACACAGAGAAATCTACAGACTGCTATTATAGTCTGGTTTTGATAGTCATTTGTCATGACCACAACGAGACCTTGAACGTGAGGCGGCCAGCGCTGGCTCCTTTCTGAAATACAGGACAGACACAACACTGAGATGAGTCAGCGGCTGTTGAAATAACACGAGCGAAGAAAAGCTTCCACTTCTTGGTGGAATACAAACTTAACAGCGTGATGGATCCTCCTAAATGTTGAATGTTGTAGTAACAGTGCAAAACAATGTGGGCTTGTTGGAAACGCAGATCATTTGTAGGCTGCACAGTGCTGCGATGTCCTTCAGTCAGCAACACAACATAGAAGTTGCATCTGATAGCAAAGCTCTCTCAAATGTCAGCGAAGCTTCGACTCTGCTTCCACAAATAAGTCCTAAAAACATCTTGTACTGTCTTTTGTAAAATGACAACAGCTGCGGAGTCAACACAGTTTATATTTTCTCACAACAGATTTTGGCTCGACTTTAAGTGTTTCCGATTCCTTCTCTAGCTGTTCTACTCACTCGTCATCTGTCAGGCTTTATTTAGCTCCCGACGCTCCCCTCAGGTCACTTTTTACATCCATCATAAAAGCGATGCTGCCGTTGCCATTTTCACCCTCTCTCCCATTATCATTGTCTACAGACAATAAATCTGCTCTGCGCTGCATCTCATTACAGGCGCCACGTCATATTGTATGCCCCTATTAGTTCTTGTTCCCGTGGCAGCGGACCCCAGGTCACAATTCATATCCATATAAAATGTCTCATCAGGAAAGAAGTTGGCCACTCGCTGGGATCGTGCCACACATGGTATCAATCTGATATTGTCCGGTCGTCCTCATCAGCAAAACCATCTCACAAAATTCATAGAGGTCTGACACCTTCGTATAAATAAATCAATCAGCCACAGCAGACTATGAGGAAAACAAGAATCTGGTGCAAGGTTGCTGGTTTGATTCCCAGTGCTGCCATCAAGAGCTCTGAAGCAAAGCAGAAAGAAAGCACTTAATTTGATTCGTGTTCATAATCTTCTTTTTAATTTTTTTCTGCACTAATGGGCCAGTTTTTCCACAGGGGTCGTTCAGGATTCATCTCGCTGTAGTTAAAATTTTTCTAATTCAGCTCTGCAGAGATCAACCAAGGGCAACACTCTAAAACAAATATTATCTGACCTGAGAAAACTGTAATGAAGAAATTAATCACAGTTTCAGTTTGCTCCTTCGCGTCTCAGCGGTGAACAACGGGTGAAGAGATTTACCCACACTGACGATATTCAGTCCAGCGGCATTTTGAAGCATAATTCTTCTTAATGCACTGATGGTGTAATGATGCAGGGGTAAATGACCTGCTGCTGATCAGTTCATCCTCAGTTTCTCTCCTCATTAGCTCCTATCGCTACTTGAGGAGACACAGATAAGATAAAACATGACAGAAAATGTGTCATTAAGAATAAATCTTATCTTTAATGCACTGTGTATGGCAATAGAAGTTATTAAGCCCAGTTAATACACGTGTATAATATAATACAATGCCATTCTACAAACCTGGAGGGACATCTGGATGAGTAAGGTGGAGACAATTCTAATGTGTTGTAAGGAGCAGCTACTGGATCGCCAAGAGCTAGAACAATATGAACAATATACAGTATATATTCATATGACACACTGTGACACAGGTGTAATACATATAAAAGATGTTATAAGCTGATGTAATGCACTATGATGTCTTATAAACATGCGATACTGAAAGTTAAGATGATAGTGTCTTACAAGGTTAAAATAAATGGTCATAATTCATCCGTCCACTTTGTAGAATTGCAAGTTTTTAAAAAGTTAGTGTAAAAATATGCACAGCAACAAACAGCAGTTAGTGACTAGCTCATGAACATAGTGGATTATTTCGCATCTAAAGAGCCAGATATTTCCCTCAGGGGTTGGTGGAGAGCAAAACAGAGCCAAAAGAGAGTGAATATTGATCAGGTGGCCCGAAACACGATGCCAAATGAATTCTAACGATGCGACTGTTTGCTAACAAATTTGCAAAGTAAAACGTGATATGTCAGTGTTTACAAGTCCCCAAGTGCCCAAAAAGAAAATCCGTTAATGCAGCGTTTAAATTTTCAAAACTCTTATGAACATAATGCTTTGCGGCTGTTATTATAAGACATCTTAATGCGTTATGATAAAAGCTTGGTAATCAGAGTTCATTATGTAGGTATTAATAATGCATTATAAATATGAGCCTGAGATCATCTGGCAGACAAAGTGGTGCTATTTTGGGTCATTTCGCATTGAGTTAGAAAGGACTCCTCCTGGAGGTTTGAGGGTGTTGTGATTTCACTCACAGAGGATAATTAAGTCTCTGTTTCAGCAGTGAATTTTGACTTTTTCAGTCTACTTTATTATTTAAAGTTCTCAATGTGTTTTCTCCGGAGAGAAAGAGGGAGAAACACACAGCAGCAACATAAACACAAGTGGCTGCTTCCTCTCAGCAGCCACAGTGTTGTCGTCTGAAATTGCCTCCACATAACTGAGCATTAAAGAGCCTACAAGCGTGCTCAAATTAATTTGAAAATTGCTCCCCTTGATATGTACAGTGCATGCACACAGCACGCACACACAACCCCACAGACACGCACAGAGCTCGCTCAGTAGGATTGAAAAATTGTTTTAGCCGTAACAACCTCAAACTGATGTGTTCAGATCCAGTTTGTTGTCATTTCAGTTGACCCCTCAGCTCAAATAGCTGCTTTTCTCTGCAAGTCGGCAGACAAATGAGCATTTTTCTGCAGAGTAGCTAATGAGCCAAATGTGTGTGTAGGAACATGAGGCTCGCCGGGTTTGTGTGCCTGTGTAAACATCTTATGTTTGTGTATCGTCGCACAGTGATATATATCAAGTCAGGGTTTTTTTTGGCTGACTTTTTCTTGACTTCTGCGCTAGTTTATTTTTGATTCTACATACAATTAAGATCCAAAGTAAATAAATATTTTCAGCGAGAACCGATTTTGCTTAATATTCTTTTCTGGTAACAAAAAGAGGACTTCAGCCAATGAAAAGCAGGTGTCGACGGATGCTTTGTCGGTCTGTAAAGCCAGCTTAGCATCAGTGAGTTATATTTAGAGCTGTTAATGAGAGGCTGCTCTGTTGTTCACAAGTTTCAAACGGCTAACTACATGGAAGTCCAGTAATAATGTCAACCTCTGTGAGCAGATCTTTATTAGCCATTTTATATGTGTTGCTATACATCAGAGCCGAAACGATTAGTCAATGAATCCATAAGTCGGTCTGGAAAATTAACAGTTCTCACAACTGATTAATTGTGAAAGTAATTAACTAACTAAATATCTCTACTAACTAACTGTAATAACTATATAAATAACTAATAGTTATGTAAGTTTCTCAATGTTTTAACTGCTGCTTCGAAGGGAAGTGGTTAGTATTTTATGATACCACACAACCCATCTTAACTTAAGAATTTAATAGTAAGGTAATACAAACTTTAATTTGCGTCCCACCTTAGAAAATTCTTAAGGTTTTGGACTCATTAATGCTGTAACACTGAGAATACGTCATTCTGTCACTTCAGTTTCTTGTCCTTGTAAATTGAATGGTTTAGACAGTTGTTTTGACAAAACAAATATTCTTCAATTTATCATTGGACTCTGAGAAATTGTAATGGCATTTTCTCTATTTTCTTGAATTGAATAGACTCAATGAACCAGGAAGTTGTCAACAGCTAATCAACAGATGAATTCATAATGAAAATAATTGTTGCAGCCATAACACACAGTACATGCACGGTCCTTTGAGCATGCGAAATGACTTGTGTGAATCACTTTGTTTGCAGCTCACTGTATCTGGTGTCAATGCCGCTCAGCCACCATACAACAGCATTCATCTGCTTGTATATCCTGTTAATGCGATGAGAGCAGCTCTCACAACGGCAGCGTAATGGAGTCAAACAGAGGTCAAACTAAAACTCAACAGTGCCGACACGTCATTGACACAAGTGAAGAACTGTGGTTCTGCGAGCGTGGATGAGCATTAATGCGACAGTCACATTGCAAGGACGTGCACATCTTTAGCTGAAGTGGTGTACGAGTCTTTTGTGTATACTGTACATATGTGTGTAAAGGCGGGGTTGTCCTTTATCCTATTGGTTTAACCTTGCTCACACACACACACACAAATGCACACACAGCGGTGCAGCTACGGTAGCAGGTGGTAGAGGGCGTCCAGAATTACAATGGGCGATGACAGCGTGGAGTTTTTCCTAAACAAGAACAGCAGGGCGAGAGTCTTATGTCACTCAGGATCCTCGCAAAGCACCTCACGCCTCCTCCCAAATAAGATACCTACCACTAATTACAGCCTGTTGCAAGATAAAGACGTTATCATGAAGGGTGACTCCACTTACAGGAGCCCTTTTTCTGCAACTTTACACATCAAGCGATTGGAGATTTTCTCCTGCATGCTGTATCCTGTTTGACCTTGTATGTGCCCTTTTCATCCCTCCTCTTTACTTTTTGCCGCTTCTCTCTCCCCCCACCTTTCCATCTGAATGACTTCCATTGTTGTTGCTCTGCCACATTTCCCTGCGTTTACTTCCAGTTGGTGTGCTGATGATTGGGTGCTATTGTGTCGATGGGGGTCACTAGGTTCTAAGGCTTTTGCATATACAGTGCAGCGCACTAAGCCATGTGTGCATACTGTACATTATGTGCCTGGCTGTGTGAGTGTTTCCTCAGGTGGAAGCGTTCGGGGTTGTCGGATCATGGAGTTCATTGTGGTAGCATGTCTCCCTCCTCTCTCCCATTCGGCTGTGCTGTCTAATTAGGCCAATCAGACATGGTCATTACTATTAATTTAAACTGATGACGCTATAAAATCCATGTGGAGGAAGCTACAGTATGAGGCCAAGTTGTTAACACTCAATGAAGGGGGAAGGACAAAGCGCAGATAACTGGCATTAAATGAGAAAGTTTATGTTGGCAATTTGCGTTTATTTATTGTTTGTTTACCCGGTTTGATTGTGGAAAAGTCACACTATCCTCCAGCACATGAACAAATTGTAGCAGATACACAACATCTAGCCCATCACTAAAATTTAATCAAGGAATACTTGGGGCGTTTTTCTACTAGATTTCATCCAGATTGTCGTCCTATCTTCTCTACTCCTCGACATGCAACAGGCTTTTCATCCAACTGCCAGATGAAACATTAACGATAACAGGAATAATCTGAGGAGAGGTTCACAAGGACTGAGCCAATGAAATCAGTGATAGTCATCATCAGTCACATTTATCAGTTTTTCACACCATTACACCTCCTGCTTGACTTGACTTGAAAACTGTTCCGACTGTGTAGGCATATCTTTCTCTTGAAGAAGTCGAGAAAAGAGCTCGAGTGATACTGGAGTTCTTCAGATTTCAGAATTAAAAAGTTCTGATTACAATACATTGATCCCTTACATTTATGTGACCTAGTAAAAATGGAAATGTCACTGTTCTCTAGGGGATAAACTTTGCAGTGCCAATTTCTTCTTAACTATCTGGCAACATATGGCGATACTAATGTATCTGTGCAGGGCTGGAGTTTAAAAGCAAATTAGTCTAAACTGAACTGTTCGTCAGACTCTCGTCAAATTTAATTGGGTTTAGCTTTCATTGTTTGTAACCGATCTGTAATCACTTTTTGTCGTCTGTGAAGGCAGAAGCTGCAGCTTTGAGTGGCAGCCAAATTAATGTTCCCAACTCATCTCACCTGAAAATGAGATGAGCAGCCGAAGATGTGAAAAATTAATTAAATATGACACATTGAAATATAGCATACGTACATCTCACACCTTGTTTATTTATTCATATTTTGTTATAGACAGGCCATTTGCTCTAAAAGCTGGCACTCGTCGAGACTTCATAAAAACGACTGTTTAGCTTTTGTGGTCACTACACCTGCACAAATAAAGACAAAAAGACACCATGTAACTGCCAAAGCAGCAAAGACTGCCACAAAGGGTGAAATGTAACCCTCAATGCACTGCCACTGGTGCTCTGATGTCATTTGTAAATTCACATGTATTATCCATGCTGTGCACGTGTCAATACAATGACTATTCAGTCTTATCAATCTCTCTCTCACTCTGATTAGGGACATTTCCTCTTTTCATTCGCTCTATCAACCCGTCAGATCTTTGCTGCTCCACACTCTTACTTTCAGCTGTCATTTCAGCCTCACACTCTGCCACGTGCGTAACTGCGATCGGAAGCAAAACAAAGACGATTTGCACTTGGCCAACAAATTTTATTGCAACTAATGCAAAGTTTATGGTGCCATCGGCGGCTTCAGTCCATTCATCCCTCTGTCCAGAACGAACACTTGCTTAATGAGACAGACGGCGATCAAAAGTTTGAGCCGTTTAACTGTCAAAAACAAAAATCATCAAATAAAAAGATGCTACCTAAATGTTTTCTACCTAGCAAAGAAAAGGAAACATGTCAATAAGAGACTTATTGTCTCAGAGTTTGATGATTCTGCATATTTAGTTAATCTGGCGCCAGATTCAAAATGGAACTGGCAGTTGAAACCCAATCCTGTATCTGTGCTAAGCTAAAATTAGCTGATGTATTGATCAGGCTCTAAAAAGACATACATTTTGAGCTTTTTGTTCTTTGACATTGATGCACAGTTTTGTTTTGTAGGTAGAAATTCCTCAGCAGGTAGATGTGCTCATTAACCTCACATCATATATCAGACAACAACACAATTCAGGCAAGGTTCTCCCAAAGTGCTATCTTTCCACCTCCTCTCCTCTGTGGTCTGTGCAGCTCACACTGCAGCCTCCTGTATCTGTTACCGCCTTAACCCTGATGCAACGATGAAGGTCAAAGGAAAGGCCATCCGGGAGCTCACAGTGTAGAGGGAAATGTTAACACAACATGTCACACAAATATAGATATTTATACTAGTTTTCCAAATCTCAGATGTCCTTTAGAAAGCAGACAGAAATCAGGATGACACGGTGTTTGTATTTAAATGGCCTCAAAGTAACGTGACAGTACAAACAGGTGTCATTGGTGGCTTGTGTGTGTGTGTGTGCGTGTGTGTGTGTGAGAGAGCAGAAGGTTTAAATATTTAAAGGTGTGCATCATCACTCTCTCTACCCCTCTACTTCTGTTTCTCATTCATTCATGCATAACAAATATTAGGATGCATTATGCATGTATTAAAGGCCAAGGTGCAAGTATAAATATAAACCAATACATAACAGTCGCAATTTTAAGCAATGCACAATTCATTTCCTGAAGTGTTTCCCTCACAGACCGGTGCTATCACCTAACTTTATCTTTCCCTCTCTGTCCCTCTTTTCAGCTGAGCCTCTTCCTCTGATGGACCTGTGTCGGCGTGCGGCCCGCCTGGCATTGGGCCGGGATCGGCTTCAGGAGATCGAGAGCCTCCCTCTGCCTCAGTCCCTAAAAAATTACCTCCAGTACCAGTGACTGACACCAGCAGAGCCAAACTGGGAGTACAAGGACACATACCAGACCACCAGAAAGTCTAAAAGATGGATGGATTCAAGAGAGGGGATGCTGGATGGAAGAATGTCCACACTGAGAGCACCGTGGCTCTACTAAAGATGGATTTATAAAAGGGTGCAGAGGAAGATGGTGGATGAAGTGAAGGAGGAAGTCCGGGCTTTCAAACAAAGAACAGGACAGCACCAGCTTCTTTTGGATTTCCAGCTGCTTTTTCATTCGTTTTTGACTTGAAATAAATTATTAATGATGGTATCCCATCAGTGTCTCGCTCATCCAGAAAGAAAACCCATCCTCTGATGGCACGGTGTGGTTAAGAGGTGACAGTGTTAAGACGGCCACCGCCACCTAGTGATGAGAATAAAAAACTGCGCCCGAGAAAGCACACTAATCCTATCCCTGGAGGCCTTTCTGACACACAGTCAGCGACCATATCATTGCTGTTGGATACCATAGTATGTATTCATGGTCTCCACTAGCACAGGTGGCAGGCTGCAGAGCCTAGATGTCCAAGAGGATTTTAGCACGAATGTTGTTTTTGTCTGATTGACTCGGGGCCCGACCAAAAGCTCGCATCGCATACAGAGCACATCAAAAACATGGCTGCAAGGTGTATGTAAAGTGCAGTAAAAGAAATGAAGCATGCCGAAATTATCTCCTGGCTTTCTGCTGACATTTTGATGAGCCCTTTTCAGATGTGGTCGTTGTGTTGGTTACGTAAAAGTTTGTTACAGCTATCTTCACAATGCTTGTACAATATTTAGCAGCTGGGGCGTTACAAGGTGCAGTGGAGCTGAAAATTAGTAATATGAAGGAAGTGGTGATGGATTTTAAAATATATTTTGCTGTTTAAGTCTTAGTGAATTCACCACAAATTCCTGCTCTTAGGTTTCATCATACATTTATGTGAACATACAACATACTGTGGCACATTTCTTCCAGTGATAAAAACGTGGCCTCAAATCTTAATTATTTCTCTGTAACATTAAATATTCATATATTCTTATGTTCTCTATTGGGACTGTGTGAGTGTAGTTTGATCAGATTTGAATTCAAATGTTCCTGAATTCTGATAAGTGCATGGAAATATGTGAAATCACTTTAGACCAGTAAGAAGAGCAGACAAAAGAAATACATAAATCTCTGACTGAGAAAACTGTGTTGTTGTCTATTGATCACAGTGAAAAACTGATGGAGAAAACACTTTTTAGGTCCAGTAATGAGGGAACAAGACGCGCATTTAATCCTTTAATGTGCATACTTTGTGTTGCTGCGGACTTAATGTTAACGCAATGATATTAAATTAAGACCTGCGCCGTGTGGGTGTTACGGAAATGTCACTAAATCTGACTTATGGGATTGCTGTCATGGCTTTTACATAACAAGCTGCATGTCTGAAAGGGGCTTTATTAAAGAACCAAACAAACCTGCTCGCTGTTTCAAGTAGTGTTAAGTTTCACTGAGAACCATTCCTCAAAGGACACTAAATCATGTATTATGATGTTGGTCACAACCAAAGTATTTCATACTAAGCCATGGAGTGTGTGAACGTGTCTGTGGGAGCTGGAGGTCGCGGCCCGTCGCAGTGTAACTAGTGCTAACATGCTGTTGGCAGTAAGAAAAGCCTCACCTGCTGTTGTAGCACCCTGCTGTAGCTCACTGGTACCAGACAGTATCTGTCTGCTCTCTGCACAACTGTCTTAAGGACCACAAACAAACAAACAAGGAAGCAAACAGGACCAGAGCAGATCTAGTCTCACTGGATCTATAATAAAGACTGGAGTGGATGTAGGAACATGACTGCTCGTGCAGATGTGTTTCGGGCTCGGAATAGGATGCAGAATGACCAATAAACAAACACACACACACACACACACACACACACACACACACTGTAGACCAATCATGTTTTTTTTCCTAAAATAAAGCTTGGGTCACTTTTTTTTTTACTTCTGAGTTTGTATCCTACATTATTATTATTAATATTATTGTGAGTGTGGAGTCTGATTCTGATGACGGTAGGATGATGATGATGACAAGGATGATGAGGATTATTTATCACAAACTAGTTCTGTGTTCATTTTTTTAAACTGATCATTGATGGTTACATTCAGGTAAATTAAATACAAAGATGCTGGTGATGAAGGGAGAGAGAAATCAGAAGTTGTTTTCTTCAATGCTGCTTTTATTATTATTATTATTATTATTATTATTATTATTATTACTATTATTTGTGATGGTGGTGTTCTGAACTCCTGTTTTCATCAGTTAGGATGGGGAGAAAAGGACCATTGAGAAAAGTAGTAGAATGTATGGACAGACGGTGCAGTTGAGATGTCAACGGATATGAAATGTGAATAAAAGCCAAGTGAATTTGAAAAATGTCTGTAAAGTTTCTTCCCCTTCTTTCTGGAACCCTCACTAAAATACAGTTGTCTTAGTTAAAGTCATCCAAACGCTGCACACGCTGCAGTAAGATGCAAAAGAGCCTGCTGAATGAACTGAGGCTGACACATTTTCAGCATCTTTAATTGTGTCTGAGGGAGCGTTTAATCTACCGAGGGAGGCCTTGGCGAGGAAAAATTGGGCCGTAAAGTATTGGCTGTAAGTTCTCCAAATTGTCAAGCGTGCGGTTTCCACTTCAGAAAGTAAACAGCTAATGCCACGCTCATCAGCTCCTGCAGCTGTAAATACAGCTCACGCTCAGCCAGGGAGATGTCGATGTGCTCGGAGTGTAAGAGTAAAAACTGCAGTGTGAACACAGTGAGAAAGCAGACATTAGCGAAGCTTGATGTGGTTACAGGCTTTATATTTCCCCCGCACAACGTGGGATCAGTCTCATCAGGTCCATCTCGCCATATCTAAACACACAGGGGGCTGATGTTTGAGAAATCAATAGCAGACAGACAGTGTAATGATGCCTCCACATCAAGCCTGATCCTGCTGGGACGGATCCAAACCTCTCAATTTAACAGGACCAGAGAGTCTCCTTACCAAACACACACACACAAACGCACAGGCTTTATGTCTAAAAGAAGTCAGATCATCACCGGTTTTATCTATTTTCTCAGTCAAAAGCAGACATGGATACTGTACATGGTGCAGGCCTCAGGAGCTAAACTTGGTTTAGCTACACAGCAGAGCACCATATGGTTTACAGCAGAGTCTAAGGTCTGACAACAGATGGCAATAAAACCAACACAGGTTTATTAACACTTCGGTCTAAAGGTGATTTTGGAAGATTAAATTTACTCCCATCCTGTGGTAGAAAGCAGGGGGAAATAGTGTGGGCAGGATTGTAAACAAAAACTGAGGGAGTCCAACAGCAGCAGGCCACAAAGCTGTAAATTGTACAGCAGCGGTAGGCAAACAGCCCATGGGCCAAATCTGGTCCTCCAACAAAAATACTTGCCCACCAACGATTTTATAACTTGCAACTTTTGAATGCAAGTAATCTTGTAAATCCAAATGACCTTGTAACACCTAATTATTTTCAATGATTTGCATTTCAAATACAACTACATGGCAGTCTAACAGACATGGCAAGTTCAGGTCACGCTTTAATTAGTGTTGATAACCTATTAATTAGTAGCACAAAGCATACATTTGTTTATATGAGTAATTTCTTGCCAAATGAGTATTAACAGAAGCTGCTGTAACTCTGTTAGTCCTCAGTAATCAAAAAATTGATATGTATTAACTATTGAATTAATTATCAAGTGAAAGGACCAGTGGTGAAGTCCTCAGATTCCAGAAGTAGCAGTCCAAGCAAGAAAAAATTCCAGCACATACTTTATTATACTAACAGCAAAATATATACTTTTATACTTAAATAATATATATATAAACACACACACAAGCATATATACACACTGTACATTTACTGTATATTTATCAATTACATATTATGATTAATGGCCCATTTCAGACTCTTTTATATACAAACAATACATCACATTTTCTAAACATGTGTTATATATAAAATCAAGTATAAAATAACTATAGCTGTAAGATCAATATAGCATAAAGTATAAAGTCAAACTGTAAATATAGGTTATATAAGTTAAGCTCCCACACTGGCAAGGACCAACGTTTCAATCTATAAAGGCACATATGATCCAACAAAATCTATACAATTCTTTGAAAAAGGAACAACTGAACAGAACCTTTGAGGAAAACACCATCTCCTGCATCACTGCCTGCCCACACACACACACACACACACACACACACACACACACACACACACACACACACACACACACACACACACACACTCAAACACACACATACACGCTGCTGCTTCTGCTGCTGCATTCATTTCAAACATTTAACCCCGATGCTCACCAAAGCAGAAAAAAGGCAACAAAGCCACGCTGAGGTTCTATTCTGGGACTAATGACGGGAAGCTGAAGTGTGAAAAGTGTCCACAACACATTGTTCTCCTGGGGAAGCCAGTGTACCTTCACAATGGGGGAGGAAGACCATGAACAAAGACTTCTTCCAAGTGTTTCTGATTAACAAATCAGTTGGAGAAATGCACAGCACAATAAACAGCAGTGGCGTTTTTCAATATTGTGCCTTTTTGTCATCAGTTTTGAACCAATGTGCTGAGGGAAACAAACATTTCGAGGTGGTGGACTGAGCCAATGCCAGTGTCAGATAAAACTGTTCTGACTGCTGCCATCTGGGACGACATGGGCAGCTCTGGCTCGAGCTCTGGCTCAGATCTACAATACTCTCACTGTACTAATACAAAGACTGATTAAATGAAGAAAGAAAACTCTTCCCTCTATGTTGTTGCAGAAAGTGAAGATAGAAAATGAAGCGTACAAGGCTTGGTTCAACAAGAAGTCATTTTTAACCTACACACGCGCTGACTCACACACACATCAACTCCTACAATTAATCAACAAGCTGACAAAACACAGCTCTCCTCCGACTACAGTAGTGAGAAGGTGTGTGGCTCGTTTCCAGAGAAAAAAGGATGAGTTGAAAAAAATGTGGGGTAAAAAAAATAGAGCTGACAAGGAAACAAAGTCCCTCGTGAGCTGTGATAGTAGGGTTCATGTCGCTGTTAATGGTCGACTGCGACAACAATTTGTGTGATTGTGTGTTTTGTGTGCACATTTTTAAGTATCATGTACTCCACAATTAGCTTTAGAAAGCACTGCATGTTCATGCAACACACACACATGTTCTACACACATACCTCTGTTCTCAGCAACTGACAATTGTTTACATTCATGTCAATTCATTTCACAATTTTTTGTAATTTATCAATTCATCATTGAGTCTAAAATATGTCAAAAATAGTGAAGAAGGCTCAGAACAATTTATCAGAAGTAATGTCTTCAAATTGTCTCCAAAGATGCAGTTTACAGTCAGAAAAACAGAGATAAGCAGCAAATGCTCAAATTGCTTGGTTGATTAAAATTATTATCAAACATTAGCAATTATCAGAGAGCTTGTGTTACAAACTGGAAGAGTGGACTGTGAAAGAAAAGGTATCGACCAGTTAAGGAGAGTAATGAAAGATGAAGAGGTTATATGAAGAACTGAAGATCATCTTGACCTCTGCTCCTTACATTCTTTTCTTTTAGAATCTGTATTTGTAAGTCCATAATGTAAGTAATGTAAGTACATAATGTAAGTAATGTTTAATTTCACGTTGATCAACTAGAGTCAGTTATTTATGTAATGGTTTTAGTTGGCCAATATTCACTGGCACTAAAAGACGAGCAATGCTCATTAAGTCAATATAATAAATCAGAAATTTGCCTGACATATAATCAAGACCTTGCCAAATCCTCCCAAACAACAGCAACATACAAGGATACATGCACACAACCAGTTCAGCTCATAACGCTCATGATACTCAACGAGAAAATCAGCATAAAATCATAATGCACTTGCTGAAAGACAACTATGAGTAAACATACCAACAACCAAAGGCATAATTGACAAATGCAGCAAGACATAAACCAGCAGATGACAAGTTTTTAAAAGACAGATGTACAGGCAGATATTCAGAGCACAAAACCAACAACAGCGTCTGCAGCACTTCAGTGGTATAAAGTATTTAGATCCAAGTTCTGGACCCTGTACATAGGCAGTCTCTACAGGCCCCATCCCAGTTATTCCATTCCAGTGTTAATTTTGTCAACGAAAACTTAAATGAAAACTTTTCGTTGACGACCCTTTATTCCGTGACTAATTTGTGACGAGAACGTAAATTTAATAAGTACTGACAACAAAAACTAAAACGAAATCTCTGTTCATTATGAACTGACGAGTAAAAACGTGATGAAAAAACTGACACTGGCCGGCCGGACAATCTGGGTTACAACCATCCTCAGTGCCTTGATTGTTTTCCCTTTTAACCAATCGGTCTTTGTCAGTCACGTGTTCTGACCAGTAGACACGCCCACCATGCGCCATTTTGGGTGTACCGCAAATGAAAACAACACAGAACATAATGTAGATTCATATGACTACGACAACACTAGTTCTTTATGTGCTTAAGAGAGGCAAAGAGTCCAGAAGACTACAGAAATGTCATTGACATACTTTATTATTTATGTTAAGTCATGTACAAAACGTGTATGCTAGGTTTTGATGCCCTTGTTAGAAAACACTAAATTAAAATGGGCATAACAGTTAAGCTGCTGTGATTTTCTTTTGATGTCTTAAGAGGATTGGAGCTTTTTTCTTGCAGGTTGTAAATCATTTGTTGTACAAATTTACTGAAAATAAACAAGAATCTGTGAAGGACATGTATTGCACTTTTTCTCACAAGCCTAAGACATTCATATTTATAATACAGGAGTAATGTGGTACATTAATTTAAACAACTAAACACTTAATTAAAGGTATGTTTACAATAGTTTTTACAACCATGACAAACATCCTTTTGAAAAATTTATTACAGTACAACAAAACTGTCAAATTTCGTCAAAAGACTAAAATGAGACTAAAACTAAAATTGATTTCCACTGACTAAATTAAAACAAAAGTAAAAGACTGAAATGTGACTTTAACTAAATCAAGTCTTTGGTGAGTGACTAAGATTAAAATGAATTGAAAATTTCTTGTCAAAATTAACACTGATTCATTCTAGTGTCTTTGTGGGACCTCCTCACATGAGGGTTCAGTATCCTCGGCCCTCCTTTCCCCCGACAGTCATATATCCTTTACTTAAGTAAAAGTACTAATATAACAGTGAGTCATGGTTAAAGACCTGCATTCTAAACCTTACTTAAGTAAAAGTATTCGCAGCAAGATTTACCTAAAGCATCAAAGTGAGTGTGAAAAAAGTCTCCCTGTCAGTGTTTTGGATTCATTTTACTGCTGTATTAATATCAATGTGTATGTTGCACTTCACTGCTGCAGACTTTTAACTAATTTAACTATTTTATATACTATTGGGAAGTTTAATCTACTGCAATGCATCATATAATATAAGATCATCATGTTTGTAGTGCAGTTTGTAAAAAACCACATATTTCTAAGAAGTCCAAATTTCATGAGCTCAGACAAACGGCCTGATTTGTCAGTGTATTTTCCAGCTAATTCAAAGGAGGTTGACATGCCAACTCCTTTAACACCTTGAAGTGAAAATAAAACATATTCTCTCCACAAATAAACTTCCTGAAGTAACATAAGCAAATTGTTTGATGTATGTTGAGAGGAAACTATGATGCATGTGTTCTTCTGCTCATTTCTGCTCATGTTTAGCTTCCCAAACATAACTTATAGCTCACTGTTTTGGATCCAAATGTTGGAAGTTGTATGCTTGTATTTATAATAAGTAAGCACTATAATGAGATGTGAATCTGACAGAGGAACGTTCATAAAACACATCCAAAATAAGTGTGTTGATTCATATTTAATCATGAAATAATAATAATAATAATAACTCTGGTTTCACTGGTGATACTTCAACACAGGGCCGTTTCCAGCCTCATGGGGGCGCTATGCAAAATGTTTGGGGGGTCCCAGTTTGTCAAACTATGATGGAGAGTTTCCTAACCCTAGATGGTCCAATAAGATGCCACAATTACTTCACAAGCAAAACAAGCTACAGTCATAAAAGCCTGTCATATTAAAATTAAACATCACATGTTGAGCCACTCCGGAAAGTTAAACTGATAAAAGATGATAAAGCAAGGAAAACAACAATCCTCTATACGTCAATAAATAAAATGAGTGTTTTAATCATTGATCATAAGTAATCCTAAAGTAATGTTAAATGTCAGATATCTGAGAGACAACTTCCATCGAACGATGAAAGAGCAGACGACAACAACAACAACAACACTCCCTCCCTGCTAGAATCTGAATAACTCTGGGCTCAGTCAGTCAGTCAGTCCCATGGCAGGACAGCACAGTCCACTCACATGTCACATGTTCATTTTGTTTTAGCCAACTTTCATTAAGCAAACACTAAAGCTGGGTTCATGGCGAACAAGTTCTCGCCAGCTAACAAACATTTAGCCGAGGTTAGCCGAGCTAGCTAGCTAGCAGGACAAATAAACCAACTTGCTAAAAACTCGGCGTTACCCCTCCCCCCACATCACGAAGTAATGCCTTACCTTTATCCTTTGTACGTTTTTCTGCCTCCATTTTTCTGCTCCACCAAGATAAATTCCTTTAGATGCAATTACGGTGTTTGCCTAGTTTAATATGCTCACCAACGGGAATGATGGGCAGCTGTCAATCATTCCCATCGTACCTGTCGGCGGCCGTACGTCACTCGCTGGGTGACAGAAGAGGCCAACGATTATGACGTAATTATGCAAAAAAAACACCAGCTTATCACACTTTATATAGGATATATTTATGACCGACATTTATTTTTAAGCATATAAGGAATACAATAAACACATGAGATAGCTACACATAAAGACAGGTCATTTTAATTCTCCGCAGATGAGACTGAACATGCAGCTTTGGGGCCCCCTGGTGACTTGGGGGCCCTATGCATTTGTGTAGTCCGCAGGGCTGAACAATGAAGAAGAAGAAAAAAATTAAATTTCCATTTAAGAGAGTATAACACAAACAAATAAACAAAAAAAATATATACAGCTTAAGAAAAACACCTCTCTGCATGCTTTGCGCGTTACAAACTAAAAAAGCTGAACAAACTCAATATTAATGAATTGCATAGTTGCCAGTCTGGGGCGCTCAGTATTTTCCTCCAGCAGGGTCCATTAGAGTGTTATTGAACATGTGGTGCTCATCAGTTAAAAGGGCACATTAAGCTACTAATTAGTCGATTGTATTTCTTCATCCTCTGGGATCTGCCGAGAGGAGAAATGAACAGTCAGCACTATTGTGAGCAGAGAGCCCAGGCAGAGCTGCAACACTTCATTTGTACGATATCTGGACATTTAGTGGATGAAGGCAAATGAAGGCCAGTCAATTAAAAGCTTTGTGGAATTGATTTAAAATCCGCAGATTGAGGTTTATACACAGGAGGGGTTTCTTTCCTTCATACATATTCTTACTGTGATTCATAATGTGAGACAGAAAATATTTGGTAGGCAGGTGTCTTCTGTTACAGTTATGTAAAAATGACAAGTATTAACTGTATATTATCTAATATTAAATCAAACACATCCTTCCTCTGTCTTTTCAAATGTGTGTGTTTGATGTTAGTGATTTTTTCTTCACTTTCATATATATATATATATATGTGTGTGTGTGTGTGTGCGTGTGTGTGTGTGTGTGTGTGTGTGTGTGTGTGTAAAGCATCTACTGCAGCATGTATTGGAAGAAGATTCTTCCAATACATGCTGCAGTAGATGCTTTGATTAAACCTTCTACCAGCAGGGGGCAGTATGACTCTATGTACTGTTGGATCTATTGTATTTCTACTAAACACATGGATGAATTGATATAATTTAATCCAAGTTGAGAGAAAAAAAAGAAACATATAATTATTAACATTTTAAAGCACTGGGATTTTCAATTTTTAAAGAATTTAGTAATTCAACGTGTAGTTTTAAAATGAGCCTTGTTATCCAACCGTTTCTTTTGTCATTTGCTCCTGTTACTTGCTCTCATCCTCCCACAAACAACAATTTCATTATTTTCATTATTAATATTATTGCTTTAGCTTGAGACCTCAGCACTTGTGTAGTTTCCCTCACAGCAGCCAAATCACCATGTTAAATGATTTAGACACCCACAGTGGCTTATCAATTGTTTTCTTTATGGTCCAATTCACCATAGTGTTGCACAATGTTACATCATTGAATGTGTGTCAGTGTGTATCTTCACCACCAGATTCAGTATTTTCTAAAGCAGACTTGCACCAGGTTTTATTAACATATTTTTCTATTGGTTTTCACTGTGGGTCTGTCTCTGTCCCTGTTTTCATAATATTTTTATGTGCCTATCATTTTTGCCCTGTGACTAAAGTCAATACAGATTTGCTGTCTCAAAACTTTTGGCCTGAGCAAATGTATTATTGACAAATCCAGTTCATTTCTCAGTTTAACCTTTAGCTTAGTGTGTTTGTTTAATCCATATAAACTGAAGTGTAAAAACTACAATGGGTTAGGGTTAGGGTTAGCACACAGCACATAACACATACATAAAGTAATGGAACAGATAGAATGAAGGAACTCACTGGAAAATCACACACAAAAATGCAAGAAATGAGAAGAAGGTTAATCTACTGCAATGCATCATGTCATATAAGATCATCATGTTTGTAGTGCAGTTTGTAAAAAACCACATATTTCTAAGAAGTTCAAATTTCATGAGCTCAGACAAACGGCCTGATTTGTCAGTGTATTTTCCAGCTAATTCAAAGGAGGTTGACATGCCAACTCCTTTAACACCTTGAAGTGGCCCTAAAACATATAACCATAAATATATATAAAACCATCTTGTAATTCCCTCAGATTTATGTTGGGAATTTCTGGGGAGTTCTGATGTTCTTGTGTTCATATGTGTACACATATTGTGTTGTAGATTATTATATTATAATATTATTTAGCATTGTCTGGTGTTCAGCTGCATTAGACATAGCAGGTGTTTTTCTTCAGAAGCCTTTCGGTAGTTTAGGTTGGAGCTGACGCTGAGCTCTGAAAAAAAAAACCCACTAAAATATCATAGCTTTATTTGTGCTACAACAGCAAACAACAAGTCTTTGAATATACATTCCTTACATACTGTAGGAGTACACATTGCATACCAGGCCCTTTTTTTGCCCCTCAAATACAAACACTGTGAACAAATTCAGTGATGTGATGTTAATCATTCCCCTCTCTGTCTGTGTAAGCTCATGTAAACAAATGAACCGCTCAGTCAGCTTGCTCCAACATGTGGTGTATTCAGGCACCTTTCCAACTTCTACAATGACAGCTTATTAATTCTCTAAGTGTCTCAGTTTGCCAACACAAACACACAAACTTGTACTTCCATATTTTTGAGGACCCTCAACTAACATTCCCCAAAATCTTACCCTAACCATTATGACTATCTGAATCAGCTCATCATCACATTATTATCAGATATTGTTACGACTTGAAAACCATCATAACCTTGATGGTTACTGATGCATAATCAGGTTAGTAAGGCCTGGTCTTATTTGGATTTTTTCATCTTCAGCAGCCCGAGGGGAGAACTGAGGTTTGTTCTTAAAAAACTTTTACTTTTACTAGTTTTAATGAATTTAATGAATTAATTATTTTCTGAACAATAAAACCTCTGAAAGAGTTTGGATGCTGTGTGCATTACACATTGTGTCCTTGTGGAAGTGTAAATACTTTTAACTACAATATGTGCAGTGTGATTGCGTGTGTAGATCTGTGTTCAGAGGGCTTGATTTCCATGGTCGGTTGCAGCAGCTGTTTTTCCCCTACGAAGCAAATGAATGACTTGCTGCACCATCAAGAGGAACATCATGCGCTGATCAGCTGGCCCACGTGCTCACTGACATCTTCAAAACCTCACTGGACCAGGCCATCGTTTCCCAGTGTTTCAAGTCTGCCACAATCATCCCAGTGCCCAAGAAACCGACCATCACATGCCTGAATGACTTTCGCCCTGTTGCACTAACAGCCATCATCATGAAGTGCTTAGAAAGGGTGATAAATGACCACATTACCTCCAAACTCCCACCATCATTCGACCCATTCCAGTTTGCCTACCGGCCTAACCGCTCCACCGAGGATGCCATCTCCTCCGCCCTCCACCTGAGCCTGGCGCACCTGGAGGAGAAGAACACCCANCTACTTGTTGTGTGCAATAACCTGTATATAACTTTTGTTCATTTACATATGTCTATACACAGCTCATAGCACCATATTTATATACATTATATATTTATCTCTCTCTCTCTCTCTCTTTTTTTTTTTTTTTTTTTTTTTTTTACATATTTTTATACTCCATCGACTGACATTATTGTTGCTGACTCTTTGTTGGAAGCCATTGCATCGGAATTTCGTTACTCAACTTGCACTGCTGTGTATATTGTGTAATGACAATAAAGAAAGTCTAAGTCTAATCATTTTCTGCTCTTTGTGTAGTTAGTATTTAATTTGTTGTGAAGCAAACAAGGACTATTTTTCCAACACTGACTTCATACAAGGTTGAATTTCAATTCAATTGGTATATGATGTAAAAGCCTCCTTTGCAGTATTTACATGTCCTACATGAATGCTCCTGTTAGTGTGCTCCTGAACCTCATGCAGCAAAACCAAACTACTATGCAGTACAAAAGTTGTTTCCTATGCTACTATATAGTTGTTCATAACATAACATGGTTATGGTTCATAACATGGTTAAATTTTCCTTGATCCTTTTTTCTTCCATATTATTCCAAAACATAAAGTATTATGGGGTGAAAGTCATCAAAGTGTGTTGATTGAGCATTGTCAAAAATAGCAGCATCCCACGAGCAGCCACATCTGCTTCACCTATACTGGCCAATTCTGGGCGAAGTAGCCCGTTTACATGCGAGGTTGACAGGGTTGGCTCGGCGCGTCCGCGGACGCGTCAGAGGCGCATGAGCGCGTCTGGCGCATGAGCGTCAGAGGCGCATGAGCGCGTCTGGCGCGTCTGCGGCAGCGATGCCGGCCGCTTCCTGCGTCTCGGCCTGGGCAGCGAGGTTTGACAGGTTTGGCTCGGGTGGAGCGCGGCGCGTCAGAGGCGCATGAGCGCGTCTGGCGCGTCTGCTTCACCAGTGCCTGTGCCTGTGCCTCCTGCGGTGTCTAGATTTGTTCGTCCTCCTAGCGAGGTGCGAATGCTTGCGACCTGAGGATCGCAGGTGGCTCGGCGCGTCTGCATGCAGAACGCTGCCACAAAGCCCAAAAACTCGCCGAGCTTTTATAGGCCGCTTTTGACATTGACGTTTGACTCACGGTGTCAACTTTTCAACTCTCTGCTCTTTCTCGCGTCCAACACACTGTCCCTCCGATGCTCAGCCGCCAAACACTGTTTTGAAATTTCAGTTTGCTTTAAATTTCAAATGATTGGCTCTGATTGTTGTTTTTGAGGCTGCCTCTCTGAATCCTGGGATACTCTCAATACTGAGGTACTTTGAATAATTCTGCTGAGGTCTCCATGGAAATAAACTTGGACCAGCGCTGTGCTGATTGGTGCAGCGGCTATATGCGCCATCACATTCATTCTGTCCAGTAGCAGGCGCTGTAGTTCTGTTGCATTGATTTGACATCTCAGTCATAAAGCAGAGATATAGATTTTTTAAAATTCTTTTGTTCATTGACAGTGGAAAGTGTTGACCATCACATCAGAACTAAATGTCTGACCCTGACTCTTACCCAAATGTAAACACACACACACACACACACACACACACACACGTCAAATGTCTCAAACAACAAGGGGCTGTGTAGTGTCTAAAACAAGTCTTTATTCGTCAATATACAGAAAGCAGTGGGATGACCACTAAAGAGAGAGAAATCCCAACCATTTTGTTTACAAAAAGAAAAAGAAACGGATATATAAAATAACTGTCTCGAACATTTTTACAGGGTTTGTTTTTTCTTATATGTAAAAGAATCTTTTTGTCTTTAATCTTTCAGAAGCACAATATGACAAAGGGGGACGAGGGAAACAAGGCAGTTGTTTCACAATGATGACATCACAATCACAGGTGCGTAAAGGCCAACAGAGGGAGGGGGGTGGTGAATGGGAGACGTATCAGTCAAAGAGCTCAGAGGGAGTAATAGTCACTGATACTGTCTGGATATGAACAGGTGAGAGGTGATTTCTCTGAGAAGAAATGGGAATGTCAAAGGGACTTAGAGTTACTTTTAGATCATTTGAATGCAGACGAAACTATGGAATTACATTTTTGTCTGAGCAAGTTTAGCTACTTAATCAGCAATAACTATGGAACAACTTGAACTTAATATCAGTGAAGTTTCCACTTTTGCTCTGGTGAAGTTGTACCGACTTGTTAACACCACTAAAAACAATCACGCTGCTTCTTCTCTCCTGCATGTAGCTCTTTCTTTGCCTGACTTTAAAGGGGCACTCCACCAATTATGCACATTAGGTTCAGTTTACAGCCAAAGAGAACAATTGTATATTGTCGTCTGTGGCTCAGGGGGAGCTTTGTCAAGTCAGACAAAATAACCCAGAGGATGTGATCAGGGTTATCTTTGCTCTGACATGGAACCAATGTTTAATAGAAAGACTGTTTTACAAACATGGCGTTCAAAAATTCCTGGGACCAGTATCTCAAAGATAATCTTCTCTGTAGGCTTGGGTTGGTCTTAATTTTGCCCTCAGGTTAGTCTAATGCAAGACAGAGAGTTTGGAGGAATAAAGACTACATTATATTTGTGTAGAGATCTTATGCTGCTGGAGGTTTTTTGCATTATTACACTCTGCTGAATTTTCCCAGTAAAATGTCACTGTAGCTGATGAACATTTTCTGCTGGAGCAAACAAAGCTGAGCGAATTTGGTCTTAATTGACCCAGAATTCATAGCAGATGAACAAGACAGGTTTATGCGAAGGATTAATTTAGACATCTATCAGAAGTCTGACTGTTTGATCTAAGCTGTAATCAAGTTCCATCTTTGCCGACACCAGCCCCTGGGAATTTGCTGGTCTGAGAAGAGATGCTACCAAGTTGCATTATAAGAAGTGGAGGATCCAGCGTCCCGAGGGACCTATTTTCCAATCTGTCTCATAAGCTGTGCAAAACTAAATTGATGGAGTACCCCAGTCTCTGTGTACTAGTCTTTTAAACTGGGCCCATAATTGCATAGAGGGCTCCCATTACTGTGGAAAAACAAAGCAGATCAGTAGCATACAGTAACATCTCTGAATCATTTCATCTGCTGAAAAAAGAAAGATAACTGAGCTAAGCCCAAACAGCAAAAGCTTCAATCGACCACAGTATCATTTTAAAATATGCTTCAGAAACCAATATTAAACAGTTAATGATTCTGCTTTGTATATAAATCAGGACAAACGTGGAATGTTTATGATGAGAGATAACATGATGACAGGATCTTGCTTCTCTTTAGTGTCCAGGCCACAGAACCACAGCACTGTGATGTATTCAGAGAAACTCGGCACCGATCACACAGACTTCAAGGACACAACAGCGTTTGATTTGAGTTAAAGATGAGAACAAAGGATACACACTGACTGACAGTACAGCTATGTTATACCTACTATATAGGCTAAAGGAACTAGTATATTAAAAAGTTTATGGACACATTAAATAATGGATATGTGTATGGATACATCTCTCTGCTAAATCTGTTAATAATCCATCATATTGCAGGCAATCTGTTAAAAAAAATAAACAACACTAAAGCAATCTGAGGACATATGTGATTGCAAATAGTAAATGCTGTGACAAAAGCCCACATTATCTTCGTATCAATGTAAGAAATGGAGAGAATTTGTGTCATTATATTTAAGATTTGAGTCATGTTTGGATTCAATTTTATCAGCAAAACTCCAGCTAATTGTGCACATATAATGAGAAGGCTGTGCTTCTTTGATATTCATCATATATTTTGCTTCTTCATTAGCTGTGATGTGAATAATAATGTACATACAATGTTTTCCAGCACTGTGGGACTGCAGCTGATTCTGTAGTTCTGACTTTGTCCAGCAGAGGGAGATGTTTCATTAAAAAGGACAACATGGGAAGAGTCAAAGTGTTTTTTTTTTTCCAGCAACAGATTATAAATAATTTTATCAGAGATTTTGTTTTTCTGTGTGCGTATGTGTGCGTGTAGTGAGCATGAAGGATGGTGTGTGTGTGTGTGTGTGTGTGTGTGTGTGTGTGTGTGTGTGCATGCGTGTGTGTGTGTGTGAGTGAGAGAGATGAACATGTAAAGAGTGTTTGTATGTGCAGGTATATGTTAAGTTGTGTGTGGTCAGTATGTCACAGAGGAACTGTCCCACTCTAGTTTTCCCTTCTGCTTTCTCTCTTTCACCTCTTCTCTCTCGTCTTCCTCTTCCTCCTCTTCGTCTTCATCGCTGTTGTCTGACTCAGCACTTGTCATTCCTCCCACCTGCTCTTCATCCTCTTCTTCTTCCTCCTCCTCACGTCCTTCTTCTTTTACCTCTTCATCAAGCGCCTGAGCTCCTTTTATGTTCTAGAAAACGAAATGTGATTAAGGTAAGGTCACCACAGATGCCAGACCCAGTTTGGAGAGACAACAAATGCAGCTGAGGTATTTGTAAGATAAATCATCTTCTACCCTACATAGTCTTCAGGAAAACTAAAGGAATAAAACACCCCAAAATTTAAGTGCAAATCTCATCCAACCTCCATGGGGTTGACGGTGATGGTGAGCGCAGAGTTGTCCCAGTCTTCCTCCGGGTCCTTGCCCCCGTCCTCGTCTTCTCTGGACCCCTCCTGGTGTGTGGCGTGGATCCTGTACACGCCAATCACCACAATGACCACCAGGGCGGCGATACAAACCACGATAACGACCGTGGCTGCTGGAGGTGCTGAACCTGGAGGAGGAGCAGCGCCAAAAGATTGCATTGTGTTATATTATGGAACTATATGAAAATGATGTGAAAAGCCTGTCATCTGGTTTCATTTAGCTTTTTGCTTCTACTTAAGTCAGTATTTGCTCTAAATTCGCCTGTTTATTTCAACTATGGTTAAAAAAATCTGCATATATTTACTGATATGTAACTGAGTCTATACATACACGCCTGTAGGGCTTTGACTCTTGATGTTCAACTTTTGGCTTGAGCTAAATATCTTTATGATATGAACTGTTTCCCTGGTCTAATTTTTGTTGGTCTGACCTTCATTTTCAGTTATGACAACATTTCAATGCTGAGATCTTGGAATGTAGAAACTCACTTCGACTCAGCTTTACAACAGAGTTTTCTAAAGAGCTTATTGGAAACAGAAATCCATCCATTGCAGTGTGAAAGAGTCAAACTACTGTACAGTAAGAACAGAACAGAAGGTCTAAGTTGAAACTGTGGGAAGAAAATCTAATGCAGGTTTACTTGTGTGTCTTTGTTTTCATTTCCAAACAACAGTCTGATTAACAAAACACTGTTCTGTTAGGCAGCAGGTGGCAGAAATATTCAGTTCATAAGTACATGATCCAAGTTAAAACATCATTCTGCCTCATCTTTACAATCCCAAACACTCACCACACTCACAGAATCACATTAGCAGCTTACCTGACATGTGTGTGTTGAGAGTGTGTATCATGAGCGGGTGATGGACGGGCCTCATGTACTGAGGTTGGGCAGCCATGTGATTGACATGTTCCACAGGTGCTGAGTGGTGAAGGACACTGACCTGCAGAGGTTGGACAAAAAACATTCTCAAGAAAAAGAAGGTGGACAAAAACATGTAAAACCACAAAAGTGCAAACAGTGCAGAACATGAAAAGAAGCTGGCATCAAACATACCTCTAAATTGAACTCATTGCTGGTGTAACGTCCATTGAGTTCAGAGCAGGTGAGTCTGAACCTTCTCTCGCTCAGGGTGGCAGGTCGCCAGTTCCTGTAGCGCACCTGTCTCAGTGCCTGCTCATAGTGGGCCATGGAGTCCACGCCTTGTGAGACACAGGGAACACATGTTCAACCACAGTCTGAAATATGTCAGGAAGCGCTGCGTGTCACTTTGTAACTGTAATGCGTCATGACAGGAGCTGATGTCAGGGACCTTTACAGCTGTCTTACTGTACAGAGAGTGAATGTTCATCTTGTTGCTGTATAAAGGGCAAACCATTTTTAGAGACATTCTTTAAGATAACAAGGAGGAAAGACGGTGCACCATATATTGATATTCCAGATGTGGAGTTGGTGGCATCCAGGTGTTTTCCCAGCAAAGCACTGTGATGAATTTCCAGACTCTCTCTCTCCGGATTCAGCTCATCTCCAATTACCAGCACGTCACAGTAGTCCAGGTTATGCATCACCTCCATCACACCTGGTCTGCGGGCTGCAACACCAAATGACAGAACAATGAGGGAAAAAAACAGGAATTTTTTTGAACTATTTTTATGACTGAAACATTACTAAAAGGCTGGTGTGACACGAGAACATCATAACAACACAGGCAGCCTCTCCACTCACATCCGCCGAAGCTGTCTCCCTTCATTACTGTGCTGGTGATGTGAAGCTCTTTGAAGGGTGCCACACCCAGCGGGCCCCGCAGGTCACCAGCAGGCCTGACGAGTCGATTAGATCCTGTAATGGTGATTCTCGGTTCACTGGGCGGCAGGACCATCACTACCGCCTTGATGTCTGGGATGGAGAGACACGTGTCCTCCCCGAAACACCTGACACACACACACACACACAGGAGAAAAGAGGAGGGAGACGTTACAGGACGGGACAGTAGCTTCACTGCTGATTTGTCTTGATTTAACTGCATTGGTGTCACGCTGGCTTTTCTATGGAGTCCTCACAAATAATGTTGAAAAACCACCTTTTTAAATGAGAAATAAACCTTTGTAATAACAGTTGATATAACATGGGCAGATAGAATATGTGTGAAATTAAAAAGTATTAAAGTATTTCTCTATACGATTAAATATTCATGACATAATAAATGAATAGAAAGTTAAAGTCTGGACGAAAAAAAAACATCAGTTATTTTCAGATTTGACTGACAGCAGCCTGGAAACATCATTAAAAAAACCACCCACTGTCATTAGATTTGCATTCAAAAGTAAGAACAAGAACAGAAACACATATATACATATCTCTTGTGTAAAATCATAAAAGTGGTTTGAACTTTTAACTAGCACAAAACAGTGTGTTTCTGCAAAACCTGATCACGTTCAGCAACAACCTGATAGAGAAAAGCTTCAGAACCATTAAGTCGCATGAGATGAGGTGCGTGACTTTTTAAAATTTTCCAGTAAGGGAAGATGACTGATAACGGGTTTTGAGTTTTGCCGAATGCCACAACAAGCTGGTGATAAACACTTAAAATGGCAAGAAAGAAACATTCCTTTAATGCTCAATGTTATGATCAGAAAGTCAGTTGCAAAAAGGAACTAGTGCCTCAGCCCAATTGAGAATAATCCTCTAATGTGATCATTTTTGAAGTTTGTTCCAAAAGTCTTATTTCCAGTTATGAAGTCTTCTGAGACCCTGAAATTATCTGGTGTTCATGTTGATGTCCCCATTCACTCTGAGGAGTGTATTGCATGTACATTATGTATGATTGGTAAGATTTTTTAAAAAGTAAATTGCTCATACTTTCTCTCAGTCCTGGTGATCAGTTTTATTATCCTGGACTTTTTCAATGTTCTGTTCTCTGCTCTTTCAAACATTGTGTCCAACGGTTATAAAATACCCATCTTTTCTCCACTTCAACCTTTTCACATAACAGAGTCAGAAAAGTCCAATTTAAACTGAAGCACCACAGGAGACTGGCTTGAACAATAACAGACAGCAAATAAAGTTTCACCATTAAGTTGAAAAAAAAAAAAGCGTTGCAATAAAGTAAAGAATCACTCAAAAGTTAGAGGTGAGAGCAATTAGCCGTGACCTCTGCCTTTACCCATACAGGAATAAATCTCCAAAAGGGAAAGTAATCCATTTGAAAATAAGCATAATACACAAAGAAGGATGTCGGCTTAACCCCGGTTTCTTTGAAATTCTAAATCCAGTGACTATGTGAAAACTGAAGTGGCAATTATCAGTGTATCACCGCTCCCAGTCAAGACTTGTAAGGCAGAAACAATACACTCAACTTAAAACAACACTTTCAAGAAGGATTTCAAAAATATGTGTAATGGGACTGCATATTATCGTCTGTGCCTCAGTCACACGCTGCAGATTCAACGTATCTGCTGAGTGTGAAGGTGGATCTATCTGTCTTTATCTGGAGGGGAGCTGTGAAGTGCTGCTCGGAGTTAGACAGCCTCTATTGCTGCTTCTCCAGCTCGCTTCGCTTTATCGACCAGCGCACGTCTAAGCTGATTTCACCTGCCTGCCTTAGCTGCTCGACAAATGAACGGGCGCTGGAAGGGTGTGGAGACGGGAGCAGACACGTAAAGCATACGCTGTGAGATTCGTGGACAAGCTCGTCCGTACACACATGCAGCATCTCACACACACACACACACAGACATGCAAGTTTTGTGAGGACGGACAAACACTTGAAGAGTGAGGAGGAACACAACACACAAACACACACTTCACAGATGCAACCAAGCACGTTGCATTCAGTGTGATGTACATTCAGTATGAGACCTGTAACACTGGGATGCAACAGCTATTAAAGCATCAGCATTAAGGAATTCATTTGCAATGTAAACTAGTATATAAGTCTGTAGTTATGTGAATCAAAGTTACTACAGATAGGGCATTTCTGACAAGGCCATTAAAATCAGGAGACTGATACAGGAGATGGACGTCTTACTCTTGCAGAAGGACGCATTAACCAAGCAACAGGAGACGCTGCAGAAGGAGTTGTGTTGAGTTCTTCTTCAAGGTGTCTTTTATACATGCATCACCTATATGAAATATATGCCACACCTTGCACAAATTACAACAGTTTGTCTGTCCCATTTCAAGTTGGCATACAAAAATCTCTTCTCCTTTCGAGGTCACACCTTGACCTCAAACTGACCAAAAGAATATGACCTAAACACAGAAATAACACTAAAGACTATCAGCTCTCTGTAACATGCTTTCAGTGAGCTACATTAAAACTCAGCAAGGTGGAGTGCAAGGATTCTGTATAAACAGTATAAACTGTATACAGTATAAACAGTACACATATATGTTTAAATCATGTATTTCAGATGATGCTACAACAGGAAAACCCAGGTATTGCAGAAATATTAAAGGCTCAATCAATGATCACCAATTACATTTTCACATTTCTCGTGTGTGAATGGAGATTTTGGCCTGATGGTGGCATTAAAGAAAATGTCAGGGGTGTCATCAAAAAGATTAGTATTAATCCTTTGAATATCCACAGCAAATATCAAGGACATCCAGTCATTTTCAAGACACGCTCCCGTCCTGTCAAAGTGTCAGTAATTTCGTAGCAATGTGGCTAGAAGTTGTCAAGATGTTTTTCGCTTTGGACAAATGCTGGACAAAACAGACCGACTGACATCAACCGTCCTTGAGATCTGTGGCTACTGGGCGAAGTGGACAAAGTCAATTCAAATCAAATTACATCCACAAGTAGATCCGCAGAAGGACACTCGGAGAAAAACAGACAGAAAATGAGAGAAAGAAAGAGAGGAATAGAAAATAGACTAAAAAGCAAAAGGAAAATAGACACTAGCAAGATGGTCTTTGCATTCACCAGAAGGCTTAATGTCCTTAATGGCCAGCTGGTCTGTTTAGTGATTTAACAGTTTTTACACTAATGATCCATCGTGTGCCATCTCACTAGGAGTTCTGTGGCTTAAAGACAAAGACAGGCACAACACATCTGACGGAGCCTTCTTTCAATGTTTTACCACCACTCCTCTGGCTCTTTGTAGCTTCTGTGACCATCTACTGGATTTAAGTTGACCAACTTGTTTTATGTATTATGCACGGATCATTTCACATTAGTGTTCTCGGGATAGTTATAGACCTCGCGCTTTGTTCAACAGCCGGGTAGCCGCCTCGAACAGAATACCTGGAAAATGTGTTTCCTTAGTGAGCACTACCAGAATGTGTGTCCTCGGGTGGGATAACAACAAAGGAACGTTTTGGGCATGCACCTGAGTAAAAGCATAAACTCATCCAGCTGCTCAGCGACTGACCCGTACAGATCTCACAGTGAATGTGAGAACATCATATTAAAGGAATGTAAAGCTGGATGTTACAACACGCATAAAGTGAAAATGCACTTACTGTACTGTGGTGGTGATGTGTAGCCGGCGGAGGCCTGGCGTGGGGAACTGGCGAGAGTTAATGTAGGACACTTTGGTCATGGCTGTGTTGATGCTGTCCACATCTTCTCCTTCCACCACCAGCACAGACTGAGCGGGATTAAAATGGAACTGGACACACAAACACAACATTTACCCTCAAAGAAATTTAGATTCAAGCAATTGTGTTATGTTACGTTTTACAGGACTACCTTTAATATCAAAGGGCATGTGTTGTGGAGTAGCTTAAATGATACTTGAAATCATCAGACTGAAGAGTGTCTTACTCCTTCTATATTACTGCTATACGACCAAGCAAAGGCTGAAAATGTGTGTGTGTGTTTTGTGTGTTGGAAACACTGCCTCTATTCCACACACCTTAATGTCCTTAGCGAGGCTTTCGAGGGAGTTAATATCGAGGCCTTCTTTGCAGGCCTGCAAACAGGAGATAACCTTTTGGGTTTCAATGCGGCCCGGTCGGATTGTCAGACCTGACAGGCTGCCGTGGAAATACTGGGTGAACCTCGGGGTCGCAACCTCACCACCTAACGGGAGAGGAGAAGTGGAGAAGTGAGATATGAGAGGGTTCAGGACAGAAGTGGAAAGGAGGTGAGGAGAAGTGAGAAATGGGTCCAAACAGGATCGTTGTCACAATGTCAGCCAATTGCTGGCCTCACATTTTTCCTTGTCTACTTTTCTCCCGACATTTACTCGCTCTTGTTTCAAATCCTGCCACACTACCTGGCCTGCAGTATCACCCCTCACCTGACCTCCCCTGCCCACCTGCAATTCCCCATCAGCCCAGTACCACACATACCAGGCCACTTCCATTCATTCCTCGCCACATGATCTTTTGTGCTTCTGTCTCAGCAGTCCAACCATTATCTTTGCCTGTTGAAACCCCAAGCTGCCTTTTGGACTCTACCACATGATACGTTTGCCTCATGCCCTGCCCTGCCCGATTTCCGACCTCGAGTGCACTTGAACTTTTTATTTCATCGGCCTGGTCTCAGAGTCGTGCTTTTGGGTTCAAACTTGTTTTTACTGAGCCTTTGCAGGGTAAAAGAGACAACAACATGTATTATTTATGTTTCCAAGGGAAAAGTACACACAGTTTGCTGAAAATAATATCTGTGAATCTGCTTCAGAAAAGGCTTACAAGACCCTGTGGATAGCAAGTTATGAAGAATTTAGAGGTTATTTTCCCCCCAAGTTCACAACAGAGATAAGAAAATAGATGTAGCTGGATCACATTGTCACTGACATTGAGTTTTACATATTTTAGGATGGGAACTTTTTAAATTAAAAAGATGACAATGAACATCTATATACCAATAACTTCTATTCAATAAACTGTTACCGTGCAGAAAGTGCTGATAACAACATCTGTGTATTTCACTCTCTGTATGACTGCACCATCTGTAAATATGTCGCAGGAGCAGGTGGCAACAATTGTGTGATATTGCTAAATGAGAACAAAAAGGTACCTGAGAATAGGTGGAATTACGCAAAAGGTTTGTCCGCAATAACAAATATGACACGATACACCTGCAACATCTGGCACACATGCAGACACTTTCACACTTCCTGTCAGGTTTATGCATTGAATCTGAGGTATGAGTTTGACAGCTGTAATGCGTGCTTGACCTGGAATGCTCTGCAACCGCCACAGAGAGTGGGAAAATACATCCTTTCATGCAAAATAAATGGAAGCTCTAGTGCAAGCCAACACACTGGCTCGGTCTGTGCGAGCGAGGTATCGCAGCACTGCAGTGTGTGGGGTCAGCTCCATCGCAAATTCAGTCAAGTCCTGACATTTTGTGCAGGAGAAAAGAAAGTGGACTTTTTTTCATACATAGCACCACATTTTCCCATCAAACCGGCCAGCTCTGCCCTGTGGTGCGAGTTCACCGCTTCTGATGAAGTGTGTCATGGCAGACTATTTATACTCTACACTGCATCAGTCAATGGCAAATACAAATAAGTCACAGAGGTGTAAAATGAGGCTCCTGGAAAGCAGCCCCGCTCTTGAAATTACACATGTCCTTCAGGCAGGTTTAAGAGGCATTTTTGAAATGTAAACATACTGTGTTGTGCTTTTCTGTTAACTGAAGTATTTGACTTGAAAAAGAGTCTCTATAAAATTATGTTCAAAATCATCAATTCACACAAAAGCACTAAATAAAATGGACAAATCCATTTAACATAAAAAAATGTTCTTTCCACAAACAGAGAGTAGTGATTGGTAATGTCATAAAACTGATAAAAGACTTAAAGGAGACTTCCAACTGTACTGTTGATTCACTTGTATTATTTCCCATTCAGCACCAATAAACAGGCATGTTTTGTTTGATCATAAGTTTCAAAAGTCCTTTGTCCAACATACGTCCATTAGTTCATACTGCTAAATTAATCATATTTCTATGTGCTTTTCAAAGTGCCTGAATGGCGACTAAATAATTTGGCTGTTTGAGGTTAATAACCCACTTACTGAAAGGCTGGCTGGATGTTCTCCTCATGCTGTGCGATTCTGTACAGCGAGGCTCGGGGGAATGGTAGACAGTAACAGCACATATTATTCTGAACAGCAGCTACCAGCCAGCCAGCGTGGGACTGGAGGCATCTACTGTCTCAGCTCTGTCAACGTGAATCACGCAGGAGTGTGTACATGCAGAGCTGAGAGGGAAGATCCTGTCACAGACACACCAAACAACTGCCTTCAGCATGCCGGGCAACAGGAGACTTACAGTACACTGCATATTTCACAAAGGCTGTCTACGCCACAGTATTAGCACATTAATTATTAAGTAGCTTCAGTAATTTTTTTGACGCACGTTATTGGTGTTTGTGTTGTCTTCCTCCTTCTCCTTTCAATCAGAGCGCCAGTCAACCCTGTCATATGCTTGTGTCTTGGAGCTCTGAGGTGCAACCTGATTTTAGGATGCAGTGCATGTTCCCCCCAAAAAATCATTAAAACCAACAGAACACAATTTCCAAAAAATGTGTAAACAACACTACAACAAATGGCAAAACAGCAGAAATTAGAATCAGTTCAAGCAAACTGTCTGAAAAAGGTTTCTCCATTCTGTCTAATGAAGGCTCAGACGGACACTACATGGACGTTCATCACACTCTCAGAATCACAAACAAGCTGGATGGCAGTGGAAAGTTTGGCCAAACGCATCCTGTCTTTGCTCACAACTTGGGGATACAATCAGCCTGTAAGCTTTATGACATTATGAGTCTGTATTTGTGCAGTATTTAGTTTATGCACGTTCCAACAAACATGTGTATTAGATGGAATAGAAATCATCCACATTTCCCTAATCGTGACTGTTCTCTGCTCCCAGAGTTCAAAAGGTCAGACCTCAGAAGCATTCTCACTATTATGTAGAATAGTTCACATCCACATCACAGCCAGTGCACACGCTGCAAAAACTTACCGCAATACATTACAAAAAAAAAGTGTATTGTTGAAGTTTGTCAATAACTGATTACAAAAATGCTGCGGTTGCATTTTAGTATATTGCTTTAATAGTACTGCATCAAATGCATATAAGATGATGCAGCAGCCACAGAAAGCAACATTCTTGAGCAATATGATCTAGGATGTATGCTGTTTCCCAGATGAGACAAAAGATGCTGTTGTCGGAAAGCTGAGGCTGTTTCTGTGCTCGGATTGTGTGAAACTTGCAAAGATAAAATAACTAAAGGTGATTAGAAAGCTCTTTGGTTTTATTTAAAATAGCAAAGCTAACAACACAAAATTTGTACTTGTCATCCCCTCTGTGTCCATCAGACACTCTGCTCTTAAGTGGCACAACCACAAAGTGCAAGAACTAAGAATTTCATCCTTATCCTTGATTGTATTATTCCTGTTCGTTATACTCACCCATACATTAGGAACAGACCGGGTAAACACTGTGTGTCTGAGATGACAGTAGGTGTAGGTAGGGACAGAATGAGGAATTTTCCTAACGAGCGTCCATCACCTCCCTTTCTCTCCAAATGTGGAAATATTCATCATTATTCTGCCCTTCAATCTATTTCAGTATCTGTCTGATAAATGCGTTGTTGAAAGCTTTTCATCAAGGAAACGTCTTTGTGCTTCAGCTGCTAAGTGTGAACTGATTGCCGGTGTCTAGACGTGCATATATGTTTTTTTATAGATTCAAAACTGAGATGGAAAGGATGAAAGAAGAGAAATGGGACATATCACATGTTACACGGCAAAGACCTTGCAAACACATGAACATAATGGAGCGTTAACGACTATGATCTTTTACAAGTAAGTAATCACAGCTAATTAGGGTTCAAGCTCCTGAGGGGTTTATTATTATCATTATTACCATTTTTCTCCTGCAGCACATTGTGAGCTGGAATGAGCTACAAACATGAAACTGGGCCCGATATGTGGAAATGATGTCCAAGTGCTTCCCAAGAAACATGAGCCCTGTCGGCCAAATGGTGGCGCTGCAATTCATTCAATTCAGTTTTATTAATATAGCGCCACATCACAACACAAGTCATCTCAAGGTGCTTCACATGCAGAGCAGGTTGAGACCATACTCTTTATAATATTATTTATAGAGACACAACAGTTGCCATCATGAGCCAGCACTTGGTAACAGCGGTGAGGAAAAATTTCCTTTTAACAGGCAGAAACCAAAATAGAACAGGGCTCTAGATGGGTCTGTCTTGACCGGTTCAGTTGCAATGAAGGCACAAAAATGCAATTTTGGAAAGGCCCTGCCCCTCACACAGTAAGGCCAATTGACACAAGTCCAGCTCAATGTGATCTACAATAAAGATTCTTGGATTATATAAGTCTGGCTTGATAGACTTATTGCTAATTTGCATACACTGAAAAACAGTAATGTGACATCTACTTTTTGGATCAACTGCATCAAGATCAAATTGGTCATATAGCATTAATTTAGATGCTCCTGTTCTTTGACTCGTGCTTGTATTGTACAGACTATCTCAATGGCTTTAGTGGGACCTTAATGAACCACAGTCAGAGTAAGAAAGCTCTAGCGGATCATTTTCAATGTGAAAACAAATCCTGTTTATGCTCATATATCAGTGCAGTGGGATATTAAATCTAACGTCTCTTTTCTCATTTCACTGTGTGCTGAAAGAATACTAACACATGCCATATTTTGTTTCTGCTCAAGCTGCAAATTATTTAAAACTCACTGACGGTATATGTTTACCAGTGCCTTTCATTATCAACATACAATTAGCCCCGGCTCCTGATGCCTACACTGCGCTTTGTTGGTTGGGTATTTGTATACTGCTCTGTGAGGGTTGCTTTGAAATCGCACACCCACTTTCCTGTTGCACATGGAACGAGACGGAGAATGCACATTTCCAATCCAAACTCAAAGACGCCTTGTTGCCACAGAGAACTGCCCCCCCCCCCCAACAACAACAGAACCATTCTCTTGTTAACCTTGTATGGCGACAACACACGTCTTCCTTTTTTTGCTTTCAGGGCAGTCAAAGTACAGTCTGAATGCCTTTCATTCCACATGTCTCATCATTATGTTGTTGATTGTGGGGAAAAGGGGATGGAGAAATGAGAGGCTGAAAGGCAATCTTGCTCGCTAATGGCCTGCAAAGTTATCAGTTGCGGCTTAGTGAAGCTTAAAGCGGCTTCATTGGGATGTAATAGCTGGCAAAGTTGTCCTCCATTCACTCTAGCTAATCCTTCCTTCAGGGCTTTCTCTCACAATCAGAGATTCATGGAAAGAGGCAGAAAGACAGGGCCGTACGAAGCAAGGAAGAAAATGATGACGACAAAAAGAAAATTGCAATCAGGCACAGGATGAAAAGAAATTCAAACGGCAACCAAAACGGCATCAGGATGAAGCTTTGGGTGACGCCGGCGTGATTTAGGCAAGCTGCAGAAAGGATCACGACGGTCTCATTCTGCCCTCCTGTAAAGCACTTTTGTATAATTATTCAAGTCATAAACATGGCAGCGGGGAAGCTCTTATTCATTCCAATGTGATCACTACCCGCTCTCGTTCCCTGCCGCTGGAACTGACACGCAGAATTTCCTGTTTGACACCCACTCGGCTATAGCGCCTCCATTTCAAAGAAGAAATGCTCACAGCCCCGGGGCATAAATCTTAATCTCTTTATTTATCTTAACAGTGAGACTCCTGCTCAACTCTCTCTCTCTCTCTCTCTCTCTCTCTCTCTCCGTTTGTGTTTCAGATGTAATTTTCAACATCTTTTGGCTGCTGTTGTTGATGCAGTTCCTCTGTGCTTGCCATCCTTTTTCCAGGTATTTTCCCCTTTGCATATTCAGAAAACGATGCATTATAATTCCTGACACTTTAATTACTTAACTATTAATGAATTACCTGATTTGTTCTCAGTTCTGTTTCCGTGCCAAACAATTATTTTTCCACGTACTGCAGAGTTTCTGATCAAAATACTCTGACAGGTCTGAATCCAATTATCTTTTTTTTTCATAGGGGTTACAAATTTAGGCTGTTTATGTATTATTCAACAATAATATGTTTTATATTCAAACAAAACTCCTGAGAAAGTAAAAAAAAGAAATAAAAATTAAAGTTCTTTGTCATTGACATAGATACAAAAAATGTTCCCTTTCTTTTTTTAAACTTCTTCCTCTTTCCTAATTTCTTTCTCTCATTTACGAGCAACAATTAACATTAAGCCATAAACCCATTATGTAACAGAACAAACTACAATGCTTTTAAAGGAAGCGATAAAAATGTTTCTCCTGTACACATATGGCTCCTTTTTGTAGAAACAGGCCAATAAATAACTGATTTCTTTCATTTTATGTGGAACAAATAAAAACCATATCCTCAAGCGGAAACGGCTGCTACGTATGAAACAACTGTCAGATTTTTAGTGCGGGTGTAAACAATCCTAACAACCCAATGTAATTGCACTTGCACTCGTCCCTGTCAGATTTCAGCATCTTTAATACCACAGACACATTTCTGCGTTACTCTGAGGCTACTGTATATTTTTAGACACACACACACACACACTGACCTTGCCAGCAGGCACCCACAGTTAGCTGTGTATCAATCTTTGACGTGTGGATCGGCCAGTCATCCGTCACCAGGTAGGGTTCATAGGTCACACCATCCACAAATAGTGTCACAGCGGGAAACTCCACATTGATCACATAATAGTGCCACTCCTTGTCACAGATCTGTAAAGCGAAGAGAGAGAGAGAGAGGTTATCATGTTATTACGCTGCAGCACTTTCTGCTATGTGTCCACTTATTGTGCATTTAAATAAGATTCTCGGTTTGCACATGCATGAAAATGGGGCAGCTTTAAAAATACATTACCCCGGGAACTACATCGTTTTTTTCAGGGTCTTATTTAGGTTAGGAGCGTTTTTCCGTGGAGGATTATGTTCAGAGGGGTGCTGTTATGAAGATGATGATGTTTACTCCAATCACGCAGCCGAGACCAGAGGCACATCCTTGAACGTTTCCCAGCCTTTCTACCTTCAATGAGAGCAACGCAACAAATTCCTCGCCTCATCTCGGGGATCATTTGCTCCCTGTCATCAAATAGCTAATGAGGTTTCCATCTAATGAGCTGTTCATTAAAGGCACAGGATGAGTGACAAACGCTGATGCTGAGGAAGACCCAAGTTTCTTTGATTATTTGGACGACTTGTGAGGACGCATCCTGTTCTCTCTCTTTCCCTCTCTCCCTCTACCCAACATAAACACGCATTCAAACTTTCCACTACCTGGACCACAACATGTTAACATACACATACAACTAGCAATTGTTTTCAATATTGATTGACCTCAAGATTATTTTATTAAGTGATTTGTCAGAGTTTAAGATGACACATTATTTATTTCAGTCCCCAACCCAAAGATTAGATCAATTCATTATCATGTATGACAAAAAAGTAGCACATTTGAGAAGCTGAAACGATTGAAAGTTTGGCAATTTTGCTTGCTCTAACGTGACTTTTGCTCACAAATCATTGGCTACACTAGTAGAAGCAGAACTGAACAATAACTTGTTTGAATGCAAGTCCATTCAATTCAGGTGTTGTTAATAAAACAAGAAATATAGAAACCGTGGTTCAATGATTTGCACTGTCAACTCACAGTGAACCTGACCTGGCCGGCTGCAGCCTTCCTGCGTGGGGCTGACTATTACCATTAGTTCATTATTATTATTACACTCCAAGCGCCCAGGGTGGACTGCAGATTCATGTCATATAATGTGCCAAGAAATAGCCAAAGAGAAATAAGTACTGCTGCTTTTTACCTGCCCAAAGGATGAACGATGCATACAACACTGCATGAGGCCCTGAAAGCAACGACACATCTGTCTCACAAACATCTGCTCAACAGAGCCTTTTATCTGAATCACAAGGAGGCGTGCAACTACTCTCAATTGAAACCACTTAAACTGCAAGCGAAATTTACAGTTTTTAGCAACTTGGTGAAGTCTTCAAGGGTTTAAAAGTCCTCACGCTATTGTTCCTCCTCTTATGGCCACAGTGTCTGTTTTTCTGTAATCAGTCTGGTGTGAAGGATTCGCTTGATTTAACAGCAAAATATTTGTTTGCGCTGAAGAGGAGAACATCTGATAATTTGAGACACACAGAGAAGAAACAGCAGGAAAGGACACGATGTTCAGGCAGATTTTCATTTGGTTAGATTTCTTTTCCAAGGCTCAGTGGCCACACACACACACGCACACACACACACACATTGGTAGTTTATACAAGTTGTGATATGAACTAATGGGAGTGAGACCTGCGTTGAAGCAACCGGGAATCTCCAGGGATGTTCGATTTAGAACGCAGAGTCTCACCTTTTACAGTGTGAAGAGAGAAATTCCCACAGGATATCCAAGACACCCCTCCCACACACTATCACATCTCCTAGCAGATATCGCCATAACTAGTGTGTATGCTTTTCTATAGATTGCTTCCTTTTGTGACCACAAGTAGATCTGAATTTCACATTTTTTGGGTCAACTTGAAGAGGAACAGTCTGAATAATAAGAGCAGGATAAATAAAGACTATGTAACGATAATTAAAGTATGACTTGTTCTGTTTTTCAGATTCCTGTGCCGTACACAGATTGAGATATCCCATGATTCCCAGCATGTGTTATTAACAGTGACAGTGTGTTTTCATTTCATCAGCTCACAATCAGGATTTGTATGTGTACCGGATCAGACAGGCAGAATGAATTGCCACTTTCATTTAGCCGGTGGCTGGCTGACTGCCTGCGGAGGTCACGGAAAAAGACAGTGGAAAAGTAGAATTACAAGAGACATCTGATCTTTTTGAACTTTCTGGACTTTGACATTCGTTACAGACTTCGTGGTTAAGCGTGATGTTTTTATGTTTTTCCTGCTGAAAAAAATCAGATAAAAATTCATGTGTGAAAGAAGATTAACAGTTTAAATCCATGTCAGCATGCTAACATTTACAAAGAGTAGCACTAAGGCGGATGTCATTAATTTGGCAGTTATTTGTTCATAAATACCAATTAACCAGTTTGACGTAATGACGGCACTTAAAAAGTTAGTGAATCAATGAAGTTATTACAATCAATCCTGTGTTGGACATATATGTGTGTAGTAAATTTTATGGATGGTCATTGACACATTAGCTTAATATTCAGTATTTGTTTATTATTTGTTTTGTTTCTTTGTTTGAAATCGCTCACAATATTTACTGCATTGCACCGTTTCTTTTTTAAAGCTGCCATTGTTTTGCTTTTGCTTTTGTTGCTTTTTGTTTGCTTCACTGCTCTTCGTGCCTTAGATTGCCCATCAGGGATAAATTAAGCTTTTTGAATTGAATTGAATTAGGATTCATCGTCTGTGGACCATGAATGTCTGTACCAATTTCCACGGCAATCATCCAATAGTTATCCAATAATCATCATCATCATCATCATCATCATCATCATCATCATCTTCGTAAGAGACACTGGTGAGATATTTCAGTCCGGACCAAAATGGTGGACCAACCGACTGGACAGACTATCTGTTGAATCTGTTGAATCTACAGCTTGTACAGCTTAAAAAAGCATTTTGGAAATGAAAAAAAAAGAAAACCCATTAAGCTCCACTTCCAGAAAAACTACAAGAAACATCCACATGGACTTGAAGCTTTATGGAAATATGACAGCAACAAACTGAGTTACATTATTTGTCTCACACAGGGAGACTGATTGTTTCTCCCTGAATCTCTTATCTCGCACTCTCTCGTTCTCTCTGTCCGTGTCTTTGAGTGCAATAACCGATAACTGATGGCGGACTGAATGGCAGCAATAGAGGGCATGAACAAACATTGTCCTCCGTGTCGACGTATGCTTGTTTGGAGATGCATGTGTGGCGACCGCAGCAGGAGCTTTCGCTGCGCTCGTAATCAGACTTTATTGCGTGAATATTGAGGCACAAAGGGAAGCTGACAGGCTCTGAAGGCCAGACAATGAACAGAAAACACTGTGTATACTTTTATTTAATAGGCAATAACATGTGTAAATAATAAAACATTGTTGGCGAGAACAAAAGTCATCTTGTTACAGATTAACTTTACTGAGTGGCTCGGAGTGCAATCATTTATGTGACACACACTGCATGCGACTGCTGTAATTAAGAAAAGTTAAAGCCCTGAATCCAATCCAGCTCTCAATTTGTTTATGTTGCTGACTGTCTTAACTTGAGAAATCATACCCCAACACACACACACACAAACACACTCACACACGCACTTCATTAGTAGATACCATCAGCTGTACTCTCTCCGCTGCTGAGGCATGTTTGTATATACAATGCAGGTCTGAAGGCACATTCGTCAGTGGAAGCTTGAAATATTTCTCCTCTGCAACAGCGGAACAAGACAATGAATGCTGAAACGCTGTAATGAGCTGGTCCCCGAGCAGGTTGCAGGCCAGAATCATGAGAGAGAGAGAGAGAGAGAGAGAGAGAGAGAGAGGGGAGAGAGACAGAGGCAGAGGAGACAGAGGAGAGAGAGAGAGAGAGAGAGACAGAGACTAGAGAGAAACATATAGATAGATAGATAGATAGAGAGAGAGAGAGAGAGAGAGAGAGAGAGAGAGAGAGAGAGAGAGAGAGTATGTTCTGCTAATGTAGATGCACTTTCAAATACATGTTTCTCACTTCATTTTGGATTTCCATTCAAATCAAATTGCTGTTTTCTAACACTGAAAACAGAATATTTTCAAAAGTAGCTCCCTCTGGGGGGGGGGGGGGGTGGGTGATCATTTTTTGCACTCCGACTTCCAAAGTTGACATTTTTACCTTTTTGATGGATTAAACCATTTTAGTTGAATTACTGAGGGAGACAGTTATTCATGAGAAAATTCTAAGGAAAGACCATGTTTACCTTACCTTTCTAAGGAATGGTGAGCTCGGCCTGTTTGGAAAATGGCAAAAACATTTCCTTCCAATGAAAGCTTTTTATGCTTCCTTTTATCACTCAGGATTGCTACAGTACGGGGAAAGATTTGCAGCCTAATGGAGCAGAAGTTCAGCTAGTTACAAACTACTCTTGACAGGCTGAACGGCTGCTTTTCAGACAATGCCGAAAGGATTACTGAAATGAAATGCCTTATTTTGGCAGGTGAATATATGGCCTACCTCAGGGGGCAGGATCGCTGAACTTAGACAAAGATTAAAAACTTCAATGGAACAAGCTGAGGACAGCAAAAGCAGAAGGTTCTGAGAAACATAGGAGATATTGGAAGATACAGAGGACAAGTGAGCAGTCAGGTTTTAATGAATACATATGCTGGATCTTAAGACCAAACAAGGTCATTTTAAGATTGAAAGGGTTCAAAGAAAACACTTTTTTTTACTCTAATGCCAAGATGAGACAACACAATAGACAACACAATATCAGCCTGACAATAGCCTCTGCTGACAGACACAGGGTTTTGGGAACAACAATGTTTTATCCTGTGTAATGTATCATAGTGGATGACTGCAAACGCCATATCTGGGGCGCCTTATGACATCAAGCCAAATTATAATATACGTGCTCCAAATGTTGACCAACAGGAGCACAGAGCGATCTTCTGTGAACAGCTGTTAATGTGGTGAACAGAAAGTGGAATAATATTTCTCTTTCTTTTTAAGGCTAACACCTCCTTCCTAGTGACATCACGCATGTCCTGCTATGATTGGTGGAGAACCAACGTGTGGTCTGTCGTCTCTCTCAAGTCATGGCAAGAATTTATGATTCTTTAACTGCCTAATCGGACACAGTGACCATCTAAACAGACAAATTATTGTGCACTCTGAACCTGGTGCTACTATAGTTCTGTTACACTTTTTTTTCAAACTTGTCATAGTACAGTAAAAGTCATGTCCTCTCCATGGCTTCATACCCACCAGGAGCATTTCAGAGCAGCGTTTCAGGAGCAGAGCATTTTGCCTGCCTGATTTTGCTGACTTAGATTTTATTCCTTGTGTTTCTACTACGGCTAAATATGTTACTTTTGAAAACTGCCCTGCACAGAGCTGTTTCTGGGATGCTTCTGAAACACACCACAGCACGTCTGCTAGAATCACAAAAATTGAGGTGAGGGTCCTTGTGTTATACATGTTGGATCACTTAATGGACCAAATCAGTCCTTACATCTCCAAAGGTATGAAGGAAAAGTTTGAAACAATATATTTCTTGCACAATTTATAAGGATAAAATAAGAAATAGATATATATATCTTTTGACATTATAAAGAAATCATATATTTTCCCAAATTTTCTACAGACTTTGGTTTTTCCCACTGTGAGGTAACTTGTGTGTTTCTAAACGTACCTTAATATTGACATGTCCCCTGCCATCTCCCCAAACTCCTAATTTTGTCCATTCATTAATCTGGATTCATCCAAAATCTGGGGCATGCTACACCACTTGGACAGAAGACTGTGCAACTTCCTCTTTCAGGTATTCTCTTCTTCTCTAAAGATCGATTACTCCCTTGTTTTTAGAACTGTGTTGGACGTGATTAAGGACTGTACAATTTTTTTCTCATTCCTCTATTACTGTCCCCATCTTCGTCTTTATAAAGTCTCAGCTTGCAGATACCATACTGAGCCAGATTCCCTTTCTTGAGTATATTACCATGCAATAGCAGTGTTTTATTGCTGAGAATAAAACACCAGAGATAAGCCCGTCTATCTTGTGGAAATCTGCCACGGTGTATTTACGAGAGGCCATTACATCCTATACACGGGCACAGAAGAAGGAAGATCTTAAGAGCCAATTGGACCTTGAAAATACTATACAGTGTGGAGGCTGGATTCAGGTTGTCACCCAAAGGTTATTTGGCAAAACTAGACGTTGCCTGCTTAGCGTTAGACGAATGACTAGCGAAGAGAGTGCGGCCCCAAATTTTTCTCTCTGCCAAATATAGGTTATAGGATTAAAGTAATTAACCAGATTGGCTTATTGTGCATCTTGCTAAGCAGAAAAGCAAACATCAACTCCTTATTCACAGACAACAATGGGGCATTTTAAATGTGCTGACATAAACAGAATAATGAGGACATTGTGCCGGCTGCTGAAAAGCCCTTTAATAGGGTCAAGTTTATTTTGATGCACTGGAGAGGCTCTGGATGGGAGAGGTGTCTTTATATGGATACAAACCATATGTTATGGTACGTTTCTTGTGTCCCACCACTGATCTTTGCTTTGGCATTAGACTATTCGGGTTCATGCTGATGTGAAGGATGTAATGATCGATGCATTAATTTTCCTTGTATGCTGACAATATTGTTTTGCTCTTGTCGTCTCCAAACATATCGATCGCTTACTTTCTCCGTATTTAGCATTCACAAGATAATTTCAGGAAATCTGAGACCCTGCCTGTAGGCAGCACTGCCCTCCTTTCCTCCTCTGCTCTTCTCATCTGCACTGTTCCACCCCTCTGTCTGAACTACTTTCTTCTGTTTTCCCTTCTCTCCCATCTCCACCTCCACCTCATCTATCCGTCCTAACCCGCACCTCTCTTCTCCTTCTCTTTTCATCTGCTTTGCTTCTAATCACATTCCTCGCCTCCCCTCTCCTCTGCTCTCTTCTCTCCTGCCACTGTTGTGCCACTGCATTATTGATGCCTGCCTATTTTGTGTCAGTGTGGTGGTAAGGAATGACAAGGATGGTGAAAGAAGGAGAGAGAGAGAAAAAAGAAAGAACAGCAAAAGAAAGAAAGGAAGAAAAGCTTCGCTATCATGCTCAATAGCATGTCCATAAACAAAGGTTGTCATTCAAAAGCGGCTTATTTCTGATGTAAGATGCTTTGCACTGTCACACAGGCGTCACACCACTCACAACTTTAAGAAACAATGTCCCAGTGAAAAAGTTCTGTTTTAGTTGAAAAGAAAAATATAGTCATCTAAAGACTGCATCAAGGTCTACTTTCAGAGGTTTTACTGAAGTATGTTAATCAAGGGAAGCTATCTGCAGCATCTGATTCATGTCAGGCAAAAAGAGAAAAAGCTAAAGAAAGAAAGATGTGAGACACAAGATTAAATAAGAATGCCAAACATGTCTGCCCCTTTAAGTCAAAGGTCTGCTTTGAAATGATGTTTTGCTGCAGGATTTTTCAAATCAGTCTGTCTGTCTCCTCTGTAGTCTCACCCATTCTTATTTGGTTAATGCAATGATATAATATCTGTGAATTATTCCAGTTGTTATTTTAGGGTGAAAAGCCCCCTTTTTTTGCCTAAAGCAAAGGCAGGAGTAAGAGGAGGGGGAGAGTGTGTCAGTGATGAGACAGAGGGATAGAAAGGTCGAGATGGAATGAGAAAAATAGAAAAAAGGGAGATAGAAAAAACAAGCTGTCAATGCATTAGTGTGCTGACTGAATGCTTATGTAGTGCTGCTTATGGAGCACTCAGCATGTCTTCTGAGTGGTCTATAAGTAGCAGGTAGTGGATTTAAGTAGCCCGTCTCCTACACCCACAAACACATGCAGCAACCTCACTGACATGCATGTTTAGTGAGATGCAGCAGCTCTACATGCTGTAGGAATAACACAGGAAGTGCCTAAAGGAGCCGGAGTAGGGCTGAGCTCTCAAAAGAGTTCATTTGCAAAATAGAAGCCAGAAATAAAATAAACACACATACTGAAAATGTATACGCTCGAGGCAACGCTCAAAATCTTCTCTCTGTTGCTCTCTGTCTTTTTCTGTTTTGCACTGACGGAAAAAGTGAAAAATGTGTGTTTCATCATTGCCAGCTTGTGCTCTTCAGACTAAAGTACTGTACGCTGCACATCGAGTCCTTGTAATAGGATGACTTGCAAAATCAGAGTGATTCATAGCAAACAATATTAATACGGAAGAGCGAATAAACGCAGCGAGCGCCGCAGAATGAGACTTTGACTGAAAGAGAGTGTGGATAACAAAAAGAACGTCACTTCAGGAGATTTATTACAAGAACACTTTGTAATCTGTGTGGTAAACAATCGCTTTTCACTCTCAGTTCTGTTTTGTTTCAAATGCAGAATGAGTAGGATTTCCCCCCCCAAAAAACAATGCATGGACTCATACAGTAATAATCCCTCTCAGTCATCACTTGTGACCCACTCGAAGTGGGTTTAACCTTTAAAAACTCTGTACTCCTAACTGCATTCTAAACATTGTAAGCATCGTGAGCATACAAATAACTGAAGTGAAGCACTGTTCAGTCAGTCTCTCGTGTTTGAGATGGACCTAAATCACTCTCTGAACAGCCACTTCAATCTCTCCTGGTATCTTCGACAAGCATGCAGAGAGGCAATACGCTCTCACGCACAACACCGCCACCGCCACCATCCAATTAATCTCTCAGAGACAAAAGGGAGGCTTCTAATCAACACAGGACAGAGAACAAGCCATGGCACAACAAGCATGGTAATAGCAGGCAGATAAGCCAGATAATTGCAGATGCTGTATGGACACGCAGTGAGGGTGATTTCGCCGCTACTCCAGCATTCAGTCCCTATAATCGAACTCAGACATAAATGATAAATAGCAGGGGGTCTTGCAGCTGTTCCGAGCAGTGTAATTGGTGGAATTGGAAAGTTTATCTGTGATTCACAACACATGACCTATGAATTGTGCAGTTACCTCGGATTGACGCAAAACAGCTGCCAACACAAATAAATCTTTGGCCCTTGACTTATCTCTTTCAAATCTCAGGCCTCAGCTGAGAAAAAATCCTGTGTAATTGTCTAAACCCTCACCTCTCTGTTAACATAGATTTTTCCTACTCTAAGGACCCCGCTGTGAGTAAATAACTCCTCATTTGTAAGGATTTTGATCAATGCCGAGTCACAGACACACACTCGTTCTTTATCTTGCTAAGCTGGGCAAACTTGAGCTGTAGTCTAAAACGGCCCAGACAAGGAAAAATGACTTCTCCTTTATCCACTTCTGTGTGTTTTGTGACTTTGTAGGCTTCCCCTGTCCCCCTCCTCTTTGTGTGACTTTGTTTGAATGTTTGACACATTCCTGCCAACTTTGGCTTTCGAGACATTAGAAGAGCGAATCTTGATTTTTATGGGATCATTTGACTGTGAGTAAACACCTTTTGAACACCTGGATTCAACTGATAGGCCTTCTAGACTCGGGGAGAGTGAATGATGTGCATAGGGAGGAGTGATCCATCCTCTAGTCCATTACCAAGGCTGAATGGGAGGAAGGAAAAAAGGCATCCTCTGTGTGTGTGTGTGTGTGTGTGTGCATGGCTGTGTTCACATACACTCACAAATAAGTCAGTGCTTGTAGATGCGCGCGTAAAGGTTCCTGTCAGATGTGACATTCCTTCAGTGTGTTCGATCGACGTGGAAAATGGAAGCCACTTTCTCTCTCACTCTCTCTTTGCCAGCCTCCTTTCATCCCTCTCAGCCCCTCCTCTCTTGGGGTGAGAATTGCAAAATCAATAGAGCTAAATGGAGTTGCCGCGGAAGCCATTGAGTGTCCTTTCTAAGTGCCGAAAGAACAAGGACAGTACAGAAGCAGCTGTGACACCCCATAGTCACCTCTTCTCCTTCTTCCCCTCGATCCACCACACTCCTTTGTCAACAGTCTCTTCTACTTTATTCACCCCAAGGCACTATAGCTGCTCATATGTGTAAAGTCAAAAAAAGGTGATGAGCAGGAAAGAGATGTATGACAATAAAGTGCAGTCACTGAGGTTTGATATGACCACTCATTTACTTTTATTTTCCAGAAATTGATTTGGTGAGTTAAGTTTTATTTATACAGAAAGTCTCATTCAGATCAAAATCTCTTTTACAAAAGAGACCTGAAACTAATTATATATACTGTATATAAACAACATTTCATTATAACCTGGCACTGTGTATCTAGAAAGCTGTTTAACTTAAGCCTGTTATGCCACTTTTTGCCACTATGTACTTTTTTTTTTTTTTACATCAAATGATTGAAATTGTTTTGCAATTCTCTGTAATTCTCTTTAATTCATAAAATGAAAAGCAAGGTAAAGACATCCAATCACAACATAATGAATCATTTCCACAGTGTCTGAAATCACTATCTGACTGCTGTACAGTACAGTACTGCATTAACTGTCTGCAGTTTCACTTGAGTGTCTGAATATTTAGTGTGAAATGCATCCACTGTACGGTGCCATCACGCATTCTCACAAGGGAACAGAAAAGTAGTACCACAAATCCCCCGATGCCGTGCCCTTGACAGATGTTTAAAATTGCTTTTTATGGATGTTAATATTCTCACTATAGAGTAAACTACAGTGTCTGTAGGGAGGAGTGACTGAGTGAACGAGGGAGATATTGTGCAGCCTGTGACTTGTCATAGCAGGAATCAGGTGTAACCAATAACATTAGCCATGGCTCTGTTCCATCAACTGTCCTCGGTACCTTTGCGGTGAGCCAACATGCACAATATCAGAAACTGGGAACTAGGTCATCTGAATGGAAGAGTCCTAATTAATCTTATTAATTACCCCAGTGCTTTTCCTGCTATGTCGTCTGCAGAGAAAAAGTAGATTCACTACTTCCTTCATTGACTGTTCGATAGTAGTTTTATCCTTTTCGTTGATGATGGTGACAATGGATTTTATGAATTACAACTGAGACACCATAATTGTTGGTTGACAGTCATCGATTTAAGATAAAAATACATGTGCCTGCAGCTTTTCCTACTTGAGTTACACAGTCCACTAAACCTTCTGGCTTCTTCAAAAAAAGATCCAAATTGACTATTGTATTTGAAGGAGGCCGCTGCTGTTTTCAAAGACACTGCGCTCACTTCTTCTTTGACGTAAAATACCGTTTGCTGCTTCAGGGCCCACATTAGGCGTTGATGTCAGTTCTTCAGATTCAAAGAGCAGTGGTTTCTTTCTACACTCACCATTTGGCACCGAGATTCAACAATAACACAGACCTAAATCAATTGTTAAAAAAACCCACTTGGTTTCTCTTTTGGAAGAAAACAAAGTCAATAACAACAATCCAGCTGAAAGACATGTTTTCTTAACTATAGGAATTCACAGAAAAACCTAATCTTTCTTCCTGCATGTGAACCAGTGGTTAAGGGCATTAGGATATTTGCCAAATAATTCTTTTTTAAAAATACAGGCCAAAATACTAGACATAGATGCAGCAGATTAAGCCAAAGCAGCCGCATTGTACATCACAGACCAACGAAATAGCAGTTTATGAAAATATTATGACTATTTTTTTTCCCTTCGCTTTGTCCATTCGTGTTCCTATGATGTCAGTTCTCTGGTTAACCTCCGGTATTTCAGACCAGTTTCCATTTATATTTAATGAGAGTCTCTGCACAAGTGATTTGTACTGGTGAGTAACTCATCACACATTCTCTTTGACTGCTCCCTCCGTGCTCCTTCACAAGATCCAACTAAGGGAGCAAATGGGATCCCCGCTATCTATGTGCTGTGTTTGTGTGTGGGAGGAGAATGATAGCGCGAGAGAGAGAGAGTTAATAATGATGTTATGAATGTTAACAAGAGACTGAAGGAGCGAGACTCACACATCTTGAGGTTGTTGGCTGAGAAAACTACTTGGCCGCCCTTCTCTTTGTCACATCTACCTCTGCGGACCTCAGGAGAAAACAACACTGGACTGAAGAAAAATTTTCAATATACCTTTGGCCCAGAGCAAACAATCGCCTGGCTGGAAAGTACACACCGGCACCAGCAGGGATAGTGCCAAGAAAACACACAGGATGTTTGCATGCACACAAAGAATGACGACATAAGCCTCGTATGGAATCACGCCTGGAGGAGATCGTGTGTGTGGGGTCGTGTTTGTGTGTATCTGTCTGTCGGCTGATCTCACATACGACTGGACCAATCAGCCTAATGTTCTTGTACACATTCACGACTGTATGCTTAAGGACCTCTCGGGATTTCTGACTGCTCTGTTTTACTGTATATCATTGACTGCAGACTCTCATCTTAAGTAGGCAGTCAGGGACACAAGCCATCAACAACTGACTTCAGTTGGCTCCCAAACACAAATGGATGATAATGATGCAGTGATGTCATCCAAAACCACATATATTCATAAATCATCCACCTGTCACCCACCTCAACTAATTATTTACTTAAATTTAGAGACACTTCACTCCACCTCTACTCATCCCTGTAGGGTATGTTGCCTTTTAAATATTGTTGCTTTTCAGGTTATGTCTTTATTATACATTGTATTGATGTATGAATGTCTTCCTTAACAATTTACTGATTAGAGAAGCTGCTTTCAGTACTTGGAAACATTTCCACAGCTAAGTGCAGCAAATATCGTGGAACATTTAAGCAGCAAAAACAAAAATTGATGTTATAAAATGAACTAAACAAGATGAAGAAACTCTCCAGAGGAAAAAGAATTAAACTCTCAGCTTCTGAAACGCTCAGGATGCTCTGGAGCTCAGGATTTATCAGGAGGACGGCAGCTACACTCCAAACACTTTCACTGCATGAACCTGAGCTGTGTGTTTGTGTGTGACCTTTAGGATGATAAGGAGAACACAGAACATTAATTAACATTAGATCCTGACTGATCCTGTTGACATGTTTTTAATTTAAATAATCAATGAAGTTGTACTGCTGGGTCTCGTGCGTTAACGCAAACAGCATCTTTCCTAATAGGGAGATGCACTTATCGTTGCTGCGGGGGGATCGCTGCAGGTAATGTAATTAATAGTTTCCTCATTAATTATGTATTATTTATCCCTCCCGCAACCCATCTGCTATTAATCAGAATGTTAATTTTATGACCCAGCCCGCCCGATCCACAGATTATCTGCAGTACCCCTGGATATAACTGCACATCACTGCCTGGTGGAGATCTGCACTCTACTGAGTCGACTCCTCAACCTTTCTAACCAAACCTTCAGATAAAATTCCAAAATAAAAGTAGCAATCAGAAAACCAGTAAACGGACATGCTGATGTTTGGTCACATGACCATGAGAGCACTCACACTATTCTCTGATATTCTGCTTAGTGAGCAAAAACTCCCGAGAGCTCCCTGTAATTATGAAGCATTTTCTAATCATTTCAGCACGAGGTGGATATACTATGCTCTATCCCAAGGGTAAACAATTAAATTAGATTTACATCTACCATCCATTATTAGTGAGCTGGAAAGAGTAAGTGGAAAGGGGAGATTCCTGTACAACAGAGTTCATTGCCTTATAATGAAAACCATTATGACTCTTGGGATTTTATTTTCTCTTTACACTACAGTTTCCTCTGCTCAGTGACCGCCTGCTGAGCTGGAGGGACTAGACGCCCTTCAGCTGGATGATTCTCATTCAAGCGTCCGCCTTACTGAGGCGTCCTTGAGGAAGACCTCTAATCCTTTCAGCTCCACAGTCACTGGTCTGATTCCACATTGTGATATCTTTGAGGGAGGGGGCAAAAATAAGATGTCACTTTATTGAGTGAGAGTTTACATTCTGTTTTATATTTAGATTAAAAAAACCTTCCTGCCCCCTCATTCAGTGGTTATTTACTGTCCCATTGTGCACATCTGCAGACTAACTCCTGTGCAACATTCAGCAAGAAAAAAATAATTATATGCTTCGTTCTGGCTGAACTTCATATGGTGCAACGTTTTCCTTTCAAAGGCATTCTGCAGGACAGAAACAGCCAGCTCCTCTGCAAATGAGTTCAACAACTCTCCAGAAGCTTGACAGATAATAGAGATCTGCTGCTAGGTGAGCTATTATCCATAACTAAACACACTTTCCAATTTGGGTCTATGCTTGGGTCTGTGTGTGTAGGTGTGTGTGTGTGTGTGCATGTGTGCGTGTGTGTGTGTAGAATAACGGTGTCTTCTACCCTCTTATCTCCATCAGCGAGCACAAGAAAGTGATGGAGGGTTTCCGGTAATTAGAATGGAGAGCCTCTCCCTTCACTACACAAATAATGATAGCCTTTCCACTGGTGTAGAAAATCACCACCAAAATCTGCGCTCGCACTCAAATAGGACACACACACACATACACATACATACAGACGCCTCACCTGCTCCAGTTTCCAGTGGAATTCGGCGGGTCTGAACGTGTCCACCTGAGTGAAGTCTCTTCTGAGCAGGAACACCAGACGGCAGTTGTGGACGTACAGAGAGTAATGGTGGCGGTTCATTTCTGCAAGCAGGAAGATCACAGGCACGGTCACACAAACACACAATAAAACATAATTCTGCATTAAGCAGCGTATCAATCAACAAGATTACGCCCTCTACTTCGAGGACAATAACTGATGCACCTGCTCCTCGAGTTTTCTTACGGAGGCTGTTTGATTTTTTTTTTCCTGGCACCAGAAAATGTCATACAGTACAGCTGCGAGAAAGTCTTTTCAGCTACCGCAAATGGGTTCTCCACATCAAAACACAGCTGTCAGCATGACAGAAAAGGGTCCAGTGAGTGTGGTCACAGAGCGCACCCTGCCACTATGTCTATTTTTTCATTATCGACTGGTGTCTGTAGAAGACGGCGACGAAAGGCGAGTCCCACTTGCTCTGCTTTTATAATACACTAAATAAGCTTGAGGTGGGCTGAGCAATAGATTGTCTTCTGAATACCACACGACTGCACAGTGATGAACCGGTGCTTGTCTTTCAAAAACGATGCTTGTGTTGCTTTTATGAAAACTGGTATTTTTTTGTGTTACAATGACTGAAAAGGATGCAGAGATGTTTGTCATGACAAAGCTTTAGAAAATTCTTTGATATATGAGAGAAGGTTCACATTGATTTATAAGCAATTTAAATTCCTGTTTAATTTTTTCTCTTTTTTTCTCAGTATTGTTATTTGTTGTACTTTCATATTATTGTATTGTTCCAAATTTCTCATCAGGATATCAGAGATCACCCTTCTCATCTCTAAATCAATATGTGTTAAATATGTGTATCAGTGCTGAGCTGTGTGAGCTTTTGAATACATTTTTTTCTGTTTAAAAAACACAGAATGTTTTTTAGATATAATACTGAAAAACATTTGAATTGGTGAGATGAATGTGAGCACTGGCTTTGAATTTGTGATAAGGACAGTGGTTCTCAGACTGTTTCTGTCGAGCCCCCGTTCTAAAGCTGAAAAAGGCTCATTAACAATGACAAAGTAAAGAAATGGATAAAAAGAATCCAAAGGAATTTTTGTGAAAATAAAGAACAGCATTATAGCATCAGCAAACTCTTCTTTATTTTTCCTACATAAATCATTCAACTATATTTTTCCCCTGGTCATCCACGCCCCCCTGCAGCGGCTCTATGCCCCCCTCCTCCAGGGAAGACGCACCCCAGTTTGAGAACCAATCCATTAGGACCCATTTGGTAATTACAATGATATGTTGCTCTTGAGATAATATTGAGATAATTATCATGCGAGTTATTTTGCCGCCATCAGCCAGCTTTGATGTCACCATGCTGGGATACAATCCACGGCCATTTTTCCCACACAGCATCGCTGATCTGGCCCTCACACTGAGCCGTCTGGTACCATTCACATCCTTAAGCGCAAAGTTGCAAATGAAAATAGGGTTTATAAGATTCTGATGGTCTAACACAAGCTACTCTGCAGTTTTGCATTACAAGATCAGGCTACACATTTCCTAAGCTAATAAGCCATCTGTGAGACCATTGTGAGAGTGTGCAATGTACAGATGGCTTGCTTAATTACACAGTTCAGCCAGCTCAGTTCAGACATGCAATGGGGGGAAAAAGTTTCAAAGGGCATTTGTGATTGTGGGCTTGAGTCTTGGCTTAATTATCTCATTATTTTAAAAGGATGTTTTGATCATGCTATGTTTATAGTATGTTTCTAACACTGAAGATACTTGGAAATCAAAGTGTAAAATGCTTCAGTAGTGTTTCTGTGTCTGTATCCCAAATTAGGAGCAGTAATGTTGCTAAAATATAAGAAAATCAAACAGACCATATTTTGCTCTTTGAGTTCATACCTCTCCTTTATATAGCTTTTTGGGTACAAATCATCCAAAGTCCATGACAAGGGGCGGACAGAGAACACTGCTCCTGAACTGCCTGAAACACCTCATTTGGAGTCTGACCTTCTCTTCCATTACCTGTCTGCATCACAATGTAAAACATTTGCATGATGCCCACCTAGTGGCTTGTTAGACACGCCCTCAAGCAAAGCTAGGTGGCATGGAGGCCGGGAAGAATTCAAGGTCAAAGATGTGGAGGGTGCGAGCAGTTGTTAGCCGCAAGAACCAAAGCAAAAGTTTTCACCTACTCCCACGATCTGAGGATGTCATGACCCAGTGGATTCACTTTATTTTTGATGGACATGTGATGGAAATATCCCCACAATGACTGAGAAACTGTGTGTATGCATTTCAGGACTGCTTTCTCTGCAACAGTACGAGCTCAAAATGAATCCGTTCCATCTGTCCGAGAGCCAACTCCAAACCTGGAAACTGTAAGCTTTCGCATGTTTTATGTTGTTTTAGATTTAGAAGCAGTTATTGTGATGATATTCACAGTGGGTTGTTTGCAAGAGGGGGCTTAAACAGGCAGCTGCTAAACAGAGCGTTTCAGACAGAGGGTGACTAGAGGTGCAGCAGCATTGTACAATATGAGACAAATATGTGTTTTTTGAATTGATGGAACCCTATTCTTGGAGACACCCGAAATAAAAGTATGAACCTGAAATTGAGCAAAATATGGAATCTTTAAATGTCAAAGACAAACTCAGTGACAACATTTTGTTACCAGTGAGCAAGTGTGAAATTGCTTCCTCACCGGTCTTGTCAGAGTTACATAGTAAGGTTTCCTTCTCAGCTCGGAGTCCTGGACTTGGCCCGTGTTTCATCCACGTTGCTATGGTGAACTGGTCCGTCAGGTTTTGGGGCACCACATGATCTGGCACGTTAGCAGCCTGACGCCCGTCGAATCTGTAGATGAGGTCGCTGTCTCGGCCGCTGTCGGTCAGCAGTGATGCCGTCCAGTTTGTGGAAGGGCTGGGGGCAGGAAGGAGGTCGGTGCTGCCCGATGCTGCACCTGGATGTGCCAATCAGAAGACAGGAAGCTGTCAACATGGCTGCACGGAGAACAGACCTGGAGAAAGGCTGCTCCTCCAGAACTTGCTTTATTTCTAGGTGATATCAGTTCATGACCTAATGTTGTTTGTACATGTCACAAATACAAATCTGTGAATCAGTGGATGTTTTAAAATGGTTATTCTTTTTGTTGTAGTCTGATATTAGTGGCTGATATTAGTGGCCATTTGACCCCTGCCAGGTTACTCATTGAATCTAATTACATGAGGCATATCATATTGTACAATTGTAATGCATGCTTTGGGATCAACTGACTCAAAAGACATAGTATAATTAACAACTTCTATCCATAAATCCCCTGATTGTACATGTGCTATGACATCAGTTAATTTTAGAGAGGTTTGAGAGAAGAACATAAAATCTTTTCAGTCTTTTATTTTCTCTCAAAATGAGTTGATTCTAATTTATCTTTGTCTGTCTGTGTTATACATGCTGTACAGTATAAAGCCATGAACAAATGTCACAGTTTGGAACAGTGCTTGGAAATTTAATTTAAAATAAACATCATTTTAAAATAGTGTGCAGGATTAAAATGGCATGGAAATTGGCATATTAAAAGACTGCAGAGGGTGAGATGTCAAGAGGTAATTTCGTCTTTGAATTCAATTTTTCCTTGTCTCTCATTATTATTCCTGCCCTTTACTCTCTCATAGTCCTCAGACTCTTAAATAGCACCCCTCACTATTTCAACAAGGCATTTTATTCCATTTCTTTTTTCCACTCTTCACCTCTTTTCTTCACCTTTTCTCTTTTTTTCTTTCCCTCTACTTACCACAGAGTTTCTGCAGAGACTTCTCAGAGTATGTTTCCCGATCGCAGCCCTTCCCGATGTGATTGGTCTGCAGCTCTACCATCGCCCTCACGCCAGATAGGGGACCTCCACACGTTTCCAAGTGCATCTTGGGAAACAGCTGCCTGCTTCCAGTCCCTGGCTCATAGTCCACTCGCTTGTTCCAACCTTTAATGCCAAAATTAGTTTAGCAGTTTTTATAGAAAAGTAGTTCATTTTTTCCCATTATGTAAGAAAAAAATGATACATTACTATTTAATTATTATTTATGACTATGTGAACTGACACCTGATGGGTCATCCGTATCAATCTCACCTCTCAAAAATTCGATAGCTGCTCTGATCTTATATTCCTGTTAGTCCTCTTGATTGACCACAGGGTTGTACTCTCACTAACTTGATCATACACTCACACACACCAGGCTATCTAAATGCATGTTGTCGTCACTCTGGTGTCAATAAAATTGACAACTTCTACCCATCATGAGCTTGTTCTGATGCAGATCTGTTTAATCTTCTCCTGCCCAACCACACTCTGTACACCACCTCACATGTTTAATAGATACAGATTCACCACTAACTTCTCACTTTGTATAACAATACTTTTACGTTGTCTTTTGTGTGAGGCTTTGGTCTTTCTTTAATACCTTATTGTGAGGTTAAATTTAGGAAAAGGTTTCGTTATTAAAATCTGTTGAAGCAATGTACCTTTAAAATTGATCAGTTAATCATACTAAGTATGCGTATGCCCGCTTGAGTGCTTGTACTTAAGTGATAAACGCATCTATTTTAGAATATTTATTCCTTTAAACTTTGTTCCCTGTGGGACCCACATATCTCTTGTTGCTAATCTTATTGTCTTTTCTTCCACATTTCAAGCGTCATTAGAGCAGTCCACGGAAATGTAGGGAATAAAGTTTTATGTTCTGCTGTGGGTGGTTTTATAATGAGTATGCAGGTCTTGAAAGGATGAGAGGCAACCGCAGAGGTTGGCAACTTTTGAAACTTTCCTCAGTGAAATCTTGCCCCGTGTTAAGTCAAAAGGAGACAGAAATGGCGCAGTAACATGACAGGCCTGGTAGAAAGGAGTGCTGACCTCCTTGTAACTGTCAGTCCTATTTCCAGGTGTTATATTTTTATTACCCAGGTGTTAGAGCCAGCCTCAATGTACGAAAAGCCCTGAATCGTGAAAGGGATTAACAAGCATGATTGTGTAACGTGTGTGTGTGTGTGTGTGTGAGCGTCCATGTATTGTTCATGCTGTTGGGACATTCATCTGTTTTCACATTTGAGAGGACTCTCTTTTGTGGGGAGCCCCCTTGATGTCAGTCATTAAATTTTAGGGTTAAGACTTGAGCTAAGGTTAAGCTTAGGGTTAGAGCAAGCCTCCAGGAAATGAATGTAAATCAATGTAATGTCCTCTCAAGTGATGGAAACAGGACTGCGTGTGAGTGTAGGTGGACACCTGGCAGCTCTTGCCGAGCCTACAGAAAATGATACCAAGCCTCCTGAGACAAACATTTACAAAGAGAGAATGGGTCTGTGATCAGGTAGGAGTGAGGAGGAGTGAAAGGTGAGGTGGAGCGAGACGTAGTGAGCCTCGATTTATGCCAAGGGGCCTCCCTCCAGAAGGAGCACCGCTGACCTTCACACGCAGAAGATAAATAAGGTTACGCAGACAAACGACTTGATGTTTGAAGGTGTCATTGCTGATGTTTTATTCATGGATTTTTAAGCTTCTATGGGTTAATAGTTTTACAACAGGATTATGCAGTACATCCTCTTTATGAGCCAAATCGGAGAAAATCATGCAACATTGATGAGGACGTCAGCAGGGTGTGACAGTGAGAGTTTCTTTGTGGTTCAAATGTCGGGAAGGCTATTTTTTCCCCATTAGCAAGAGGAGGATCCAGTTGGTATTTTGTTGTCATTGTGTTGCTTTTCTGTAAATCTGTGTTTTTTGGATCAAAAACAGCAGATGTCCCTTCTATTCTTAAATCCTTTCTTTAGGCCTACTGTGTTAAATTCAATGTCCCTCCAGAGCTCTGAAGATGACATTTACATAAAGTTCTAATGCCATTTCAGACTTTCTCAACACTGTACAGACTCTCTCTCTCTGCATCTCCACCCCTCTGTGATATGCACTGACATTTGCTTTAGTGAGTCTCCTGAAATCCTAAACAACTGCCATTCACATCAGTTTCAGTGTGTGGTCTCTTCACAAAACGATCTGAAACTTTGGGCTTGGTCACAAGCCAAATTATGTTCTTTTATCACAGTGTGACTATCACAAAATACGTGGACACATTTTTGGTTTAATTGAATGTTTGATTTTGTATAAATAACACTGTTTATATTCAGGTAATAAGTCCGCCATATTGGAGAAAGCCTTGTTGGCAGACACAATTTTTTTTTTCCCGCTGATCAATGTAGAGCTCCAGGTTTTATTGTTTATTATGTTGGTCTGAGGTCATTCATATAAATATCCTCTGAATGCTAATATGCCATTATCTCGCCTGGGAAAATACAAAGCAGTGAGTACACTCAACAGGATTAGTGAGCTAATACAGCACATATGAAGAAAGGTTTATATTCCTTCATAATGAGTCGTAATATTAATGAAATAGCACATGGATTCATTTCCCTATTTGTTTACAGACAAATGTGCTTTATCTTTTTTTAATTTCATGGAATTTGTTAATTTTTGATGAATATGTTTGACTTGGGATTAGTAAATGCAAAAGATAAAGCGTTTCAGAATGTGTTTATTTACTGACTTTTCTGGCAAGACCGACCAGAGGAACAGCAACAAGTCTGCTCTGCTTCATTATTTTTCTTGTTTTACAAGTCTATTATCTGTTTACATATCCAGTGTAGTAGGACCTGTAAAAATTGCCCAAAATTATATGATGCTGTTCGACATGAAGCGAGAAGTCCAGCATTTGGCAAGTGTCTTTATGGTGGCTGAAAAACATCTGTTTAACCCTCATGAACATTTACAGCATGGCCATGGAAAATACAGTACTTGGACCTTAAATGTTAGTCTGATCTACTCTAAAACCAAAGATGCCGACTATTCAATGCACAACATTGCTATCATCATGCATTATCACAAATAAACGTATCACGAGGTGCTGTATTCTAACTCCAAGTCACAGTGTATCTTCTTCACATTTTGCTGCAATGCCTTGAGCAGCCTTGCCTCATTTTGAAACTTCTCCATGTTAGATTGAGTTAGTCTGAGGTAATTCCCAGGTTTGTTTCCTGTCATGTCTGTATGTAGTAAAGACTTAAAATGCCCTAGAAATTACTTAAAATAATGACATACGATCCTCATGGTTTTCAGTTTAGGTAGAAATTGACTGAGAACAATTTGCTTCATGAATAAATAAATTGTTCTCCATCGTCATTAGCTCAGTTTATCTTGGAGATTTATTAGAATATGATGGCAATTCATAAAGCTTGGCTTGAGAAACATGTGCTTTTAGATAACAAAACCACAGCCTTGCAGTAGATCAGGGTTTTGCTAACTACACGGTAATACATATCATGTTAGGTCATTTACTGTATCTCCGCTCACATCGGTGACTGTTGGAATATCCATCACCTCTTTCCTTCACAATAACTTTGTTTCTCTCTTTCCTCCCCTGAGTTGCACGTTCGTTCCATCACTTTCTTTATCTCTTTCTTCCGACGTTCCCCCTCTCCCTCCCTCCCTCCCTTATCTTTCCTCTGTCTTCCTCTTTCATTCCTGTGTGAGCTTGACTCTTGAGATGCTGTCAGCGCTGACAGGTGAAGCAGCAGGGGAGACGGGCTGGCTCGAATGCCAAGCTGCTAGCATGTTAAAGGAGGGAGGAAAAAAAAACACTCCAGTCAACTTTCCCTCTGGAGGTTTTTGTCAGGTCTTCTGATTTCCTCGAGAGATGTTCGTTCTAAAATGAGATTGAATTCCCTGGAGGGGAAGCAGGCGCTCTGAAACCGCACCGCTTCAATTTCCATGTTCCTGCTTTATATTTAAGTATGTTTAAACAATATGTCAGTGCACTTTATACCAGCATAGTAATAAGTCTTTCAATGATTGCAAGGTAAATGAAGGCATTTTGAGAGCGACTGCTTCTTTATCTCTGACCTTGCCATCCAGGTTTGCAGACAGGCTTGACATCAATATGCACATCCACATCCTCCTTTGCTCTCTTCTGACCACAGTCAAAGGCTGTCACCATAATCTTGTAGCTCTGCTGCTTGTCGTAGCTCAGCCGCTCGGTGTTTCTGATGTTACCTAAAGGAAACACGAAAATGTAAGATAAATATAATTACTCACTGATGGAGAAACATAAATTGTTACGCTCATTTGATAACAATGGAGCAAGAAACACTTTCCCACTGAGCAATAATTGAAACTGACTTTGCATTAAAGAAACGCCTCCTTGAAAACAAAAATAACTCTTTGTGCTTACTGAAGCCTTTTACTGAAAACTCAAGGTCCAATAACCTTGTATTTCATTTGAATATCTAAGCTTCTTTGTAAACAGTCGATGTAAAATTGCAGTGATGGATTATCTTAACCTGTCACCAGGGTAACAGTGTAAGAACAGTGTGCGATGGAGGAGATGCTACAGGCCTGTGGATTTTCATAAACCAGCCTCGGGTGCAGCCACTACACAAGGTTACATACTGAGGTTACTTCTGTCCATGAGCGCAGCCCACTGCTGGCTAACTTTAATGGATGTTTAATGGAGCTGAGTCTTGCAATTGTTTACTGTAATGTTCACATCGATGCCTTTTTGACATAATGTGCCATCATGAAGTTGAGTATTACAGCTTCAGACTGGCCAGACTTCCATTAACTCTTGTATTTCAAATCTCACTTTTAGATTGTTTTTTTTGTGTGTGTGAAGTATCAAACTGCCTCTGAACGGACAAATGAAGTGCATTGAATTGAACTGATATTTTCACATTCTTCATTTTATCGATAGCACTCTGCTCCGTCGTGGTTTAAAATGCCTTCAAGAAAACAATGCTTGATGGCTGTTTGTGCGACCTGCTACCTAACAGAGGCCTGGTTTAATGGACTCTTTGTACAACAAATGCCTTTGTTTATATTTTTGCTGTGTTTTTACAGATTGGTTTTCCATTCCATTTTTCCATGATCACAGGTCAATATTGTGAAAGACTATTTTTTTTGTCCACATTGAAACTTTATGGGGGTTTTTTCAGTTAGTTTGTAGGCTGTTTACAGATACTGATTTTTGCTTAGGTTTTGCTTTGCAGGGTAGAATATTGTGGGCATGTGAGTTTGTTTTATCAGACTAGTTGAGTCCAAATGTTAAGATAAGGTAACTCACTGATCTTGCTTTGAGAGTTTCATGTGCTTCGTGCCCCAGGTGGAGTGAGGTCTAAGTTATGGTTAGATCTTTGTTAAAAGTAGACACAGAAACAATCACACACACAAACGAGAGAGAAAGGCTAATAAAGAGATTATATTTCATTGATTACTGGACATTTAAAAACAAAACAACAAAACACAATCTTATTTAAGCTTATTTTAGTATTAAGCTGCAACTGTTTTTTTTTTTTTAAAGTTTTTAAAGACAAAAGTTTACAATAACTTATTCATGAACAGTTTATGCAATACTTTGGATTTCCCTCATCATTATGTACTTGCTTACTTTGTTGTACTTGTCGGCTGTATATTTTATGGTGGTAAAAGTTTATGGGAGATGGATAATTTCAGATTGTGTTTCATCTAAGGTTTTGGCCAGGAGATGTGTGGGTTTGAAGTCTTTACAACTCGGGAAAATTGCAATTATAATACATGTATATAAGCGGCTGAGAAAACTGTAGAAGTGTATAGAGCCACATGTTTTCGAGGAGGCCAGCAAGGATGGGAAAACATCAGAGCTACACTCAGTCACAAGGGATTACAGGCCAGGAAGAGTGGGGGCAACGATCCCACAGCACGCTGTACCAACTCGGCTAGAGGTTGATAATGTAGTCGTGAGGTCATTGTGCATCTTGAGGAAAATCAAATCAGGTAGGAAACAGGACTCCAATCTTTTCTAGTTGATGATTAAAGACATTATTTATATGTGAGACTTTATCATCAAGATAAACAACAGACTTCAAAACAATCTTATTTCTTCATTTTGCACCAGTGATTGGCATCACAGTCTCGGGACCTGTGAGCACGACTGAAGCTATTTTTGTTGTTTGCATCCGGAGGCTCGACTGTATGAAAGGCTGTCACTCTGATTGCTGTCTGAGAAGAAGAAGAGGAGATCGGAGGACGAGAGAGGAAAAAGAGGGGAGGCCGGAGGAGAGGAGGTGCAGCGAGCACAGGAGAAAATCAGTTCAGAGCACAGCAGTACAGAGAAGAAAAGAGCTGAGCTTGAAATGTCAGAGGAAGAAAGGTGAGGAGGTCAGAGCCAGACAGTTCCTACAGAAGTCTCCTACAGTGACTGTTTGATCCGCAGCTGGTGCGAACAGCAGTAACAGTGAAGGTTGTGAATATCAACCATCTGACACTTTCACAACAACATTGAGATGATGATTCAATTTAAGAAGATGTTTTAGTGCTGAAGTGGATTTGGAAGTTTAGGCTGTATTCAATTAAATCAAAGCAGAGATGTCAAACTGTCCAAACAACAGCATCTGAAATCTGAGCCCAGTTTTTGTTTAGTTTTTTTTTTTACCAGAATCCTATTTGTAGTACAGAAAAGATTTAGTGTCATATAGTATCATTCTCACTCTAAACAAAGGTAGTGTTTCTCAATTTATTTCTTCCTAATTCACTGTCTGTTTTAAGATGCTCAATTTACTCGATATCTGGAGTTACATACTGCAGTGCAGCCCATTTACTTCTGTATTTTATTTTCCCTCAGAGCACAAAATTACCTCGTTCTATAAAGCAGGTCTAAACAATGCGCCGCGCCTTCGACTTTCTCGCAAACAATATTATACAGCCTGGGAGGAGATCAAATCAAATGAGCCAGGCTACTGTAAAATACAGCGAGGAAAAGACCAGGAGGTTAAATGCAAGAAGCAACAACACAAAATAATATATATGACCTTCAGAGAGATAATGAGATATAGTAAAGAAAGTGTGTGTTTGTGTCTTATCCATTGGTAGAATTCAACACACATGTATACACACAAAGCTCTAGAGTCTCTCTCCTTCAGTTTGGATTACGCTGCACTCAGATCAGCACAATGCTGATATGGAAGCTCGAGAAGCTGAATTTTTTTTATATAGGCAGATCTGCTCAGAAGAGCTCTCAATCAGAAATAAAATACTCTCCACCAGTGAGCTAGGACTGGTGTAAAGTCACAAACGAACAAAAGAGAAGATTAAAAAAAAAAAGAAAAAAGGGGGAAAAAAGGCTGTCAGAGTAAGGTGGATCTTTGTCGAGCAACTTTTGAGCCGTGCACTGATGAAAAAGCTACTTCACGGATCACAATATTATTGCAATAAAAAGAGGAATCAGGCACAGTTGTCTGCTCACTTTCTCCTTTTCATTTTTCTTTTCTCAGTAATCTGTTTGGTTTGCATCCACAAAAAGACGACTGGCACAAAGTTTTAAAGCAGTTTATGGATTAACAAAAATCTTTAATCATCCACCACTTACAAACACGCGAATGTGACTTTACTGCTTCAAAATCCTCATATTATTTTCTTTTTTTTCTTACACAACGCTGGTTTCTGTTCACTGTCTGCCCCACGATTCATCTCTGGCTTCAGTCAGTCTGAGCCGACTCTCTCATGTCTATCTTCAGTGGAGACTGGTTTATATGAGCTTCAGCTGGTTGAGATCATAGAAAGCGCATATGCAAATTTAGCCAAAGTATGGCTCTTAGCTTTCATCAAGACATTTACCATGCTGTTTGTGTTGGAGCAAGGCGAGAACAGCTCCGCTATTAACGCGTTCAAAATTTAGCACATAGGTTCAAATGAGTTTTAAACCAAGTGATTAAGTAAATGATCCTTCAAATAACAGACTTAAAAGAGTTGCTCATCCACGCCGGCTTTACAGCAGAGGTCTAAAGTTCATCCCTCACCTTGAAAAGAGAAGCTGAAAACAGTCTCACTACAAGGTCCATGTGGTACTTTTACTACTGTCAGACAAAAACTACTTAAAAATAATAAATTAGCTAAATTAAATGTGTTCTCAATCTGATTTCCCAAAAAGAATCATTGCATGAAAAATGACAGCAAAGTTACTAAGCAGTATATTTCTTTATTCAGTTTTTGGGTCAGGTAAAAAATATTATGGGTAAAGTTGGGGTCACACATTATTTGGTAAAAATGAAGGAAAGTTTTTGGATATGGCTTAGTTTTAGCTTATCTTTAAAAATGCCATGGTCAAGCACTCATAACCGACTGCACAATTTTCTCACTAATGACCACGCTAACAATGAATAATTAAGTTAAATTTCCAACCAATCAAGCCTCCATGTTAACTGTCCTTCACTGTGCCATCCTTCTTTTTCCTTCTCTCTGACACATACATCACTCCTAATCACGTCAGCAATCTGGTCTTGTCTCTCATTTAGTCGAGCCAGATTCAAACACACACACACGCATACACACACACACATACCATTGCGGTCTATGGCAAATGGCGTCCCGGCAGTGACGATTTCATAGTTGCAGATCTGGCTGTACTGCGGTGAACAGTCCTGGTCCCAAGCTTCCACCTGTAACATCACAGCATCCAGTTTACAGGTTGATTCATCCAATAAACCAATGACACAAAATGTAACAAATCACTGTAAATAATACTAACTTTTAAACATCTAAATACCTGCAGAATGCTGTCGTAGATCTTCCCTTCTGTCACCGACGCCTTGTACAGCGGCTCCCGAAACACGGGGCAGAACTCATTGACATCGTCCACTTGGATGTGAACCACCGCCCTGGATGGAGTAAAGAGAGAGGGAGGAGGGAGGGAAGGAGGGAGCACAGCAGGGGGGGAAAAGAAGTGGAGGAAAGGATGCACAGAAAGTGGAGTAGACATGATTGATGGAGAGAAGGAAAAGAAAGGACACAGAGAGAGAAGAGATGGATGGAGGAAGAGAGAGAGGAGGGAAGGAAAAATCTCTTTAAGTCATTAGAGATGATTGAAATTAATTAAGACCTTAAGTATTGGACTGCTTATCTTGAGAACGAGAGAGAGGGGAAAACAGCTCCTGTGCTTATAAATGAATCTATAGATTTAGTCCAGACAAACGAGATTGAGAAGCGCTGATTAAAAGGTACCACACCAACAGGTATGGGTTTGTTTATTGGTATTTCTTTGTGAAATGGGTTCCCATTACTGTCTAATACCCATGGAAGGTTTATTTAACAGGCTCGTCTAATGACACACACTCACGCACGGTAGAACTTGCAGAGTGCTTTTCAAGGTTCAACTTTACCTGTCTGCTTTTCTTTCAATATCTTCCCCCACCTCTTCGTCTGATACACAGAATCACACCATCTCACCTGCTGGAGGGGGTTGCTACAGAGATATTAACCAGGCACTCTGATAACATTTGCTCACTAAAGTATATAAATGAAGTGATAAATCAGTTGTATCATAAAGTTTTCTACACCGGTGACCTTCTCTGACAACAACTCACGGTGTATCTGAAGCAGCACATCTGGCTAATTAATGACATTAGCTTAATGAGGCCTATTTAGAATGTCATGCAGCGATAATGTCACACACACACTCTCTCTCTCACACACACAAGTTCGTGCAACTATCCTTGTTAGGACATTGCATTGACTTCCATTCATTGCGGATAGCCTAATAAAAAACCTTAACTTAACCTCAACTTACATCTTACCCCTAACTTTAACCTGGATATCAGATTTGGGCATTGGGGCCGGGCTTCGGTCCCCATGACGACTACTGCACCCAACGAGGTCTGTGTTTATACCAGAAAAGGTCCTGATGAGGTGACAAAAACGTGCGCACACACACGCACACACGCAAACAGTGTGTCATTCATCATCCACTGGTGAAATTTATCACAGATCCCCAAGCTGATAAATTTCTCTCTCTTCTTCTCTTTAGTGCCAAGCCTGCAGCTGCTTATTTTAGCAGCTCCTCGTCTGCGACTGAAGGACCAGAGGGTTTGATTTGTTGCTGTCCGCGCCGGTCTGCCTGCCTGTCAATCTCGTTCACATAGCACTGCCACACACACATAGGGACACCCATGGTATTGATGGGCCATTAGGGGTACATATCCTGAGAACAGAACTGCAAGTCTCAGCTGTCACTGCTGCCGTACCGTGAGATCTCGGGGAAGGGAGAAAATGAAAAAAGAAAGGAGACATAAACAGCAAAGAAAAACTCTTCTGTTTCAGTAAACACTTTAAAAACCCATTATTCCTGTTGGTTTTTTACTTATACATAAATTTATTCAACAGGAGGGCTTATTGTGTCGTATATGAAATATGGCTCTAATCTTTGTGTAGGTTGTAAATGTCTCCCTGTCATACATTCAGTGTTTCCTCTATCTACAGACTCCAAGAGAGTCAAGTGCCAACTGTGAGTTTAAGTAATGAGGATCCTAAAATGCAAACAAATAAAAAAGCATTCAGAAAACACATTCTTCAAACCACAAGTGGACAGATGACCTTTGACCTTTTGTCTCTTTCATTTGAGTCACGCTTGAAAATCGCACAAAAAACACGAGCAGGCATCACATTACATTTTTGTAAATGAGATTTCTGTCATTCCAATATTCATTTGTATAAAGAGAGTAGGAAATATGCCAAGAACATAAGTATAATGCAGTCTAGCACGGCAGCATGCAGCTTTGTAATTACAATAATATGTTTTAATCAACACTCTCAGATAGGCGTTAATTCAACTCAAGTCATTTTTAAGGCTGTATTTACCAGTAATGTTGAGCAAATATCCTGCCGTGTTTCTAAGACTCAGTGTACGAGCATGACTCTTCTTAAAGTTTTTCTCTGTTTTTCAAATGTCATCAGGACTTTTGAGAACTTAATAGGACTCATTTGCGCGGCTGCCTTTGTAACTTCGACTTAAACATTTTTCGCGTTAATATTTGTTTCCATGTCGTGTCGTCCGCCTACTTTAAATCGGAACGACTTTGACAGCTACATAAGTGAGTCATTCTAAGATAAATAATAATTAGCGGTATGTGACAGCTTTAACACAGGCTCTGACAATCACCATTTTCATAACGGAGCTTTTAGGCAGCATAAAGACAATTTAAGAGATACAAACATGTCAGATAGCCAATGGATGAAGAGTTGGGGAAGTCAAAAAAAATGTGTAAAGCTTTTGAGAACATATGCCAGAAACAGTAAAACTGCTTTATGACAGGGAAACAGTGGCCGTGGTCACAAACAGACTGACTGACTGATAAAGGCTTATTTGCTTCCAACAAACTACAATGCTAAAACATGAAAGAAAACGTCTCTAACACAAATGGAACATTATAAGCTTCAGAAAAGAATAATTTGTTGCAGAGCGAGTGTATTAAATGGTATTAGTCGCAAACTAACATATTTCTATTATTTTAAACCCACAATTAGATGTTAATTTTTTTTTTCAGTTGTGATTGTCTTGTCAGTCTAACAAGATCCCAAATGATTTGTTGCCAAAAAAAATATTCACTCTAAACTTCACACGATCTGAGGACTTTGAAAGTTGTAGTGCAGTGTGACAGAGGCATTAAAATGGAAACCAAATACTGCTCCAGGACTGTGAAATAAAATCTTGTTTCTTCAAAAATGATTGTGTCTTAAAAAGTATTTCAAAAAGTTTGATCTTTGCTGTGTCATGCCTGTTTCAGCAGACCAGTACAGAACGATGAACTGATTTTTCACATCAGCCAAACAGTGTGGAAACAAAAAAAAAAATGTTGGAGCAAAAACACACACACAGAAACATGTTTGACTAGATGTGTTGTATTGACGGCTAAACTGCATACACCCACACCACATGAACACACACTGTTTGACTCACTTGTGGGATTTCTTCCAGTCGGCCCCGCTGGGTCCGGCCCCGCAGTCGTAGGCCTGGATTATGAAGGTGTACTCTTTCTGGCTCTCACAGTCCACGGGGCTACTTGCCCTCAGGACTCCTTCTCCTGAGGTGCGATTCAGCACCACTGCCTCGAATGGAGCGTCCTGACCGTAGATCTTAAAGGCACAAATCTCCCCTGGAAAGACAAAATAGGTGGAAATGATTTTCACTTTTACAGTTACATTGCCAAAGTAAACAGTTACAAATCTACTGTCGTGTTCTAGACAGTATGTTTTTATCTTTAGTGTGGAAGCACACTGGAGAATTTCTTCACCATTTGTGAGAATGTGTCATCAAAACTCATCTGTTCTTCTTTTGTTGCCAAAAATGAAGGCAGAACTTTCTTCTCCTTTCTATCCTGTATAAACCAATGTCATTTAGTGAGTCAGGAGCAAGTTAAAACTGAAAAAGACAAGCAAAAGCAGTGTGAAGACAGAGGTAGAGAGTAACAGTAAGTGAGTATTAGAAAAGCCAGCACTTGTGAACACATTGCTTAGCCGATTGTTTGTGGATCAGCCGGACGTCTTGATGAACCATGTGAGATCTAAGGAAGGAAAATCAGAAAAAGAGAAACCACTGAGATATAATGGCCTTCGATATGTCTGTGGAAAATGTTGCTCAGCATGTGGCTCATCAATGAATGGACAGACAATGAACAGACTATGGGTGCTTTGAACGAAGACGCTTGGCACAATTATCCAAGAGACAAAGTCTGAGGCTTAATTTCAGGTTGACACTGTGAGAACCAACAACTATGGGACAACATTTCCAATAACTGGACCTTTTTCAATCACTCATTTTTCTTTCAAAACACTGCTTATTATCTCTCATCTCTTATTTATTTCTTCCTTTTTTCAGCATTTTCTTAAACCCAGCAGCAGCTACCACACGGCTCAGATGGTTGAGGATGAAATGTGGGTGAAGAAGTGAGCGTCGATCTGGTTGTGACTCTCCAATCTGTGGAGTTCATCCCCTGCACAAGTGTTCGTTTTGGGGATTTGAGAAATCTCCTAGCACAAAAAGCTGCAGAGCTCTGACCCTGTGTTGGCCGATATTTCTCAGAACCAAGTGGGACACAGCTGAAACAAAAAGCTATCCAGCTATGGTAATTCTGCTTGCATGCTCAAAGCCCACTGACAAACACAAAGACACAAAGTTCCCTCACGCTGCTGACTTCTTTCCACTTCCTCTTCCTGTCTTTGTATCCCACTGTCATGCACACAGTCATAAAGTGCCAATTCATCCATCAAAGAGAAGAATCTTAGGCTACATATAGCTACTTTTATTATCTCTCTAATTTTCTTTTAGTCTGATTCAACTTTTTAAAATCTTGGTGAAATAATGATGCTGCCAAACACAGTGGGCTTCAACCAATTTTCAAGATGCCTGGCCCTCGTATTTGCCCCTCTGAGGCGGCACTGAAATGAAAAGGTCCCCAGCCTGGCAGTGGGATGTGGTTTTATGTGTAGAAAAATAATAATAAACACAGTGGGTGCAATGGCAGAAGGGCGATAAGCACGGCCTTGATCCTGCCTGCATATACACACCCATGCACAAAAACTGAGGAAATAAGGTCTTAGATGAGACCAAAGAGAGAAGAATCTGGTTTGAAAATACTGGTGATTATAATATACTGCTGTAGTCCTTCTGCATAAACCTTGACTTAGCAGCGGGGAGCAGGAAAAGGTACTTCCACTTAACAGTTTGGGGTTGGATGCAAATCCATTTTCCGCTCCATCTGTTGTGGCAAATTCATTTTTCTGGATTACATTTTACAGGAAAACGTAACAGAGTCATGGAGTGGAGGGAAGATAGAGAGAGTAAGAGAAGAGGAGGGAGAGAGAGAGAGATGAGGAGGGGCGCAATGTGCCAATGTATATGTAAATGGTAATGACTGAGATTTCAGACGGAGTCCTACTGTGTCAGCAAATGTGTACTTTGTGCATGCACACACACACACACACACACACACGCACACACTTTCCCTTTCCTGCCACTTAGTTTGCTACTCACCAGCCCAACCAGAGGGAACACTATAACTTCACCATGTTGTGGCGTATGGATGAAATGAAGTCTAATCTCTTGGCCTATACGTCATGAGGGAAAGGGGGTCGCTTTTCAAAGTAAATATCACAGATTCTCGCTTCAGGGAGTTGGCCTGTTGCCATGGCAGATTGAGAGTAAAGTGGAAGAGTCAGCAAAAAATGGTTCGATAATAACGTTCATCTAAAATAGATGGCACTCCACAGAAAGCCTGAGCAGCATAAACTGCATCGACTGAAAATGTCAAGCTGTCAGGAAACATGTATTTCGCAGGATGTTAAATTGCCAATATAATGCAAACGGACAAGATGGATGCAATTAATGAGAAAACGATTCCTCACAAACTAACACGTTGCCACAAGGAGCTTAAAGAAATCTGTGTATTCCTACCATAAGTAATAGCAGTTGACAGAACATTTAATATCTGACAAGTTTTTTTTTTCTTCTACGTGTTGGATTTAACAATCACTCACATTCTGATTTTTAATATCCATGGCTGTTTTTAAAGGGTAAAAAATGCTGTCAAATATAATGTCCAACAGGATAAATCAGCTTTACATATTTTCCTAAAATCTATTTTTATTGATATTTTTTTATGTGCCTCTTAATTTGTAAGACTTGCTTGTTGCAAATACTCCTCTCAACCTTTAGTTTGAAAAGTTTGTCATTTGAGTTTGTGCACCTGTTTGTATTGATGCAGGCTCTAAAAACACTTGTTCACCAACTAATCTCTGCCACGTAAAATCTTTGCATTTTTCTCACAATTTGGTTTGATTGAGCCCATTTTCAAAATGTGCAAATGAACTGAAACTGATGAACTGTGACACCAATCTGATTTTTAACGTTAATACTGATGAACACATGCATACTGGACACTTTCTAGCAAAGTGCTGTAAGAATTCAAAGCTTGTAGTTGTTTGTACAAGTTCAATCAAAAGAAACGCAGTAATGAACAAAATTAAGTATTGATTTGTAAGAATGTATGAGAAGTGTCATAAGAAGTATGAAAAGAGAAAACAGATCTGTTGCATCTTCAAGTAATGTATATTCAGATTTTGTTGGCTCACATATTATCTGTTGTTTACTATATTGTTTATAGCCTCACATCTCAATTTTGTTTCTGTGTATTTAAAAAGGGGTTTGCAAATTATTTAACATAAAGAAAGACAAAAAAAAAGAACTAATAACATAGCATTTGAATTAAACAGAATGATCAAATACAGGTCAAGAGGATGAAGAACACTCATGGATTCAGCAGTTCTTCACCCAAGACATTTCAGCTTGAAAAGCACAGGTGTTGCTATTAACATTAAAGAATCTTGGTGCGCCAGAATGCCCAAACCACTGCTTTGTTAAAGTTACTCTTTAGATCTGTGACAACGACGAGTCAAATGTTGGAGCTAAAAATGGCAAAGAATATAATTGAAGTCAGGAATCTGGCAGCAGTGTAGTGGTCAAGACGTAAGACGTAGACGTAAAGATGACTAATCTGCAGGATGTAACAAACAGGACGTGAAAATTGGAGCTGAAATTACAGGGCTGACCTCAGCAACACCATGAAAAAAAAAAGCAGGCGCTATAACTACACCAATACGCTCATTAAAATGGAAGCAAGACACAGTGTACAGTATGAAAAGACAGACTGAGGTCAAGACCTGTTATTTCATTTTCTGTCTTCAACTAAAGGTTTTTGGGCAATTCACCCCCTGATGTCAAGAGGACAATTATGTAAAGTAGACAGGCCGCTTAAGTCCTTTCGTTAAAGCAGAGGTACAATTGTGTATCATCAGCATGAAAATGAAAGAATACGTTGTGCTGTCCGATAATTTGACCCACGGGTGACATCAGGGGAAACAAATTAGGGCCAGAAATGAAGCCTTGGATTTATGCCTGGAGTGACAAGTTAATACTTCACCAATTAGTGCTCTGCAAAAAGGAAACATGTCTCTTCTTTAGGCTTCAGCAGGTAACAATGTCATGTATCACCTTGCTTCCGTGATTGTGCGACCTGCAACGTACTGTAAAGGCACACATTTAGGGAGTGACTTTCAAAGTACAGAAAGCCTCAAGTGAACCCTCTTTCTCAGTCAAGCCTCAACAGAGAAACAGAAAATTCAATCATGTTAATTCCTCTTCTTAATCAAATACTGTTGCGACTCCATCTGGTGTGTCTGTGCCTGTTTGTCTGTCTCTGCGTAGAGCATTAGACATAAAAGCTTCAGTATCAAGGTTCGACTGTGTGTGTGTGTGCGTGTGGGGAGGGGGGGTGCAGTAAGACCTTGATTAAAGTGAGTTTCTAAGCAGACAGTGTGTCAGGCGGTATTAAGCCCTGTTTCCTTCACTCTCCTGTCTTCAGTACCGAGCCCACAGTCACCCCTGTTCCTCTCGTTTAATTAATGACTGGATTACACTTCATCCCACTACTGACCCACAGATACACCCTGACTACACTCACTCAGACACGCACACAATATACAGTATGCGTACCCACACTTCACAGTTGATGCATGAATCAAAAACACAAACGGTACATTTTTTACAGTGAACACCAAAATACACATTATGGATAAAAAAAATAAATCATTTCAATCAATCAAGTTTGTTTGCCACATGTAATCATTTAAGATACAATCACAGTGAAATATGATCCTGCAGCCTTGGCCTCATTCTGGATCCTAGTGGCCTGAGGGGAGACACTCTTCCTGAGTGCTGGCCTGGTGTATCTGGTACCTTCTTCCTAAGTGAAAAAGGTAAAAAAAAAACTTATGTGGGTGGTTGGGATCCCTAATGATTTATTGATAAAGCTATCCTTTAGGCAGGGTGGAGTAACATCTCTTGTAAGTTCAGTCCTGATGCTCTGTCCTGTTTGGTGCTGTTTCTGTACCAGGCAGTAATGTTCACTGTTAGGACGCTCTCCACGATAAGCAGAAATTTCCTCAAGCATCTGAGGTGTAACAGGCTCTGTCTTGCCTTAACCACTAAGTCATGGTAGAGGTCAGGCTCTTGGTCATGTGGACACCAAGGTACTTGAAGCTGCACCGCCTCACCACTAAGGACATGTTAATTAATCTCATTATTAATGGGCCCATCGTTCCTTCCCAGCTTTTTCCTAAAATCCAAGATCAGCTCCTTAGTCTAGCTGATATTCAGGACTTGTTGCTGTCCTGACACCTTTTAATTGATGTCTATGATCATCAGGCTGACCAAAGCTGTGTTGTCAGCAAACTTGATAATGGTATTGGAGTAAACACAGTTGTGTGTGCATAGGCAGTACAGCAGGGGGCTCAAAACACAGCCCTGAAGTGCTCCGGTGTTAAGGATGAGGTTGGAAGAGGTCTGTCTGCCCACCTGGGGTCTGCCCGTCAGGAGGATCCACATGCCTAATGAGGCACTTAGGAGCAGATGGAATCCTTGGTCAGTCGCTCAAAGCACTTCATCCCTACTGAGAGGCAGGCTGCTCTTGTTTTCTTGAGCACAGGAATCATGGTGGACTCCTCGAAACTCCACATGGGTATAACGGACTGAGCCAGGGACGGGTTAAATATCATTGTGAACATCAGCGCTATTTGGTCAGCACATGGTTTAAGGGGCCGCCCACTGATACGGTCTGGCCCTGCTGCTTCCTTTATGTTCACATCATGCTCAGAAAGCATGACAGGTGTGCAATGTGCACCCACCCACTGACCTCTGCTTCAGGTGTTTTGACCCAGACTTTACTAAAGCTTTATTCATACAAGATCCACCTCTTTCAGGTTGCCAGAAAATATTACAGTTATACTAAATTAGTGTTCATGTTTTAAAATATATATTTACAAGTCTGCTGTCTAAAATATCATCAGATCCCTGTTAAGGTTTGTGTTTTTCAGGTTTAATCTTTGGTGCATTTCATTGTAGACATAAGAGATTTCCAGCACCACTAAGAAACACCGTGCTCTCAATACCCTCTTGGCATATGGAGCAGTTGGCTGTGTGTGACTGAGCAAACAAGGGTGTGTGTTATAAGTCCTCTCCGGCTCTGGAGCTTCAATCACTCCAGCTGTCCCCACTAAGTTCACGATGGGAAATTTAGACTGGAGAACCAACTACTTAAAGTCTTTTTCTTGCCTGATTGATTATGTTTTCATTGTCATGGCAGCCTCAGACTGTGCTTTTATGGACGTTATGTTTAGGCTCCTGCTGTTCCATGTACACTGATTTACCAGTTTTATTAGGTACATCTGTACAGTTGAATGCAATCCATCCATATATATGGGGGGCAGAGTATTAAAAACATCTCTCTTTTACGCCTGCATAATACCTCAACACATGCCTCAAACTACGTTGGCTTAAGTAAACTCTGACACAGTGTCAAACTGAACTTTTTAAGGTAGGATTCATTACGGGCTCGCTGTGGATTGTACAGGTGAACTTTATTAAAGTTTCACTGAAATCACATTCAGTCATCCTTTTGCAATCCAAAATAAGTTCAATGTTTTCAATTCAATGTATTGTTAGCTTTTAATTATTGCAGGAAAATAGTCAATTTCATCATTTTATCTTTTTATTATTATTTTTTATTATACCATTAAAAGTATGATCACTGGATTACACTGATACTGAAGAAAAGCTGAAAGAGTGACAAAAAAATTGAGTTTTAAATAACGTTGTTTTCTTTCTATGCAGATTCACGGACACTGAAGATGATCTTATCCTTGGTTGACACACAGAGCAGATTTGTACCCTGTGCTGCAGCAGAAAGAAAAAGAACACTTTAATATCAGTTGGATTTTACCTGGTAACTCAGTGTACCTGTACCTGGGGTTCAAACAGCCTTGCAGGTGATGTTATGATAAAGTTATTTGTGTTCTGTAATAAAATGGCACTAGAGTAATCCTGAGACCTTTTCTCTTTGTTCAAACAGAGAGGAGAAAAGTTATGAATGCTTTAGTCATGTCGATTATCTCAGCTTCTCATCTTGATTTAGCAGCCGTCTGAACAAACACTCTTCTGTGCATTCATATTGTGATAGATATTCTTTTGTAATGCTTTTTGAATATGAGTAAAAAACTGTTTTTGAATTATTGTTTTAGTGAGAGAACGAAACAAAATGTTCCTGCTTTGATCTTTTACCAAATGATGTGTTTTTTTTATTATAATTCTTTTGTTTGTGAGAGTGTATGTAGGTGTCATTTTATGTAATTGTGATAAATGTGATTTTTGTTTTGTATTTCAATGGTAATTTTTTTTTTTTTAAGTCTCGAAACATACAGTGTTGTCTCTTGCATTACTCATGTTTTCATTAGTGGGCTATAACTTAACTTACCTAAATAATCATCAATCATTAGTTCTTTAGCTGTGGTTTTCAGATCCTAGTTGAGCATCTCAGGCTTCACAGAAAAGATAAAACTCTAATTTGAAGTATGAGTCACACAGTTCATTTTTGTATCAAGGTTAGACATTGCAAGTATCGGCTTTATTGAATGTATCTAAATTGTTTTGGAGATGTGGGTATAATGGACTGTGCATCTACTTTGTAATGAATTTGTCTCTTATTCAAAAAGAAATTAATTACATTGGCTAAACATTAGAAAAATAACTCATCTTCCTCTCCTTTTATAGTCACAGTGTTGTTTGCGAGGGGATGGAAGAGGCAGACAAGGATGAAAACAAATGAGGGTTCACAGCCTTCCACTAAGCCTTTATCCTGTTGGCTTTAATGGGATTTTCTCTGTACTGTCTCAAGGTTTTTGGTGAGGACATGATGAGGACACTGAGCGGCAGCCAGTTAACTGGAGGATAAGTTGTCAAATGTCAGTTTGTGGCTCTGTAGATTTGTCGCTTCCTGACATGAGGCTTTTTAAATCTGCAGTGTTACTCCGCTACTTTACAGAAAATTAAGAAAGAGGAGGCGCAATGCAGAAAGTTCAATGTTTATAAATTCATGACATAAGAGTTAGAGGTCAATATTGAGTTGCATTCAAAAGTATCCATTTGCCACAACTTCATATCATGGTCTGTTTAAAGTTCTGTATGTGCACACACTCTCTGAATACTAAGACATACATAGGGTATTGATTGAAAGTACCTCTTTACACGGACACATGAAACAGCCTACAGGCATCCAAATAATTTAGAGGGATCCTCAAAATCGAGCTATAACTCCTGAAATGTCTTTAATGCAAAAACATCATCTATTTTCCCACTTAAATCCCCTCCAGAATCTTCTGCCATGAAAAATCTAACTGTAAAGAAACAACAGCAGGTAGTGTTCACTCAATGTGATGTGATATGTGTGTGTGTGTGTGTGTGTGTGTGTGTGTGTGTGTGTGTGTGTGTGTGGTGTGTGTGTGTGTGTGTGTGTGTGTGTGTGTGTGGTGTGTGTGTGTGTGTGTGTGTGTGTGTTTGTGTGTGTGTGTGTGTGTGTGTGTGTGGCTGCATGCATTTGTCGAGCGGTACAACCACAGTGGGCTCCCAGTCAGTTAAAGAGAAACATGCAGGAGCAATTCATCAGAGTCTCACTGGGCTCCTTCTGATAGCCGGCCACTTCCTAATTACATTTGGGAGATTGTCGCACCATCCACTTGACCTCGGGGTGACAAATCAACAGCTCGCACAGACGGGAAGTACATGCACACATGCAAACACACCCACACCCACACACTTTCAAGTTATCTATTCACCCAGGCCCACTGATGCCTCGGACAACACAATATAGGAATGGGGAGAATTCAATATCTCAGACAATACACATTCATTCTGCTGGTGGGCTTTGGTGGTCTGCAATGCAATTAGTGTTAATTGCAGCCTCTGAAGTTGTGGGATTAGAATTCATCAGATGAACTGCGCGACTGTCAGTGTTGCCTGTTAATTGAACTGCGTGAAGATGCGGTTGTGTGACTTAAATGCTGAAGTGGAGAGAGCTCTGAAAAAGCATTCTGGCTCAAGTGTTTAAAGCCGATACGGAGCGGAGTATTAACCGCTGAAGTCAGACACAGCTGTGAGGAGTTTAGGTTGCGACTTTTGGAGAGGCTACTTGTGACTTAAGGATCATGGGTTTAAGTGCCATGGCAGACTGGGAAATAGCTCTAAGGTGCTTAGCTGCAAATTCGTCCAGTGAAAATATGTAAACAGAGAAAGATATGGAAATGAAGGCGGGAGGTTGTTTATGAAGTTGAGCAAGAAGTTGTAAAAAATTGCATGTATGGATTTGGCAGAGGGCATGAAAAGTTGGACCACAAAGCAAGTTTTTCACTTTAGCATTTCAGTGTTAAGAGAGAAAAAAAACAGAGCCAGGGCATGAGTGTGATGATAAGAGAAGGGAAACCATCCTAAAATGGAAAAAGAACACTGACACACACATGAGCACTGAGGAGGATACCAGTGACATGTAGTACAGAGGAGGTCAAAGAGATACAAAGAGTGGATTAAAAAAGTGATTGAGAGGAGAGGAGAGGCTGCAGGGGAGATAGAAAAGAGGAGTAAACAAGAGGAAGGATATAGAGAGATAACCACAGTGTGTGCGATAACTAATGCAGGTATAAATAGCACTATCAACCTCTTGAGTATCTCACTGTGCTTCCCCTCCTCCCCCTCCGTCACCTTCTCCTCCCCATGCGCCATCTCCCTTCCTCTGCATCGCATTTCACAGCGGTAAGCAATTATTCAGCTCTTAACATCAGCACTCAGATGCACCGCTCAACCTTGCCCTCCTCTGCCCCTGACACGCCTCACCCACACTTGTTTCTACCCTCTCTCTCGCCTTCCTCCCCTCCTCCTCTGTTCCTCCGTCACCTGCTGTTCGCCATAGCTGACAGTTCACTGCTCTCCCAGGGTCACCAGTTGACAGTTAAATGGCTTCTTGAACGAGGGGAGTTTTATGGTTTGGGGAGGCGCGTGTGTCCTGGTACTCTCTCGCAAACACACACATATGCATATATTCACACAAAACACACACATATTATGGTGGCAAGCAACAGTGTGAGTCAAAAGTTATACATAAATAAACACACACAAAAGAGTGTGTTCGAGTGTGTGTGTTATGCAGTTTCATGCATAAACTGTTGTAATTCTTAATTCCTCATAATTGGCAGAAAAACACTATAGCAATTATCTATGTTTTCTTGTTCTCTACAGTAAAATTCTAAGTCATCCTTCAGTTTCAATAAAGCTGATTGTTGTAAGCCAGAAAAAAAGAACTTAGCTTCTAAAGTGCTAGTGAATCCTCGCAGAAGTATTTGGGTTACTGCAGGAGTAGGGGTGTGACGATTTCTATTCAAAATCTAAAATCGAACAAAATGAGCGACCTTCAAAATCAAAGCAGGATCAGTGATTCTCTCAGTATTTTTTTCTCTCTCTCTCCATTGACCCACCGCCCCTGTAAGCAACAGTGGCAAGCAACAGTGTGAGTCAAAAGTTATACATGTATAAATAAACACACACAAAAGAAACATATTGAAACCTGCAGACTGGGGCCACACTGCTCTAAACTGAGGTGCAAAGATTTGTGGTCATGCATCTGAGAAAGAAAGTATAATAGTAAAATGATAAGGATATAGAACTTTTTTTTAAAAGCACATCTCTTCCCACACTACAGAAAACCCAGTCTACCAGGATGAGAGATTCCCCATTATTGGAATATGTAAATAACATATCATCAGTGACTTCACACATTGACACACCACGCATCAATTTTGTTTTCTTATTTCTTCTTTTATATGTCTCAACCTACCAACCTAAACAAGATTAAGATTCTGCGACCATGCTGCCGACCCTGTTACGCTGTACTGAGGCACAGAGGTGCTTTGAGTTAAATGCCGACATATCTTAGTTCAGTCTATCAGCATGGTAATATTTACTAAATACCACGACTGCAATTGAGGCTAAGAAAAGTTATCGCAATTCATGCTGAGGGGGACATGAATGTCTCCCAAAATTCAAAAACAGTCATGAAGAAATTCAATTTAAAACCATAAATGTCAGTGCTAGAGGATCACAAAAGCCAATAAGTTACATCCCCTGGGAACCATGCATCTCTGTATAATGTTTTGAACCAAGATGTTAACACATTTCCCTAAAAACTTTGTGAAGACTTTGGCCAGTTGGTGGCTAAAGGGGAAGTCAGGAGGTCACAAAAGTCAGTAGGTGTCATCTTTCTGGGGACCGTCAATGTCTGCACTAAAATCCATCCCATAGTTGTTAAGATATTTCAGTCTTGACCAAAATGGTGGATTGATCGACCAACCCACCAACATCACCATAGAGCCAATCTATTAGCTTGCTTTTTAGGTCTTTTGTAATTATGAAACATCATCGTTGAGACAGAAAGCAGCTCTGCATCTCATTAACATTAACCTCACTCTGACCGTTCTGAAGTCAATCTGCTCTCCTCGTCAACCTTTTCATACCGAACATCATCCATCCATTATCCTTTCAACCGAATCACACCTCTGCAAAGTGACATTCATTTCATTGTGATTCTTTTCTTTCTAACGTTTGCAACAGGCCACAAATGCAGATAATCAGAGAGTGCCAGGTTCAGAAGGGATTCTCCATAAGCCTCTGAGCTGCAAATGTCACAGTGTCTCCGACTACGACCTCTGTCAGCAGCTCAGAGAGAGGAGAAGGACATGGCCCACTGGTTTACAGAAGATACACACACACACACACACACACACACACACACACACACACACACACACACGCACACACACACACACACACGCACACACACACACACACACACACACACACACTTTCTGTCTTGTGCACATGCTTCACTACACACAAACATACACTGACACACATGCACGCTCACTCACACACATATTTGTACGCAAACAGGACAAAGCAGTGATGTATAAGAGGATGGACTTAAAAAAACATGATGAAAAAGTTTTTCATATTTAAGCATAGTACTACTTTGTCCACAAGGTGGGTGGGTGAGTGGGTAGGTGGGTGGGTGTGGGTCAGCACTGGGGTCGGAGAGGAGGCAGCAGGGAGCTGAGGAGCCAGACTGCTTGAGGGAAGAAGCTGTTGCAGAGTCTGGTGGTCGTGGCCTGGATGCTTCAGTACCTCCTTCAAGACGGCAGGCGGGTGAATAGTTCACATGAGAGAGGGGAGGGATCTGCGATGATGCATGGCGGGTACTATTGCAGGTAATTGTAGACAATACCAAGGCATGCTGAAGACACGATCCTGATTAATGAAACCCCTTTTGCTCTTCCACAAGGAGGCCCTCACTCCCCAGATGTGAGCCTCCCATTAAATACAGATTGTAGACTGTGCTCATTAGGCTGATCCCTCTATAATTCAGTCCATCTTTTCTATTGGATCACTTTTATAGTTCAGAGACAGATATTCAGTTTCATGCATAAACTGTTGTAATTCTTAATTCTTAATAATTGGCAGAAAAACACTATAGCAATTATCTACGTGTTCTTGTTCTCTACAGCAAAATTGTAAGTCATCCTTCAGTTTCAATAAAGCTGATTATTGTAAGCCAGAAAAAAAGAATTTAGCTTGTAAAGTGCTGCTGAATTCTCTTTTAGCAGAAGTATTTGGGTTACTGCAGGAGTAAGGGTGTGACGATTTCTATTCAAAATCTAAAATCGAACAAAATGAGCGACCTTCAAAATCAAAGCAGGATCAGTGATTCTCTCCGTATTTTATTTCTCTCTCTCCATTGACCCACCGCCCCTGTTTAGTTTCATGCTGTCATTTTGCATTAGACAGGTTTGTGATAGAGAATGTCAGGCGGCTACGTCGTACGGTTCACCTGCTTCTGGCAAACCAAAACGATGAGCTTAAATCAGCTGAACGATGCACGACAGCGCGGGCCGGCGTGTCGATTCTCACTGGGGTCAACACTCCTGGCGACACTTTACGGGAAGTCGTGTTATTCCTTGTTGAAAAACATATTCGTTAATGCTTTAAAGCTTTACTCCAGATGTCAGTAGAGCTGTTTTCAGAGGCACTGCTTATCTCCCATAGAAATCAGTGAAGAGACAGAGCCCAGCCTAGTTCAGCATTAATAAATGTATCCGTCTCTTCTGTATCACTCTCTTTCCTTCTCTCTCACCCGACCCTCTGTTTTTCCCCCCACTTGTCATGTATGGCGCAGAGTAATGTCCACATTATCTCTTCTATACGTTTAACTATAGCATTCGTTAAAGCAAACACAACATCAATGAAATCTGACAGGTGGCATTTGAGAACCCCAGGAGACCTTTCACATGCTAATGCGCGCTTATTAAAATGACACAACTGAACCGTCAGTCAGACGGGCCAGTGGGGGTGTGGGCCGAGAGACCGCATGCAGCATTCATCAGGAAGGTAAATTCAGAGAAAACATCTTGAGAGGAGGTAATGAGCAGTGTAGTTTTGATATGCTGCGGAGGTTAAGATAACCTAATCTGTCATCTTTCATTGATCGCCGCATGCTAGTTATGTTTGTCATAACATACGGCAGGCAATAGCTCATGCATGCGTCGCTGTCATGTTTGATCATTTGTCAGTTGAGCCAAATGCGAAGGTGTCTTTGTTTTCCAGGGAGAGCAGCTAACACATTAGGCTGTCATATCTACTTTCTGTCTCTGTGTGCCATAACAACAACATTTACCAGGTAGGGTGGGAACAAGAAGTCTGATTCAACATAGGTGAAATAATAAAATGTGCTAGAGACGCAAAGCACCTGAGTGCAAATCACGGCGCTGGAATAAGAATCCATTTCAGAAAAGTGGAGGCGCATCAATAATTTGCAATCCAATTAAAATGTGGATAATGTGCCAGAGTGAAACAGTCAAAAGGTCAGAGGCCATTTCAACCATCAAAGAACGGCGCAATTCTGACTAATTCTGCAGAAGTGGACGGATCAGTTTTGGGTTTTTTTCCCCATCGCACCAGAATGCGCCTCCACATAATACCCCACCCATATGGACTGTGAGCTGACAAAATCCTCACCTCGTAGCGACAGCCCCGCTTGTGATAGAGTTAAATGACACAAAAAGGTCACCGAAAGGTCTGAGAAGGGCAGGAAGGGTTTGGTATTAGACTGTCTTCATCTGTTTGTGCCATGGGAGGTAGGGGGACATTGATAAGGGAGCTTTCCTCATCGCCCCCCGCCCCCCCGCTCCCTGTTTTTTTCACTTTGCCTTTCTTCTCTCTTACTCTCTCACAATTAGCAGAGACAAAGAAATCCTCGGGGGAGTAACACCAGATAAAAACCTGTGACAGAATACTAATAACACTACTGGAATTCAGGAATTAGTTCAGCAGCTGCAGTGCTGTAGAGCCCAAGACACCATGCTTTGCATATTATGGCTTTATGGTATATATGGATCTCAAACACATGAGCATGGTTTGTTTTCTTTTATTTTTGTTTTTAACACAATTTCTGAACGAGATGACATTGAACCATTCTCTCTAATTATTAATTAAAATGATCTCTGCTTAAAGTAAGACAAGGACAAATTTGTCTTGTATGCATTTATCTTTTAATACCTGTTGTTCTATTTGCTTACTGACAGCGAAGCACTCAAGCATTTGATCTATATTTACTTTAAACTAATACCATTACTATTGTTTCCAACTTGGGATGTGAAGAGAGGAAAAAGGACACCGAATTTTTCAGATGACTATCACAAGACATTCGCTTCACCACCCATTCTCTGTTGAAATTACCGGTGACAGCTTTAAGAAACGTCTCTCAAACTTCTTCACTGTCGCAGTGATACTGTAAAACCATTTTCAAAATACTTAACGGACATCTTCTTCATACAATATATCTGTATTGTGAACTTTTCAAAGTCGTTTCCTGCCCCTGTGTTCTGCCTGGGAGGGAAACTGAGTCATCTGAAGCCAGTGCAAGATGCATGAGAGTGGTTGTAAGTATATGTTAGGTAGAACTCTGGCTTAGTTCTGTTCAGCACTTGACTGATGGCCCTCGCTGCCCTCATCCATTACTCTGTCACTCGTTTGGAATTGCCTTTCACACATTCTGGCACTTGTGGAAAAGTGAGCACTCCTCCTTTTTTTTTTTTTTTTTTTTGTCCAGACGGCTGAAAGAAGGCACGGTGGCAGGTGAAGATGTGCAAAAATCTTTATTTCACCTGCACAGCCGTCAGGTCCTGCGTGACCGTTTCAGAGGTAATCTAGCTCTGCGGTGTGATTGGTATACCCAAATACAGCGAGCAAAGAAATTAGGAAGGACAGTGAAAAGAATAAATGCAGACAAATGCTGCAAAAATATAACGAGAGAAGACACTTAAGTGGCATTTTTAGAGGGAAATGTGGACATAAGGCAAGGTCTCATTATAGTCACTCTTTCTGTCTGGATGTCAGCAATGACACTGACATGATGTGTAAGTGGGCACTGAGAAATGAATGGATCTTGACAACTATATTTATGAAATTATGTACTTTTAAATCCGTCCATGTGAACGTCTACCCTCTAAACACTCTTTACCTAAATATGTTTTTTAGTATACATGTAAACCTGAACTCACAGCCTTCACGCTGCATCAAGGGCAGTCTCTCCTGTCCCCTCGTCCTCCGCTCCATCCCTGTGTGTGGGCCTGGTGACATGACAGCTCATTCCTACACACCGATAATGACTGAGCTCCAATTTTCTCAAGCTGACTATCATATATCACCCGCAGCCAGACCGGCCATCACTCCTTCACTAATTTACAACCCGCTGCATGAGACATAAAATAGGGTAATGGGCTGAAAATTAGCCAATTACAATCATTACACTGCCATAATTGACCCTGGAGACCCATGTCCAGCAGTACACACTCTGACTTAAGGTTACGTGTGTGTTTGTGTGTTCGAGGCACTTAATTAAGGAGTAGATTGGACCACGAGGATGAAATCTAATTTATTGAACAGCAGCAATCTAATAGTTGAGTGGCAGTAAACAGGGAGTATTTTGGAGAGGTGAATGGCGGAGATGCTCATAACAGAGTGGGAGAAAAAAAGACGATAAAAATAGAAAAAATGAATAGCAAGGGGAAAAGATGATGGTGTGGGAGGAGAGATATGCATTTTATCCACAGGGGAAAAAATGAAAGACTAAAACAGGAGGAAAGGCAGATTTAACAAAAAAAAGTAAAAAACCAAAATGGGTCATTATTTCTCGTGGAAGAGCATGAAAAAGAGATGTCAGCTCCAAACTATCATCACATTAAATACTAAGTGAATAACAGTACATTTGCTTAATGTGTACAATTCTTGGTGCTTTCATTTATGTTCTGTTCATTTTTCCACTTTCATTTCACATTTTCTAACCAGCTGACATGTGATGACACAAGACATAGAAGCTTTTTTTGGATTATGGCATCAATGCCAGCGAGGCAAAAATAAAGACTAATGAGTGATTCTTCCCAGTTCTGTAATTCACCACAGTTAGTAGCCTGTACCCACAGCCTCTCCTTCGCTCTGGTGACTCTTTCCAGCCATCTGAAGGCAGCAGGTATCTGTTTCATCTGCACTCTCTAATTGGAGGGATGAATTTTGTGCAACCAACACCCGACCGTTAATAACTCCACAAACCTTTGTGCTTGTGTACACATCAAACGTGTCGTCATGATTAATTATTCTACTGTAGTGTGAATCATCAGCGTTAGACATGGATGCACTGAAATCAGCTGGCGAACTTCCATGGAAAATCAGAGATCAATTCAAACTTCTCTGTCCAATAATAACTCCCTCAGGACAGTCCATTCTCCATCCCAAACATTGGCTAATTGGTGGGAACGCTTAATTAATTAAAATTTTAATTAAAATGTGGCTGTTATGAGCAAGATGATGTGATAGAGATTGTTTGGGTTTGAGTGTTAATATAATAACACAATATAATGTGTAAGACAGACCAAATCACTTTGTCTCTCTTTTAGATACTTATTAGTCCTTATTTAACCTCTCTCTCTCGCTCTCTCTCCAACACAGATGTTAATCTCAAGGTCTCTCAGGCTGAAGCATCATAAAAAGTCTGTTTGTCTCTTTCACCTTGACAGGAAACAGCGAGACATCCATCAGATTTAAAACACATTTTTCAAATCCAGCGTGTAAACCTTAGATCATCATTTGAAAAGGTCGACAAAATGCCTGTTTTATACAGTGAGAAAACAACAACAACAACGAAAAAGCATTTCTCTTAACTTAAAGTCAGACTGTCAATAATTCTATATTCAGATATACAATATGCTGTAATGAATAAAACACTAGAACAATCTGTGGTAGAGAAGAGGAAATAATAATGTATGTTTTGTTTGTAATTAACAAAAATGATAAAACAACCACTCTGTGCTTCTTGAGCCACTGGATAATATTTAAGCATCACATTGAGGTTCCAAGTGTTTATGTTTTTAATAAATTATGCTACAGCTCTAATCTACATTCTGCACAGTTGTGTATCGTACAGGCAATTTGTAAATAATCCAGGACATGGCAGGCCTACATGAAACCCCTGTAGTACTAATTGCAGCCACAGATTCTCAGGTTGATCTTTCACTGACTGTACCATAGAGGTTATGTAAATTTCTTCCTTGTAAATACACTGCACTTAAGTAAACGTGATAATTTGATATCAGTATATGATAATGCATGAATTAGGAGTATGTCATTTTAGCAAGATACAGACAAAACAAAGCACTCTGTGTTGCCAGCAAATGCTCCAATTAGCCCACTACATGGACTTGTAATGACATAACTGTGCCAGCCAGCATCAGCCAAAAGGGATGGCTTAAAAGAAATTCTGGCCAATTCTAGGTACATTAACATAATATATATACTCTGGCTTTATAACTGATGACAGAATTAAAAGTGGAGTTGAACTGAGATACCTTCGTTTAATCGGTGATCAAGTTTTATTACTTCTTTATTAGTGTAAGCAATCTTTGGGAAAAATGTTTAGTATAGCATTGCTGATTTCAAACCACAACCATAAATTCCTAGTTAGTTAGTTCACCACATATTGTACAGTGGGCATCAAAAATTGATTAATTAATTAATTGTAACTGAATGGTTCTCTCTAAAAAGTGCCATCAACATCTTCCATTAATGTCAATCAAGGAGCCCTGTCCTCCTGTTTACTTTCTGTAATTAGGATGGTGACAATGATGAGAGAAAGATAAAATAAAAAAAAAAAAAAAAGGTAGGCAAAGATAAATAGGAATGGGAAAGGATGAGACAAAGGTGACAGAAAAACAGAGGTTCGAGTCAGTTGCAATGAAAGAGAAAAAGGGTGGAGGGGTCATGGATGATGGAGGATAAAGTTAGTCTGTGTGACTCTGATGTCGTACACAGGTCCAAAAGCCAGATTATCCTATTTTATGCTCACATGAACAAGGCAAATGGAGCGAGGAAGATATGCAAATTGCTGTCTAATTGGCCTGTCAGAATACTGAAGCCCTGTCAAACCACTGTCAGAGAGGGAGAGAGCGGGAGCGAGAGAACATAGAGAATTACTGGATTAGTTTCAGCTGCCATTCACTGCACATTTCATTAAGTAATTTCAGCTCACGTCACGAGCATGGGTCAGTGCTCTATCCTTGAAGAGCAGGTGCTCTCAGCCGTCATTTTGAGGAAAGAGAGGCAGCACTTCTCGTCGCCGCTCTACCTACCTACCACCACCACCTCCTGTCTGTCTCCCACCACCAAAACACAGGCGCTGCCAGTAAACAGGTTTTCACTGGCTCCTTTCCACTGCAGATGGCACAAGGAAGTCAGATTTGAATACAGAGGACGTTACAAGAGACCAATGTGAAGCAAAATATTGAAACTGGAATTTGTTTACAAAGGCCAGTCAAACTATAATCTCTGTCATCTTCTCTTTACACTTAAAGTAGGATTGATCTACAGCTGATTTTTATTTTCCTGCTGACTTGCTATAAAAACAGAATCCTGTTAAAAGGGGTATCAAATATATACTTGATGGACATATATGTGATATAAGGTAAAAGTACTGCAACTTAAAGGTGCATTACTCAAAACGCCAGCATTCAACCCAGCTGATAATCCATGTATGGCAGAAAAGAAAACACTAATAAAGAAAGAGCATTGTATTGTATTGCAGTGCAGAACTAGTTGGTAGTGTCAGAAAAAATACACGATCTAGCTGGATGTTCAGCTTACATAGTTTCTATTTGCACTTTTAACACTGCAATAGAAAAAGTTCTTTTAGCATGAGGACTAACTGATGTGTTTCCCAAATACACAGAGCAGGACAGGCCTGCTGATGTTACCTTAAACTCTAACAGCTGTTATGGTGGTGGCTGTACTCCAGGAAATTCCCTTGTGTTTCCTTGTGTTTTTCCCTTCTCTGTGTTCCCAGTGCTCCCCTGCCTGTCTCTCCCTGTCTCTGTTTTGTTTATGTGTGTGTATGTGTGTGTGTGTGTGTGTGTGTGTGTGTGTCTGTTGCCGTAGGTGTGGTCCACCTTCCTCGTTCTTCTTCTCCTCCTGCGCACCTGTCTGCTCTCGGCTCATCACCTCTCCCATCAGCTCACCTGTCTGCACTACACCTACCCCAGTATCTCAGCGGTAGTGACATTTAAGGCCGATTAAGTTTGCTGCTCCTAGTGTTCACTTTCCTCTTGCATTGTGTGTGCTAACTCGTCTCTTCTGTGTCCTAGGATCATCTCCTGCCTGCCTGCCTGTCTGCCTACCTGCCTGCTTGCCAGCTGCTTCCTAGCTTCCAAGCTCGCCCCCGCCGGCCAGGCTCATCCTCATCCACGCTCACGTCCAGCCACGCTCCTCCATCATCCTCCCTCACCCCTGCTGCTGTCAGATCCCGTTCCCTGCCACCAGCCTCCCCTGATCAGTAAACTGTGCTCCAATAACAACCTCTTTTTTTTTTTACCAGCTCCACTCTGTCCATGTCCTGCGTTTGGGTCCAGTTCATAACAGCAGCATCCACTTTCCACTCAGTGGGAAAATACAACATGGGATATGTTTGTCATTAGCAGGGCTCTTACTACAGTAGTATTTTCACAGTAGGAGATTATTGCAGCTAAAAAAGCAATTTTGTCTGACAGATGTGAAATTCACAATCTCTATGCACTGATCACTCTGTATGGTTAATCTTACTGTAAGGTAAATGATAAGATAAATGGGGGTCAAATGCAGTGATGAGGGACACAAGTTGGACATTGGGCTTTATGTGTTTGCAATAATACCTTTTCATTTAATAAACAAGTTGCCACAGGCAGCAGACCACATTTTCAGGGGTTTCACCATAACCTCTTACACACAAACACAAGCACACATGCAGCCTAAACTCATTACAAGTGACACACCAAAAAGAAATAGAGAGGATTTGAGAAATTGAAAATCATCACATGGTGTCAAGAAATGAGACAGATCCAGCACAGAACAGAAAAAGGGGGTAATAAGGCAATAAAGGAAGGGACTGGGTCCTCCGGAAAATCAATCAGAGGCTAAGAGGTTGTTTGACGCTGTGAGCAATTTGACAATGCATTGATGACAGAGCTCCAGTGGAGCATTACTGGACATGTAATTACTCTGAACATCTTATATGGATCCAATTAGCTCGCCTCAACAGTGGAGAGGCATGGAGATTCCCATATTAAAAATTGGTTTGCTCATTTGTCAGTGAAAATGTGTCCTAGCAAATTGTTAGTGTATCTTTTCAGAAACTGGAACTTGACAGTTTTGGGTAGTTCAGGTTATTTTCAAGTCCTCAGATGTGTTGGATGATCACAGTTTTCTATTACAGTAAAAAAAAAAAAAAAAGGAGATATGAAATTCTCCCAGATGGTGAGAAAATCCCTAAGACAGAGTGTACAACCTTCATTGAATATTGTCACCATATCATCTGCATTATTGAGTTGAGCTACCATCAACTGAGGCCAGTTGCAGTAACCTGAAAACACAGGAGGTAAAACCTTAAATAACCCTGTGTGAGACTAATAGTACAGCAAACGCAGATGGGTTCTAAAGGGGATGGAGAGAGCGTAATCCATTATATTCTGTTGACAACAGAAGGCTATAAACATTTATAGAAGCAGTCTACATGCACTCACACACACTTAGACAAACAAACACACACCTGCAGGCCAAGTGCCAAGTGTGTGTGTGTGTGTGTGTGTGTGTGTGTGTGTGTGTGTGTGTGTGTGTGTGTGTGTGTGTGTGTGTGTAGACCACAGATTGCTTAGTCAGTCATAAAAAGTGTCTTTGGGATTCTATTGTGTTTCACTATATCAGCTTATTAATTAGGACTTTTCATAACAAGATTCAACCAGTATCTATTATATTGAATGAAAACACAAGCATTTAATGAACTCGGTTACTGTGTATCCTTCTATGGTTGTGTGTGTGTCTCTGCATGAGATACACTGTGATTTAAAGCTGGGCCAATACAATTCAATTCAGATGTGATTACATATTATTTCAGCTCAGACGTCTGACTCTTTTACTTGTTCATGATACACAAGATCAGATGTTGCAAGCAGATTTTATTATTATTAGATATTTTTTATGACTCTTCTGCTTTTAAATTAGCTTTCCAAAAGTCACAAACTATCAAACTAACTTTACTGTCTTTGACACGTTGTCTTTAGCATCAGCTAATTTCAAACATTGTCAACTACATCCTAATAAGACTGACGAGACTCAACGAAAACCACTTACCTGAAGTCATCAAATTAATTAACAACTGCAAAACTAAAACAAATTATTATGTAGGAATTATTATTTATCATATGTCGCTTCATTTTTGCCACACTGTCCCATAATGCTTAAACTTTTAAACTCCTTCTCTCATAACTGGCTATTTTTTTTAACCTTAAAACGCCAAATAAATATCATGACCAGATGCCAATTCACAGGAGAAACTAAAATCATTGATGGAGAACAGTTTAATCCTTTAATTACCATCAGTTCTGAGGTAAATCTGCCGTACTTTGACATTTAATTTTAGCAAATTGAATAATTTAATGGAATTAACATTTTGAAAGTTAAATGTTAGTGTCTCCCCCTCTACAAAGATTTGATCAACCACAAAATTTGAAAGTTTTGAATGCTTTTTGTGTTTAAACAACAGGCCCTGCAGGGAGCGTGGCCGGCAAGCTAAGCATCATGGGGGTAAGCTCGCAGGTCAGATACAAGGTTGAGAGCAGAATCAATAAAATGTGACAAACATGACATCTCTCTGGTTTGTAATGTTGTTGTCTCAGGCAGGAAAACATGACTGTAGGTTAGTTTGGAGAAGTTTAAATGAAGATCTACTGTGATGACGAAGGAGTGGGAGACAGCGAGGGCAAAGGGAAACCAGAAAAAGGATTGAGAGGACTGAGAGGGAGAAAAAAGGAGGGATGTATCTGTCCTGCTGGGAGCAAACACAGAAAGATGGGTGTGGAAGCATAGCACTGAACCTCATGTCCTAAGGCAAGGAGGAGATATCAATACACACATTCTGACAGCTCTCTGAGAGCCGGTTTCATGCTCTGAACAACAAAAAAAATGGAGGGAGATACTGTAGAGGAGAAAAGCTTGTACAGACAAAACTGTATACAACTCCAAAACCACATACTTGTGTCTGGGCCTGACATAAGTTTCAAAACGGTTGTATCACTTGTTCTGAACAACTTCCCATTCTGTGTCCATAGCATTGTAGGAGGTATTACACACACACACACACACACACACACACACACACACACACACACACACACACACACAAACACACACACAAACACACACACAAACACACACACACACACACACACACACACAAACACACACACACACACGAACACAGCAAAAGCATGTAGTATAAGTAAGCATATTATAGCAATAATGTAGTGTTGTTCCAATCTATACAGGTGTAAAACTGATTATAACTATACCAATTCTTGGCACTTGCACTTGATGCACAGGTGTGAGCATCATCCTGGGCACTAACCAAAACAGTGATGTCACATACACCAGACTGCATGCTGGAAACTTAATTACATTCATACATAGAATGTTACTATCTCTAATGTTCATATACTTTATTTGGTCCACTGGCTCCTTGCAAGACACTGAAAAGCTCCACAAAGCTGAGGGTTATCTCAAATCATTCCTTTACACATAGTTGTTTGAGCCATTGTTAACATAAAATATCAATTAGTGCTTTAATGTACATCTCTGATTCCAAAAAGTAGGAATGCTGCATCAAATATTAATAAAACAGAATGTCATAATTTGCTAATACTTCTTCACAGATACTCAAATGCAAACAGCACAAAGACAATATATTTAATGTTTGACCTCATTGATTTTTGTAAATATCTTCTTTTTCTGAATCTGATGGCAGCAACATGTTTCAAACAAGTTGGGACAGGAGCGGCAAAATACTGTGAAAGTTGTGGACTGATCCAAAAACACCTGTTTGGATCAGTCCACAGGTAAACAAGTTCATTGGTAACAGGTGATAGTATCATGATTGGGTATGAAAGGTTCATCCTGGAAAGGCCCAGTCGTTCACAAGCAAGGACGGAGAGAGGTTCAACACTTTGTGAACACATGATTGTATAAAGGAGATTACTACATGGGCTTGGGAACACTTTGTAAAACTGTTGCAAAAAAAGCATCCCAACTTTTTTTGGAACCAGGATTGCATTAATGTGATGCCATCACTTTATTTCGCTGTTAAGAGTAAGAGACAAGATACTGACAAAGATAAAAAAAAAAAAAAAATGGTATGTTGGTGCAGGTCTGCTAAAGCTGTTTGCAGCAGAGAGAAATCCGGCTTGCAGGTGGGTGTTAGCCCTCTAAAGACCATACAGAATCTTTGATGTTCTACGTCTGTTTCATGTTGCTGAACTGCCTCACCGTTACCTCCAGACTAAGCACCCGCTGCAGAAATTTAACAGCTACACAAAGGCAAAGAGGACAGAGCGTGGGAGAGAGAGGTGGGCAAAGTGATATGTTCCTCTTCTCCTCAGGGCACACAGACAGACACCTGCATGGTTTGATCACACTGTCCCTTCAATACTCTCACTTATCCTTTGATGATCCATCACATCATCTCCGTCTATTCGCTTCTCTCTCTCTCACACACACACACACACGTCACATATCCCTCTTTCGTGGGTCTACCTTTTGTTTCTGTCTTTCATCTCCCCACCTCCCTTTTTTCTAACATTTTTTTTGTCTTTCTCCCTCCTTGTTCCGTTTCCTCTTTTGCCTCACCACCTTTGAAGTGTGTCACAGCTCCTGCTTTGTTGGGTCCTACAGTTTAATTAGCACCTCTGCTTTTTGTCACCTTGGTGCAGTTTCACGTTCAGGCAGTCGCTGTAGGTAGATTGGGATTTGGCAGAGTGAAACTGACGATTGTTATTATGTGTTATTATGTGAAGATGCTGAACAGTGACGCAGCCAAAACTATTGCTATGATCTGTAGGAAAACTGTGCTTTAATGCAACCATGCAGCCAATTTTTCTTCAATATTTGCTCCCAATTTCAGGTCTCTTCTTAATGTCCTTTCTCTCTTTTCCGATTGTAATATCATGCCATCCTGCTATTTCTGAGCAGAAATATTTTGGGTGATACACATGTGCAGCATATCAAAGGCTGTTATTGTCATGGTAGAGTTGTTTCTGTACAAAGACAACACAGCTGTAAGCAAAAGAGCATTAGGCAGCCATGAGAACTCATCTTGGCTATGGGCCACTTCCTGTTTGCCTTCAATGCAACAACTGGCGGAAAATGTTGTGATCATTCCTGACAGAATTGCAGGTATATTAAAACTTGTCACTCACAATTATTCAACCATCCATTATTCTGACTCATTAACAAGTCAGGTATTGTAAACAAGTCATGCCCACATAATTCAAAAAGCATGCATTTCATTACAAAAACCCTGCTCCCCCCTGGCTTTGAACTTATGATAATAAGTCCTGTCATGTTTTCCATATTATACTACAAGCAATAAATGGATTTTGACTGTGTGCTTGGTAAAAATAGGGTGACTGGCACTGATGAAAATGTAAATTAATTCTATTTTTTTCTTTGTTTTTCTCAATAAAGTAACTGTGGAAATGGAAGAAACTTTCCAAAGTGAAAAATCAAATTTGGAATATGTGCTATCTTCGACATAGCAGCCAAGTTTGACTCAGGCGAGAATATTTATTCTCAATATCATTAACTGAAGTCAGATACATCAAGTCATAACTGAGAAGTTTGGGGTTCTTGTTGATTTTACTCACCCAGAGACCAAAATCAGAACTTTGACCTGATGTTGACATTAGATAAACCAAAGGACTGGATTTTGCTTTAATGTTCAGAAATGAGTCTGTTGCTACTTTGTGTTTTTGTTACCAACGAGACACAAAATACAATCCAGGAAGTCCAGTCTGAGTATCAGATGCACGAATCTGAAGGCTCATCAGACACCAAAGCATTGCACAGCAGTTTCTATCACTCTGAGACATAATTCTACTGTGACTGACTCTGGAAAGTTATCATGACAGCGATCATTTTATCATTTATTGTGACTTACGAGTTAAATGGTAGAAATATATCTTTCATGTCACAGAGTCATCCATCATGAATGTGCGCTTGCATGTGTTTGACTGGCCAACACAGCTCCTTGTCAGATGATGGTTTAACTTTTTGATCATCCTTTGACTGGCCCCAAGTCAACCTGAACAAGCCTCCTTTTATATAAGGTAACTTTACCACATTATTGGCCAAAGGATTATTGATATACAGTGAGGGAAAAAAAAAAGTTGCAGTCAAAAATGGAAGTTGAACTGACAGGCTGCCTCAGCATTGGAACACTGGCGAAAGAAGAGATACAGTTAAATATTAATCAATACAGCGGTCGACACTGGACACATAAGTCTAAACAAATCTATTTTCTTCTGTCTTTGGCCTACGACTGCAGTGATTGTGTGTTGGGCTGCATGAACTATCAAAACAGGCTATACTGTTGCTGAACACATCAAACATATACACTGACAGAGGGCTGACAGACTGGTCTGCCTTTGTAACCTGTGTGAAGAACAGACTGATGGTGGACTTTGGATCTGCTGCAGATAGAAGATCCATGAATCATTAGGCAAAATGAATCATGATTATGATGATGATGACGAGCAAGAAAGTAGACAAGAAAACATTCAAGCTCAAACGCAAATTCAAGAACATTACAGATAATGTACTCCTGGATTTACTGTAATAAATGCTGAGAATGATGAGGAGTATAGTTTACACAAGGCCATTCACAAACACACGCACACACACACACACACACACACACACACACACGTAAACCAACCAACAGGAATAATAAGATGTTTTTCGTAGCAGGTGCTCAAGATGACCCTCTCTCGCTTTCATTGTCCATCTGTCTCCTCCATTTTTTCTCTCACCTCTCCATTCTCCCCTTCCCTGCGACTACTTTTGTTCCTCTACCCCATGTGAGTTCGGCAGAGGAAACAATGTACCCCAGCACATTATTCTGGTACCATGATGAATGGGGAGACTCTGCGCCTGTTGACTGTGGCCTTGAGATAAAGAATAAGCAAATGAAACTGCCTGCCTGCTCGCAGCACCCTGGAGCCCACTGCCACCATCCCTCTCCCTAATTTGATTGAGAACGCTCGATCAGCACATCCTCCTCGACCCACACACCTTTGCTCCGAGGGAGGTGCTCGGGGTAGGGGGGAAGGGCGGAGGATAGAGGATGCCATCATGGCACGCAGTAATAACAATTCGTCTCCGGGATGCCTGTCTCAGCGTATAATGTTCAAGTTAGGCCCTCTGTGGGCAGTTTGCATCAAAGTGAAATGTGGCACCGCAGGAGAGGGCAGGACAGAACGAGCGACAGGGAGGAAGAGAGATCATGCAGATAAAAAGGTGAGGAGGGGAAAGAGGTAAAGATTAGGGGTGCGTGTGAGGCATTCAGAGGAAGGGCACTAGTGATGGAAAACCAGCGGATGGGGAGAGGGAAGGGAAGAGCTGAGAGACTTTTCGAGTACTTAACAATCCTGGTCTGCGTTCCCACACTGCAATTAATGTGGAGTCAGACGGACAGCCTCCTCCTTTCTGCAGTAAAACAAAAACCGGGATTGATGAGAGCGTCTGAAGTGCATAAGTGATGGCCTGTATATGGGCTCACTAGGAGCAAAGCGTCGAGATGGAGAAGAGGACAAAGTACAGCTGGATGGAGATGGAAGGAACTCGGTGCTACGTGGGAAGAAAGAGACAAACGGAGGGAGGGATGATGAAGATTTGAGTTGTGTGTGAGTTTGTGCAAAAAAACACAGGGAGAGCAGTGGCAGGAGACAATTGCAGAGGAAGATAAATTGGGACAGAGCTGCTCTTTTGATGGCCATTTCTTCCACAGTCTCCTTGGTAGCGATTGTATGGGTTTCATTCATTAGGCCGCAAGCAATGAAAAACAAGGAGAGAAATATCACCAGTCAGCAGCCAGGGCACAGCTCTGCCGTTTTTTCCTCTCGGGCCATATTTCACCCAGCTTGACCTTCTCAAGTCAACAAAACCAAGTGTTAATCATGGAGGAAAACAATCAAAATTAATTTCCTCTTTTGTCTGGCTACTCGTCGCAGTGCCACTAAACCTTCACGGCGTCACAGGTTTGGTTACTAAGGAAAGCTATGTGCTGTAAATTACTGTTAGTTAGTAGTGCTTGATTGGAGAGGAACAATATCTTCAGCATCCACACTTTTGTCATATGAATAAAAGATGAATGAAGTTTTTGCATAATATATTCTGAATCTTTTTTTTTTCATGCATCTAAATCTAAACTCCTCCACAAGATAATTAGATCTTCTTATAGAGTACATCTACGCCTCAGTATGTGGGTTACAGTACATGTACAACACAGGGCTGTGAGGAGAAGCAGAACAAAAGAGCCTTTAACACGGCTACAGGTTGTTTCATGCTCCTCAAGGTCGGCTATATTTAACCATTATTTACTGAACAGCTCACACGTAACATTGAAAAAGCACAAAATGGCTGTGGCGTTAGAACAAAAAGACACACACAAAAGGAAAACAGCGGGAGGAAAATAGCTGAGTATCAGTTTTCCATGGTTGTCAGCGCTGGGATTAATCGAAGCCATTTCACCATAATGAGCTGTTAAGTGTTAGCTGCTCGAAAAAGCCTCTTCGTTTGCCTTTGAGTCTCAGAATACTTTGTCCAATTATAACAGCTCTCTCTGTGTCTCTCTTCCCTGTCACTGTCAGCGCGGCTGCATGACGGCTGTCTGATTTAAGCTCTTGTTAGACGACGCAATCAGCACCTAAAACATACAATACAGAGATACTGTACTGTTGTTATGACATGTGATCCTGTTCTGTGACTCAACCAATCAGCGCAAAGCTCCCAGCGCCCGGTTTAATGGAAAGCTCTGCAGGCTGTGTGGCACATTTGCCTCAAACATGAGAAGCAATTTAAAAAAAAAGAACAAGTGCTTTACTGGATTTTCATGAACTACTCCGGGAATTTCTGCCCTATAACTCTGTGGAAGCCTTTTCTCAGACAACGTCAAGGCCCACTGCCCACTGTGTATAACAAGATATATACCAGAATAATAAAGACTGTTTCACACAGTCATATAGAGCTAGTTATGCTTAAGTGCTGACAGTGAGCCCACATTATTCTTCAAAGCTGAGGAAATTGTTCAGAAAAAAAGGTAACACATCTTCAATCACATTGAGGTGGTTTGAATGTCCTAAAAGCGACAAAGACTGCAAAACATGTCACCAGTCCAACAACCACACAATAGGTTTAATAAGTTACAAGGTGAGCTAACTGCAGATAAAGCATGTTTGCTTCAGTGTTAAATGTTTACATGTGCATGTTATTCAGTATATTATTTTAAACTAAGGTATGTTTACACAGTTACATGTTTATGTTATTAATGAACCATTTTCTTTTCTTCAGGTTTCAGTCATCATCAGGGGACTTAAACTAGCAGAACTATCTAAATATTATTGTGATAAACATCAATGATCAATATGTAAAAACTGATTGTGATCATATTTTTGGCCATATCTCCCAGCATTTTAACATTTTAACATTTGAATAGCTTCAACGCCTCCTTTCCACTTTCCCTTCTTTATATGTCTCCTAGCGGCGCTTCACATTTTAAATAATCGCCATAGTCTCATATGAGGCGTAGAGTTTTTGAACTGCCCGTGGGAAGAATGAACATGTAAGAGTCTGTCCATTCTTGATTAAAAGCTCTGGTGTCATATCTATTTTTCTCTTTTTAGAGGATGCGATGTAAAATTACTTTTCCCTGTCTCGCAATTTTTTTGAATGTTGTCTGTCTCTTGCCTCATCTCTCCTGTGTGAATCCATCTCACTCAGTAACTTGATTCAAAAATTGTAAAAAAAAAAAAAAAAATTGCAATCAAGTGAGATTCTTGAGCATACAATCATAAATGTACACAAAAAAGTAGTATAGTAGTAGACACACAAACACATACACACACACACAGACACAGACACGTATGACCAAATGCATGAGGTACATGTTGTTAAAACCAACTGCTACATCACAGAAATGACTTCAGCCTGAGTGACAACGTAAACAAGACAAAACATTATTTTGTGAGGTGTCAAATTTTGTAAATTAAAACAGTGCTTTGTTATTGTTTGATATCATAGACAAGCTTGTAAAGCATCGTCACAGAGTCAGATTAAGATTTAGACGAGAAAATTAACATTGTCATCATGAAAAGCTGGCATGGCTCAGGAAAAGATATTATATTCTTCCACTTCTGAGAACAATCTGTTGGAGGTTAAATGAGACAGTTCCGCAGCAAGAAAAAGGATGACACATGGCTTCAATTTGCAGAAGCCGTGAATAGATTCCTGTCAGGAGGGAGTGAAGAAGATGTATCTCAGCTCCAGTTTATGAAAATAAATGCATTTTCCTAAACCTCAGTAAGCTTCAATCAGTCATCTGTCTTTCCTCCATCCAACTCCAAATCCCAGCTATTGTGATTTTAATTCACCTCAAATACCTGTGAGTTTTTTAGCAATTACATAGAATATTGATAAGAAGAAGCTCTTTAAAAAAGAAAACCATTTGTTTAACCTTGCTAAGAGTGATAAATGGAATTCAGCCTCCGTGACAAACAGTGAGTACAGAGAACCGGTGGATCATCTGTTTCTGTCTTATGGTGTGAAGTTGCCACAGTTGCCTGCACACAGCACTGAAGCATCTCGGCTATTGTGTGTGTGTGTGTGTGTGTGTGTATATGTGTGTGTGTGTAGGAGGAGGATCTGTATACTGTGTGTGTTAGTTTCTAAATGTGTGTGGACACTTGAGCGTGCACAGCAGATGTTTTTTTGTGTGGGTGTGTTGATGTGTGTGATTGTGTGTGTGTGTGTGTGTGTTTTTTTCCTACCAGCATAGGGAACCGGGGCGTCCTTGTCTAGAGCTACCAGCGGAGGGTCCAGCAGCACCGTGTCCATGTTCTCTGTGATCACACCATGGTACGACGTCTCTATCCACGGCTTGTGCTTGTTCACTGTGGATGATCAGGAAAAAGAGGAAGAAGTTACTTTTTACATAATGTACACTTCAGTTCATGGCGTTATTAAAACTGTATATAAATGTGCTGAGTCACTTCAAGAGGACTGAGAATGACAAAGCAGAAAGGAAACCTCCACTTTTTTTAAAAAAACACCGTGTTGTGATCGTGCCCGTGGTTTGTGATTGATCTCTTAGGTTTTTACAGACGACAGGAGGACTAATGGAAGTCCAAGAGCGAACGTTGTGAAAAAGAAATTATTGATGTTTGTTGTATAGCTTTACATCTGTGATTGTCTTGCTTTGGAAAGGAGAACCACAAGCGACACAATCCCTCATTTTTTACAAGAGAAAAATGAAACCTTTAACATTAGCGCTCCCACTTGCTTTTTTCCCCTTTACCTCCAGCTTGTACACACTGTACACTCCTTGTCTCTAATAACTCTCTGACGGCCTGGGGGGGTTGTAGACAGCCATGTGTCTCCTCACCAGTCCTGCTCGATGGGGCACTGCAGCAAAGCTTTATACATCTAATACCTCAACTTACTTGGGCAAAACAACGGGGTCTCAGCAGCCCAGAAAAATCTTTAACAACCTTGTTATATCTATAAACTCTTATGTTTAGTGTGAGCTCGGAGCTGTAATCGTAACCCGGACACACTGAAACCAAACTCTGTGTTAAGCTCTGCGTTTTGACCTCGACATCTTCCTGCAGCATCACCCTTTTTCCAATCTTATAGTTTCTCTCTCTCGCTCTGTTTCTGTCTCTCTGCTAGTGTTCTACAAAATGTGATTGAAAGGTCAGGAGGATGAGCTGGAGATTAACGCAGATCACCACTGCACATAGTTACTGACTCTGTAAATTAAACTTCCTCCCACTTTCTCGCTGCAGGATTTCACAAGTCGATGGAGGCCGGTATACAAGCCACAAGAGCGTCCGTATGTGTGTGCGTGTGTGGGTGCACTTTACACACAAACATCTCTGGTGTACGAGTGTCACTCTTTGCAGGAAGCTCGGATGTCAACTTGACCTTTCAATCCACTGAAGAGGAACGCCTTGTCTCATGCCGATGAGCAGATGACATGTCCAGCTGGCACAATTTAAAATGCATCAAACTGATCCTAAAACCTTCTCATGCTTTTTTTTTCTCGCTTTTCATCTGTTTGTGCAAATTTCTGTGGTTTTGTCTGACCGGTCCATTTTCTCCCCAGCTTGTCAAGTTCAGAGAACAGGGTCAAGGTTTAAGAAAAAAAAATGGAAGCACATGCAAAGGGAACGTGTTTGGTTAATAGAAACTGAAACGTATGAATGAAAAAGGAAATGAAACTTGGCAGCTTTCTCATCACAGGGGACTCCATGGTCGGGCATGTGTCGGTCCGCTCCGGCCAGGTGGCTGTCAAGTGTTTCCTGGGAGCTCACCTGGCTGACATCGATGGGAAACCACCAGCTCTGTGAGGATGGTTTTTGTTCATGTTGGCATTAACAGTGTTTCAGCCAGATTAGCATCTTCTTTAGCATCCCTGAAATGCAATGTTGTTTTCTCTGTATTCTGAGATTCAGCCACCTCATGCCTATACTTACCCAGCCCTGTTCCACATCCATCATCTCATTCAGTTGTGTTTGGGTTTCTAAATGGCAGATCACGGTCAAATAAACTGTTATTCGGCCATGATTTCACTTTCTACAATTCTACAATTTCATTTAGCCAACGCTTTTATCCAAAGCGACGTACATTCACATGGAAATGGAACAGTTGGGGCAGTTTGAGGTTCAATATCTTCGCCAAGGACACCTCGACAGCCACCACACTTTGTCAAATCAGTTAGATTCCTTTATGCTTGCTGAAACTTGGTTAGGTCCGGGTGACTGTAATGCGCTCAATGAAACAAGTCCTCCTGATTATAATCATTCCCATAGATTTCAGGTCAAACCGATTTCATATTAAATGTTTCCCATGGTCTTGAAATATTTCCTAATTTGAATCCCTTGATTTAATGATGATATGGCAATACCCCTTTACTTTGTGTTTCAACCTTAAGACCCCCCCAAGTTCTGTTCTTTACTGCAGAGGTTTTCTGTCCCAATATGTGCAAGTTTAACAGGAACAAGAAGAACTGGACTTAAATACAGACAACTGAAGCTGGGCTGCAGCAGTTCAGTCATATTTTATTCACAAAAATCAAAAGGCTTACAGGATGGTGAAGCAAGAAAGGGTCAGATCCAAACAGGCAAACAAATGCAACAGGGAGCAAGCAAGAATCAAAAATCAAAATCAAAATAAAACAGGAAATAACTCAACTAAAATCCAAAAATACAACAATTTCTGATCTTTTAGCTTTTAAGTCTCAGCTCTAGACTAAAGGTGGCCAGGCTTTTCCAGTCAGGGCCCCTCAGCTCTGGAGGGTCGTCATTATTAACTGGGAAAACTGGTTACCTATTTATTTTCAGGGGTTTGTGTTGGCTTTAATGGCAACCACAATTTTCTGATAAGATGAAACATCATTAACAAAAATGCAATTACCATCCCAGCATGTTACTTCTCATTCATGCTCACTTTCTACTCCTTCAGTTCACTGACAGAGATTGATGACTACTGATCTGACTCTTGCTGAGACCAGAGTAGAGAGTGGGTTATAGGGAGTGAAAGAGAACCACGAGGGAAGACATTATTCATACAAGTCTACTCATCTCATGCTCATGCAGGAGATAGAAAGCACTGCAGCAAACAGCATGACTCTGCTCTGCTGGAGAGTGGAGAGAGGAGAGTGGAGGTCTGTCTTCAAGTGGTGTTTAGGCATCTTTACACCTGGAATATTTTACTTGTAATGGTGGAAAATTGCTGCATTAAAGCGCACCAGTGTACTTTTTATGCTGTAGTGTAGATACAGCTTCACCCTGACACAGTACTTACACATTTCTTTGCATTGATGCTTTTGTGTTAGTAAAATTTCCACCTAGCAGACGTGAAATGACCTGAAACAATCTGACAAAGAGACCCTTCAAAGCTAAGACCACTTTACACTGAGGCGCTGGTGTGCAATAAAACAGACTATAAAAATGGATACAATTCAGCTGAGTTTCATGTCTTTGTGCTTACACTTCACAGTGTATATCCCCACTGCTATGAGTATTATTATTAGTAATACTACTGCTATTATTATCATTATTATCATTATGAATAGTATTATTATTATGTCTCTATGTGTAACTTGTATTGTCCCATCCCTCCTGCTCTTATTTTCTTTTTCTCTCATTCACTCTCTCAACTCAGCCGGTCAAGGCAGATGGTCGTCCACCCGGAGTCCAGTTCTGTTCAAGGTGTCTGCCAGTTAAAAGGATGCTTTTCCTCACCACTGTTTCCATGTGCTTGCTCATAGTGGGAACTGTTCTTTGTATCTAATATTCTAAAGAGTACAGTGTAGGCCTGTTCTATATGAAAAAGTGACCAGAGATAACTTCTGTTATGGTTTGCTGCTATATAAAGTAAACCTGACTTGACTTGACATTTTAATCCATCATGTTCGCATAGCATTTTATTTACATTTGAAGATGTCTTCACTAAGTCTAATAGCAGCCCACAGCTAGTGCAGTTTACTCATGGATGGCAGGTTCAATTTCTAGCTCAAGGTCTTACATTTATCCCAAACAAATTGGGTGGCGGTTGAAGCAGCAGAGCCGTGACTCTAAAGGGAGTCTAATATAAGTGCTGTTTTGTAGAAAGAGCACACATCAGACCATGGAAATGGACTATTTCCAAAATGGCTTTCATGACATGTAGCACTGTAAAGCCATTAGTGATGCATTTAAGGTATTCATCCATGACACCCTTGTACTGAGCCGCGGCAATGAAACAAAAATTGAGGCAAGCTGGCGTTCAAAGAGAAAAAGCAGCAGCTGCCTAGACAAAGTCAGCCCTGCTACTGCATTCAGCAGTTTTTCCATAAGTTCTTCTCTAAACTAAAACAGGACTCTACATCCGTGCTAACACCTCTGTGAGGCCATACTGAGGTACATGTCAGAATGCTAATACTCAAACTGAAAATCAGCATGTTGGGCTGATGTTTAAGAGGCGCAATGTTTAACATATTGACCATCTTCGTTTAACATGTTAGTATGCGAACAACTGAGCTACAGCTGAGGCTGACGGGAATTATTTGGTCTTAAACCAAAATGATGATGACACTACAGGAAAACCAAAGTTTTCATAATTCAGTAGTTGGTGACATATTTCACAGGACAAGTGAAAACTCTGACCTGCTGGTGGCGCTACAGGAAAAGTCAGTCATGGATATCTGTACCAAATGTTATGATAATTCATCTTCTTAATTCATCAACACTTGTGGAGATATTTCACTAAAAGCAATAAATGTCAACCTGCTGGTGCTGCTAGAGAAAATGTTGGGGATCCCCATAGTCATTATGATTCATCCTCTGTGGACCATGAATGTCTGAACAACATTTCATGGTAATTTATCAGTAGAGATATTGCAGCCTGGACCAAAGTGTTGGACTGAACAACTGAGAGACAGACACTGCCATCGACAGAGCCATGCCACGAGCACGGATAATAAAAATGTTGTTGCACATGGCTCTTCTTTTAATAAGGTTACAAGTGTCATTGACTGCAATATGCATGGCGTCTTTGGCCATTTCCTCAGGAACATCTGCAGCCATTACAGCATTACAGCATCAGACTGCACACTATGGAGGACTAATTCACTTAGCAGAAGAAACAGTCTAAAAGTGGATCTTGTGGAGCACTGGGTAAAATCTGATATGACAGTAATATGAAGACAGAAATCCAGAAACAAGATAGTGCTTTCCTGTAAATAACATTACTGCAGGGGATTGTCAACTTGTCCATCCTTGTATTGAAATCAAAATATCTGTTTGTGTCTTCCCCTGAGAGTGAGCTCATGAAAACATATTACTGTAGGGACACAGCCGGTTGATAATCTATATTTAATTTGGGATCCAGCTCATATTTTAAGAGACGCTGCATTACCGTGCTGCGTATTGATCAATTTAAGTCATGTCAAATCCATTTCTTGTTAGCATTTATTTGATTACAATGATGTCGCGGTGGAATAGAGTAATCTTTCCACAGACTACTGTGAGGGGGGAAAACACCAGGGCAAGGATAACAACACCACCGACAGGTAACAATAATGAGAAGAAGGAGGAAAGGGAGAGACTTTAAAAACAAAGAATAAAAAGGATAAAAATGAAAAGGGATAGAAAAAAACCTCTATCTAAATCTCATCCCATAAAATCCTGTCTCTTAAAGTGTTGAGAAGAGATTTAAAAGATGTCAGTGTCTTATTTTCTTACACATGGTGCCAAAGCTTAGGGGCCTCCTTTAAATTTAACCCCAGAATTTGGAACAACCAGGACTGTCAAGCTAATTGGCTCATAAGGAGGTAAATCATCCATAGACCAGGCTGGTCTAAAATAGTTGCACAGAGAAACCAGAACAATGGGTAAAAAACCTTTAGAGGTACTTTAGTGCAGTTTAAATTATGAATATCCCTCAGCAGGGTACAGCACCACTAGGCACCAGCAGCGGAAAGTGAGATAATGTACTATACACACATGATAAAATTATTAGTGAGGAGGATGAAAGAAGCGGAGTGGATCAGTAACAGGGAGCTAAGAATAGGAAAACAAGGGAAAAGAAGATCCCACAGGATGCATCAACATTTCAGTAATGTAATGACGAAACCCCAGCGCGATTCAAAAGGTGAGGGAACAAACTGAGCATGTGCAAATCTGCAGTGACCTCCCAGTGCGCTGGTACGATGAACAGTAATTAAAGATGGGTAAACGCACACACAAACACACACATGCATGTTATTATTACACAGCGTCCTCAGAAAGACACAGCTCTGAGATAATGAGTAACTTGTTGAGGGACAAAAAAAAGATCATAATGATGGATGTGGTGTATTACCAGCATGTGTAAACAGAAGACATGAATGCATGAAATGCAAAGGAACATGAAGTCAATTAAAGGGGTAGAAGGAAAGGGTTAAAAAGGAGAAGAGAGAACAAAGAGGAAGCGAAGATAAGGGCTGGAGGTGGTGGGGTGAGGAGGGTAGGTGGGTTGAGGCGAGAGAGATAATAGGGGATGGGAGAAAATGGGGCAATTGATAGAAGAGACAACAGGCATAGCTACTACTTCCTGTGTGGAAAAAATAAGCTGCCTATAGGACGCCACAAATCCCTCAATTTATTTTCCTATTAAAATATTAAATTGGATTCTTATTGGATACATCACATGCTTGAGACCATACATCATAAAATAATAGCATTGATCAAAGGGGGATCCATTGCTGACATGTACTAAAATATCGTCCAGAGGCTTTTGAGACTCACTCGACACCTTGATGATGATGAGATGATGACGCCCCATAAATAAAAGTTCTCCCTCTTAGACCCAGGAGGAAGGAGAATCACAGCAGTCAGGCATCTGTTATCACTGTAGCTTCCATTCCAAGATAAGGTTAAGAACATGGGTATTATGTGAATTGGCCATGTTTCCTCTCCTGTACCATCCAATACGGTATGTGCAAAAGTCATTTAAAAATAAAGAAAAATGGCAAGGTAGCAGCTCATTTGTCGCACGCCATCAACCTTTCTCTTTTCTTTTTTTTCTATCATTCTTTGCTGTCAACTATCAAATTACATGAAAAACTGCAAAAAATTATTTATATATAGATATTTTATGAAACGAACAGTGATCAGTCAGGGAGAGAAATTAATCATAAAAAAACGAGTAAGGTCAAAATGTTTTCTAATTAGATGTTTTTAAAAAATGGTTTCCGTGCTATTGATTGCAAAATATGAATTCAACTCTGCATTAATTACTTTTGGCATCGTCTTCGCACAATCTAATTTTCAACCAGAGAGGATTGGTGTGAAAACATGTAGCTCAGAGATAATGCCCTTCTCGTCTTTCTCTTTGTCTCCAGCTTCATTAACAGAACAAGAATAAAGCACTACTGGCTTGCATTCAATTACTGTTAACTGACTGCATGCTAATTTTACACAGATCCAGCGCATGAGAGACAGTTGCAAATATTTTGAATTATCTCACAAATAAGATCATGTATTCTTTTTTCTTTTTTTTTTAGATTGGAGAAATGTTGATTGGAGAAAATTCTTTCCTGACACCATGATGGGCATCACAAAATTTAACAATATCTTTTATTCTTGGTTTGTCTAATAAGACAGTAAAAACAAACCAAACCACCTCATTTTGGACTCGTCTCTTATATTGATGTGTCCATGTGGGAACGTGTTTATGATGCTGTTAGTTTAACATTAAATGTGTTTAGAGAATTAAAAGTGCAGATTCAAAGTCATTCGGCTCAGTTAGCGGGTGATAATTCCTTCAGTGTCAAAGCGAATCCCATTATATCACAATTCTACAAAGAACTGACGGCAACTTAATATGAAAGCTTTGAAGGCGTGAATCATGCACATTATAGCAGTTATACCACACATGAGCAAACATGATGGACAAGTTCAATTCATGTCAGTAGCCCCTGCTGTTAGAGAGGGAAGCATATGACTGTGACACATATGGGTATGATGTTTACAGCACAGGGGCACACATTAGTATAGGAGGAAATTTTATGTTAATGTGTGTCAGAAAAAAAAAAATCACTCAGCCAGCCTAAGATGTAGCCATCAATTATAGCAATTAGAACTGTGCCTTTTCAGTGATACGCGCTATAGTGGCAATTTTTTATGTTTATGAAAAGAGAACTGGAGTAATTATTGGTCGCTGTCAATTAAAGCCACAGTTTGATAACTCTTTGATTCCTTGAGGGAAGTTAGATCCTCTCTTTAAAGGTGCACTGATCAATATTTTATATCAGTAATGGGCCAAATCATGTGTAATGTGAAAGGCCTCATTTGTAGTGACAGATCTGCTAAATCTGTAGTTTGCCTCAGATTTAAGGAGCATCTTATCCCACTGTTTTTGTTTCACGACCCCCAACTTTTTTGCATTGATTCACTGAGACTGTTCTGGTAAATGATGTTTTGAGCAAAGAAGCTCTGACAGACACATCTGTATGTCCATCATCATTCAACACACAGAACAAGTTAGTCACTAGCTGGTGAACACGCTGGACCATTTGGCAGCTAAAGAGCCATTTTTCTCCAAATGAATGCCAATGTTGCTCTGTCTGATGGATGCAAAAATAGGAAACTGTTTGCCGACACATTCAACTTACAAAAACTGTATAAGGTATCTGGGGGGACGGCTTGCTTACAAAATAAAGCATCTAGTCCATAGGTGTGCATTAAATGAATCAGGACAATGACCAATGAGGGAACTGACTGCAACACCAGTAGATCAGGGATTAGAAGTTCCCAAGCCCAAGAGAGGAGGGGGACAAAATCATTACATTATGTCTATAAGTACTATGAGCATCCACTCTGACTTTTACAGTCCCACCGCTGAGGTGTAAGATGCAGTTAGCAAGAACAGGGTAATTAGGCATATTGACTGCTGCATATAAGTCCCGTGCTTTAAGCAGAGCTACGTTGGATCCGGCTGGCGGGTCATTTTCAGAGCATTAGTTCTTCCCACTCACTCTCTCCCAGGACCCTTCCTCCTTGTACACTTAGATTTGCAGTCAGCGCTCTTATTTTTTTTTTTTTGTCTTTCACAGCCACTCATTAAAGGGGCTATAAACTCTGATCCTGCCCTCAAAGTTGTGACAACAATCGGTTAATGGAGATTTTGATTTAATTTGACTTTGCCGACAATCCCGTGGAGACGGCTCGGAGGTTGCTCTCCTATCTCAACAACAACATGTGAGATACAGAGGTGCCATAATTGCTCTGCGACATACAACTCCCTCTTCCTCTCCCCCGCCTGCTGCTGGCTGCATCTAAACAAACTGCGGAGGGAAACAAAGTGTTTGGCATCAAATATTTTGCACGCAGTGGCGCACTGTCTATAGGCATGCAAGAAAAACAACCGCAGAGTTATTTCAGTATGTCTGACGACAGAGTGTGCAAGCGCGTGAGCGTGTTTGCAGAATAGATGGCGGCGGACAAAAACCCAACTTGTGACTACAGCTGGATAGAGAGAGAGAGAGAAAGCGAGAGGATGTAGGGTAGGAAGTTAATGGCCTGTGATGGTATTGTATCTCCTCATGAGCGTGAGATGAAACTCAGCAGGTTTCTAATTCTGGTGGATCTGAGTCAGCACAATGTTATAGTAACTGTGGAGGGTGAGTGGGTTGAGTTGCTACAGCGAATGACAACAATTATGAAGTGAAAAAATCTGTTGAGGCCTGCTAATGTAGGATATATTGTATTTATCAAACTGCACTAAAGAAACAGTTCATCACAGATTGAAAGTCACAAGGCACAAAATAACTGTACAAGGCCTGAGACATTAGCATCATTCAAAGATTAAGGCTTAGGAAAGCTTATGAATATTATTAAGTCAAGCCTGCTTTTTCATTCAATTCATCAGAAACACTATTTGCATTAGCACCAATACTCAAATAAATAATTGGTGTCATTACACTTTTAGGCAAACATCCCAATTTGCTTAACTCACTGATTATGTTTCTCTAAGCTGTGGCCTTTCCTGACGCGGGGGCTAAAGAGATGCCCGGGGAGTCTCAAAATGTCAATTGTTTGCCATTAGAGCACTTGGTATTCACTATAAGGAAATATTGAGCCTCGCTGAAAGAAATTCAGGCCGCCTGCCTCACAGAATGGCACTCAATAATAAACCATATTTGTTTTTCTTCCATGTCTGTCCCCTCTACTTGTGAATCATGAATGAATCATTTGTTGATTTACAGTACAATGAGAGAGAGAGAGGGAGAGAGAGAGGGAGGGAGCGTGTCTTGGATAACTGGCTCTGATTAGTTTCTGCAGAACGAGAGATGCAGAGTGCACTGAGTGATGGCTTACTGTCTATTAGTTTCACTGAGTGGGCCAATGAAGAGCCACAACAGAAGGATTTAAAAGGAGCGAAGTGAAAGTGGAGTGGAGGGGAAAAGGACAACAAAGGGAGAACAGAGAGGGAGGGAGGAGGTGATATCTCCTTTAACAGAAAGCAGCGGGCGGCGAGGGGAGCCGTGGCGGGGGGGGAAATGGATGGCTGTGTGACTGACTGGATTGAATAAGAAACAGTTCCACCCAGCAGACACGGGCCCTCGTGTGATGATCAAGCAACGTAAACAGTCCACCATTTGCACTTATTTCTGCTCACTTCAAATACGACACTCTGCTATATGCCAAAAAACTTGAAATGGAATTTCCACACCCTGACTGGTTAGAGTGATTCCTCCGTCTGTTTGTGTCTCGTTTTGCATCACATATTCGGTGACACTTTTTTTTTTTTTGCACCTTCTGAGCGCAGCAGACTTTAAAGAATGTGTTAAGCGAGAACGGGTTTAGACAGTTTGAACAGATTTATATGCGAGTTACAATCCCCAACAAGGAAGACGTATGTGACAATAGTACAAATTGGATATGCCGGTCCATTATGTGACACTGTAAATGGATGGTTAGAGGAAAATGCCAGTATCATTAAATCTCTTTACTGCTGCTTGTTTATCGAAATAATTTCATAATGTATGCATGCACTCTTGCATCTTTTGATATTATTTGTTTTGTTTTGCTGTTAATTAGGCACTTTCAATTATTTGTAATATTTTGCAAAGCGGAGAAGTTGCTTTCTGAGTGGGAATGATTGACAGCAGATTGTTGCCTCTGAGGGGGTGAAAAGAAGACCCTGATATCTCAGACGACACCAGCAGGGAGCAATCTGGACTGTCCTCTCCATTTTTGCAACTGTCAGTAATTATGGTTTCACCCCAATGCCATGCTGTTGAAAGACAAATATCTAAGGAGTTGAGAAAATAAAATGCAAATCAATGCGCGTTTGCTGAAACGACTGTTATGCAAATACAGTATGTGACTGTGACAAGATTACAGAATTAATCGAGCATCAGTGACTGACACATTGTGATTGTATAGTTTTACTGTATAATTTAACTTAAGTTTTAAAATTGATCTAACTTATATACTGTGTGTGCACACATTTTTATCATTGCCCAGTTGCCAAATAAAGTTGCTGATTGATTGATTCTCACCTAAAATGTATGAATTTATCAGCTGCAATGTGCCTCCTCAGCTGGACATGGTTTCCAATAAGTGTTTCGATTTTGGATCCGAGTCCTGGTTGGCAAAAGATCTTTTATTGAACCTTTTATCACTCTTTGCACTTTTTTTTATTATCAAAGAGCAATGAACAAAACTTTAATGTTAGCAGACTTATTGTTGCCAGTGCTGACCATTCGCTTTTGTTAAAACAATTAATATCACCAGTAAAGAGTAGAGCAGATAAATTTTTGTAATTGTATAAAGGCTAAAGTGAAGGTTTTTTCTGATGTGCTGTCTGAAAGCCTGCATCTCTGCTCAGCCAGAGATCGATGTGTGAGGGATCAGTCACATCACTCTGTAGCATCACTTGAACAAAATGGTGTCTGTAAGTTGAAAAAAATTATTAATTTGATCACATCACATCAATATTATAAAATCTACATTGGGACTTTCAGATAAACAGCATTTCATATATTCTGATTTCAACTTTAGGTTGTAGCTTCCACTCAAATCTGTTCAACAAGAGGTGAATACAGATCTTTGAGTTTTAGTACTTTATAAGAAAAGTGACTTGCAAATGTTAAACTTTTTCAGATCCAATGAATGATTTGAAAGGATTTGGGTTCGACAAGTGAATTTGATACTGGACCTGAATTTAATAAAATGTTATTGAGCCCCAATCCTACTCCTGGCTTATTAACTTACTAACTAACTAATGGGGTCCTGTTTGTCATCCTTTCTACTTTATTGCATCAGCTCACCAGTCTCCCTGCTCCACCAGGTTGGTTAGCTTGACATTCAACACAGCAGTCTGGCTGAGAGACACATCCCTCGATCCACTCCACTCATGAAAGTTGTACTCCGGCAGACAGCTGTTTGGTTGCTGCACTTCTTATCCTTTTCATTGCTGACTCATATCTCAGCTGTATCAGCCGTGAGTCTGACTAGCTCGAACTTTTCTTACCGTCTGTCTCATATCTTCTGTCCGTCACTGTCTGCCATGGTAAATCTGTCATCTAAACCCACTTAACCGTGTCTTCCCTTTTCCTCGCTCGCTCACTCTCTCTCTCTCTTTCTACCTGTCAGCTGTATCAGGTAACAGGTGTTAGCTGTCAGTCTGATAATTTGTTGGGACTTTTTCCTTGGTTCCCGGTGAAGACTTATATTAAATGTCTCTTGAACGAGCAAGCTGGAAAGAATTTAGAGTGACAGGTCAGTGTCAGTGAAGGCAACACAAGGGAGGGGGGGGGGGGAAAGAGGGGGGAGGAATATTTTACCAATTTCAAAAATGTGGGTTTCTGCAGACTTTTCTAGCAATGCAAATTAAAATAACTTTTCAATCCTCTACTGAACCAGTACTTGGATCACTAAAACACTCTAACCCACCCTCAGTTCACTTTCCAACATCTACAAATCCACCAGAGGAATAATGGATTGAAAAGAGCAAGAAGTCTGTTATATCTCTCCAAACTGCAAGATGTCTGATTCAATTACTGCACAAAATCTCTTCCAATAGTGCTCTAACAAGAAGGGAGCAGGAAATTACTTCCACTGAGGTGTCCTCAACTCACACAGCTTGTAGCCGAGCACAGTGACACAGTGAGTTCTAAAAATGGCTGGTCTGCTCCCTTTTGTGAAGAACATGTCACAAAAACGCATCCGGAGGCAGCCGCTTTGGCTCTTTGTGAAAAGACGATACAGATATCATTTATGCAACATAATGCACACGGACTGAAAGATACTCAATTAATTTAAAAAAAAATGCTGTCTTGGTGATAAAGTTAAGCCTCCTGTGTAAATTGAATGGATATTTCTTCAGGGCTGCTGAGTGTACTCAACTATGCATCTAACGAACTCACCGTCGTAATCACAATCAAACATGCTGTCACAGGTCACATGGGTGCCATTATTGCTATATTAAAGTTCTTTGGCTGAACTTCACTTCACAGTCTGTGAGAAATAGCCGTTTCACAGCACCAATTATCAGCCATTGTGCGACACCTATAGATGATCTATTCTGAGAAGTACTTAGCCTCATTCATATGATGTAGAAAAATGTGCCATGGAATCAACTCACAAGGTGAAAACAGTATTAAGGAACTTAAAATACAAGCGTATACCATATAGCTAGAAAACAGTTGCAAATCCATGTACTGTATGGTGCTGTGGATAAAGAGTGAGAAATCACTCCGGGGAGGGTAAAGTTTGCTGGCGGAGGCATTTTTTTAAAGCAGGAGAAAAGCTTTAGTCATGGCTGAAGGGGCCTATAAGCCCCTCTGGAAGTTTGAGCATGAAACACAGTTCCTCTCAACAGTAGACTCATTTACTGCACACGACTGTGTATGCAAACACAGCAACACACAGGATCCCAACAACACTGATGGCATTAGTCAGTAGTGCACCAGTGGGAACGAGGGTTTAGAGCTTTTAAGTACTGTTTTAGTACTCTCTCACCAGTCCTCTGGTGACAGTGGCGTGCTCACGGGTGTGTGTCGGATTTAAGTGCCAGGACTCATAAAGGTGAAAGAAACTGTGCGTGAGTGTCATCACACATCTGATTTCGAAGTTGGCGTTGAAAGAGTCAAAAGTAACTGGACAGTGATTTCAAATGAGTTGATGTCAGAGAGGTTGGTGTCTATGTCTGTGTGTTTCCACGGTGTAATGTAAAATCCACTCCACTTCAGCAACCTATTTTATGAGGGTCTACATTTGGATCTTAATTAGCCTGCAAACTGAAGCCCTGCCATAACAATAAAATCAGGCTCAATGTTAAGGTTAACGATGCTTCATTACTATTATTTCACCTTATCTGTGTAAACATGAACAAATGAATGAATGAAACACAGCTTTTCCTTCCACATGCTCAATGCGATGTCTCATATGTCTGTAATACATGTCCATAATTATTCTGTAAAACTAGTCTCACATATTTATCTTATCTTATCTTATTTATTGAGAATTTGTATTTCCTTTTTGTCACTATAATAGTTAAGGTGAAGGGCTTTAATTGTTTATTCACTTCTGAGCAAGCTCGAGAGAACAAATCTTGGCAAGTATGTTATTCAAATATTTTTCAACATCTTACTCACATTAGGACATTGAATAGCAACTGTTCTGCATCATCTATGCAGTCATCTGCTGTGTAACTCATTAATATATATTTACTTCCCCATAAACTACCTTATTGATAAATGTTTACATATATACGCAAAATAAAGAACGTATTTGTTATCCAGCACATGGTATCACACATTCTGCAGCACACCCGGTGAAGAGCGAGAGTGTGTGCCTGAAGACAAACAAGCCACCATTTGGTGGATGTATGTACAGATGGTGGGTCACGCCTTTGTGCTGGCGTGGATGTGTATTTGGCGAGCAAAGGTCTCTGTAGAGCTAAAGACATTAATCGTATTCCATGATGTTATTTTTAGGCCGATAATCAGTAACCAAGAGAGAGCTCGTTAAGGATCAACACTGTAAACATTTCATCTTGACTCCAGTTCCACTTGTTTTTCAAATGGCCCATTTCATTATGGTCTGAAGATAAACATTGTTGATACCAGGCCTGTGCGGAGCCATTAAGACTGGAATGAGGCTCTTACTATTGGAAAACTATTTTCCTAATCTGTTAATAAATATTTCAGGGTTTCCATCACTCTCTGCCTCGCTCTCTCTCCCTCCCTCCCTCCCTCTCTCTCTCTCTCTCTCTCTCTTTTATACCTGCTCATTCTTTGCCTCCAGAATCACAAACACAGACACACACACACCGGCCACTCACACACACAGCCCGAGGCTATATCCAAACCACCATGGTAGAGAGGACCAGGGGTGATGGACTATTGACTGATAGAGTTCAAGCAGTCCATGTAACTCTTGGTGGTTAGCCAGTCATTTCAGCTACAGCCTTGGGCAACCTGCTACTATTCACTAGGTGTGCGTTTGTGTGTATCAGGATTTGTGTGTTTTGCTGTGGACTGATGGAATTCCCAGAAGCCTTTGAGAGAGACTGGGAAGATGTCTGACAGGTGAAGATAAACTGGACCAACAGCCAACAGCGTGGAGGCAGTGGGCTTTGTAGGAACAACATGCCAAGCAGAGCACATTGTCTACTCTGCATAAAAGTTGTCTGGGATTTAGGGGGATGGGGCGTCACATTCATGTATGTGGCATTTCTCGCAAAAGCGCAGCTGTAGAGGTGTGTATAGATTATAACAGTGTGTGTGCTTGTGTGTGTTTCAGGGGACTGGATGGGAGCTCATGGAGTAAGTGCAAGGGAGTCAGAGAAAGAAAGAGGGAGAAAAATGAAAGTGAATGTAACTGCAATGAGACAGAAAGATGGGGGGAATATATCAGGGATTAGTCACGGACCAAGAGGCAGAGAAGTAGATAAATCACCACTACCTCAGGGCAGCAGGGGAGGAGAAGTGTTCAAGGTATCCCTCATGTTTTTAGATTCGGTGCAGCAGAAATGGTTAAATGAAATTTCTGATACAAAAATGGACACGGGAAACATTCAGATAGCATAACAGCAGACGTCTGGATAACACTGACATTGTAGCAACCTGAAACTTCAACTGATCAGGTTAACATTCATTGTCATTGCATGCAAGAAAAAGAAGGGGTTGGATCGTAAAGAGACCGAGCGACCCAGCCTTAAACTGTGTGTGAAGTGCCACAGTGGTAAGAGACTTTCATCTTTTACACAATCTTAAGTAGACACACTGATACATTTAATCCATACCACCACATACTGCTGCTCTGCCACTTCGTCCTTTACCCTTAAGTACCTACACAGATAAGAGCAGACGGCATCAGGGCCTCTCCTGCACACACATACACACACACACACACACAAACAGAGGACAGAAGAGAATCCTGACAGACTGATGAATGCACCCAGCCATGTTGGTACTAAAAGGCTGCAGTCTGTGTGTGTGTATATATGTGTGAGATGTACATGTGTCATTTTTCATTCCCCCTCTCTCAGCAGGTTTGGCCGTTGATGTCTGGATAATCTTGTGAACTGAAGGCTCAATTAGTCCCTGAGGTGACTGAAGCAAATCCACAGGTAAATGTAGAACTGCTTCATACTGTAATATCAAGCTTTTTCATATTGAGAATGTCAAATCCTGTAAGTGGAAGCATTGTAAAGGAAGAAAATGGTAAGCACTGCAGTTGTTATATATCTATTTATAGTTCATGTTAACTAAGTTATTTATAGCCTCCCTGGTGCAGAACCCTATGTTGGATCCCACAAATCACTACGAGCGAAGGGAAGTGCTTTCACAGATCCTGAAAGTCTTGTTTCTGTGTCTGTACTTCATCTTTGAACACAAGCTTTTCTTGTAGAGCGATGCCCAGTGAGGCAGGTTCCAGCACAGCTCAGTAGTCATGCTCCAGGACATCAAGTCTGAGCCTCCTCTCTTGTATGCAAGTGTTCCTGACTCGCAGACTTGATATTCCGTTCAAATAACAGGAGGCACAACTTCTTTCACAAGTCTCGTTCTCCGCCAGAAAAAAATAATTAGGTGCGGATAATAATAATTAGATTGCTTTATGGATTGACAATATCTAATCAAGCATGCTTGTGGAATATGGAAGAAGACAGGTGTACCAGAAAATAAGCATCGCTGACGCAGAGAGAGCTCAGCTCCAAATAGAAAGGAGTCAGATGAGACTCTCCTCACACACCGCCAGAGCTCGAATGAACCTCACCAAACAGATTATGTGTGACATGTTTGAAACAACACCTACTGATGGAGCCTGTTCATTCTCACCTTGGAAACTAAGGGTGAACACTTAATAGAAATATTATCGATGTTGCAATATGGCCAAGTGCAACATACAAAATCAAAGGATTTGTCTTTTTTTTTTATATATATATAGTCTTTTTTAGTTTTTTTATGTGACGATAAGGCCTGCATATCAAATTCTCCAGATGAGAACATGTTTGTTTGGTCGACTGGCAAAACCCACATCATCACCATTCCTACTAAAATCATGACTCATATTGCAATATCTCTCAAAATAATTGCAATGTAAATTTTTTTGCATTGATCAAACTGGAAGCAAGTGACAAAAAAAACTTCCGCTTCCAATTTTTTTTAGAGCTTTAAACTGTATCTCACAGTCATCCTCTATTCCAAATGCCCTCCGCTAACAAAAATATGACAGACACAAAGAAAAAGTAAAAGAAATGAAAAAAAAAAACATGTGCCAAGCTAGTGGAACCGGACATTGAGCTATGATTTCTTTAATTTTCCGTCAACATGCCTCATGGATTTTAATGTAACAATTAAATAACTTTTAATACCAAAAATTCATCAATCTGATTTTAATGCTTTCTTCTGCAGACACAGCGGCTCAGCGTGCTCGTGAGTGCGAGCAAGAGATAGTTAGAGAGACAAAGGAGAGCCGGGGAGGCTGGGCCAGAGACGAGCCAGCTAAGATCTATGAGCTGTCAGTAACACTAATCAGGCTTTCCCCAGCAGCATTCATCTCTGGAGCAGCACCATGAACTGGGCGCTGACCAGCAGCTGGCTGGCCAACTAAGCACGGGCTGCCATGGCTGCAGCATCGCTTCGACTGCCCGGCGTTAACAATGGGGAAGGCGGATTCTTTTAAAAAACATGACATGTCATATTGAGGAGCAGCGGCTTCAGACTTTTGTTGTTATCTTAGTTGTGCTTTCAGCGTTTTGAAAACTATGTGTCTGCTTCGAGAGTCTTCTTGGCTCCTACTTGTCGACAAGCTGCCTGGTGAAATAATTGTTGAAAGGACTAAAAAGAAATCGGAGCAGACAGGGAAAACTCCGATTGTGCGAGGGTGGACCATGCATTTTCAACGAGAACATGATGAACAGAGAAGCAGACAACATTGCGAGAATGTGATGGAACAGCATGTAAGCTATGTGAAACGCGCGCTCTGACTGACTTCAGGGAAAGAGCTAGAATCACTGCCTCGCTGCTGTAAGCCTCCACCAAACAGTCAGTGCAGTTTACTTGCATGTCTGTCCAGGCGCTTATAATATATGTAGTGAAAGCTTTGCAGAAATTCAGTGTAAGTGCTGAATAATGGCCAGAAAAATGTCTTTGCAGAACATAATGATGTCACAGTGAATTTGACCTTTGACCTTGTGCATGTAAAAGGTCATCACTTCATCATTTTATCCTATTAGACATTTGAGCAAAATGCTATCCAATTAGCATAGATTGAGTTTTGTGAGGTCACAGTGACCTTTGACCAAAATATAATTAGTTCATTCTTTAAGTTCAAGTAAGTATTTGTGACATAAGTGAGGAAATTCTGTCAAAGGCATTAATGAGATAAACTCAGCTGCATCAGTTCGAATCATAAACATGTATTTACAACAGCAAAGTCACTCTCTAAACAAATCTAAAATGTCAGTAAAATAAATAATATACCTGACATCAAAACACTGAGTGAAGTTTAGAGAGAATGAAGGACACAGACATCAGTCAGTATCAGTCCTTCCTCCTGTCCTCTGTCCTCCTCCCTCTGCTGCTGTGATTCACCGTCTGCAGGTAACACAGAGAGGAGGAGGACGGGCTGCCTCTCACACAGGAGATAAGTTTACAAGAAGTTACTACATTTTAAGATTTGTGCGGAAAATTTTGGTTACATACAGACAGCTAGGATTTTAACTTGTTCATAACAAGTGGCTTATAGACTAACCAGAGCACAGTGGTTGTGTCAAACATACTCGTGGATAGAAAACTGTAGGAAATTTTTTTACTTGCAAAGGCTTTATGGCTTGTAGATGCTGATTCACAGTGTCCAACTCTCTGCTCTGCTGTCACATGAAGTCATGGTCAGCCCTACTCTGCCTCTGATTGGCTAGTACTAATTTGTTGCATTGGCTAGATTTAGAGAAATGAGACTGGTTAGAGTCGGAGAAAACATCACACAGGGTGAAGCAGATTCACAACACAAGAGAAAATTAGGCTGGCTCGTAGATGACTTGGATGAGATGTAATAATTTTTTTTTTTTTTTTTTTGCAGATATACACAATTGAAGTTGATGACCTATTTGGAGCTAGAAGGGGTGAATCTTGCCAAAAGGTGACAAGTTTGCTTCCCTTTTGTGTCATTTCCAGAAGCGCTGCCTCTCCCTGCCAGCCTTCTGTTCAGTTTCAATCCTCTGCAGATTGCATCTGACTTTGTCAAAGTTGTCTGCATTACATTTGAAAGAATATGTCATTGGAATAAAAAGGCAAGTGGGAGGAGGAGTGGGGGCCAAAGTAATCAAGGGAGCTGAAAAGCGTGAAAGTACCATTACTCATAATGCCATATACACATAGGAAAGATAAATGACTGCAATCCAATGGCAGCCCTCTAATACTGGATCCAGTTAGGCGGAAAGGAAGAGAAAAAGCTTCCCCTTGCTTACCATCTTACCATTGTTTCAAATAATATCACCCATTGGAAGCTCATATAAAAATGCATGTCCTGAAACAAAAGGAGTGTAAGACAACAGCAGCAGTCTATGGCTTTGTGATCCAAGGTCACACACATTCACTGTGGCTGTTGTGAACAAGTCTACATCGTAACGTTTGCTTCACACTGTGATATTATGAATGTTTTTCAGTTGGTGCTGTAGGTATTCACAGGGCTGCAGTTGTCAACATGCTCCAATAGAGGAAAAGGAAAAGCAACATAAAGAGAACAAAACCCTTGTCTGAAAAAAAAAAAAGAAAAAACAGAACAAGAAGTGAAGCTGAACAAGAGCAGGTAAGACGCTGCCTCCGTCTTCAACAACCGCGGTGGCTTTACAGGTGCCAGTTATCTCTGCCTCGGGCTACATGCTACAGCATCTGAGGATAGGATCGGGACAGGGGAGGTTTGCTGAGGGAAGAGTAGGGGTAGCAACAGGACACTTCACTGCCTCCAGGCTTCTTCTCCCCAGGAAAATTTTAAAGGAATCGAACATAGATCCACCAACCACAACAAGCAGCTTTCACAAATCTGTTAAGCAAACTAATTTTCTCAGATATAGTAAAACACACATACATACATATGTGGCTTTAACTCTCACAAAAGATGTAAAATTATGTGTCGTGGCTTGTATAACAACTGGTTATAAACAGCAGCTCCTGTTGACACGGGCACACACCTCCCAGTGTGGTTTCACTCTCCTGGTATTTTTTCAGAAGTTGTTTAGCAGCTCGCAAAGCTGTGGGAGCTGCGGAGAGAGGTAACAATTGCCAAGTGTGAGAAACTTTGAGAAGCAAAAGGCAGAGAGGGAGGCGAAAAATTCAAAAGGAAACGCAGTCAAAGAGGGGGCAGGAATGGGAAGAAATGAGGAGAGTTAATTAGGGAGCCTGTACTTGGAGGAATCATGAGGTTCACATAATAAGTATTGAGAGGCTGAGCAACACTCAAACTGAACCGGTGTCACATGCTGGAAACAAGCCGCGGTAACTTGGAGACACATTTGTGCAGCCTTGCATCATGTTTTCCTCTGGGCTCGAATGTTCCCATAGTGCCACAGCAACGTCTGGGTCAAAGGTGCAAATTATACTCGCGCTGTGACATTATTTTGGCGACTTCAAAGCATTACTATGCAAAGATTGTCGTAGGCTTAAACATGGTTATACGCCAGCAGGGGAGCATCTCCATGAATAACTGTACTGATGTCTTTTAATCTTTTGATACAATTTATTTTTTCTGGAACGGGAAAAAAGTTTTTCATTAATAACCACAAGGCCATTATGGCTCATTGGAGATGAATGAAAAACATTATATTGTAGTCAAAATACAGTATAGTGTCCAAATGATGACACTGCAGGAATGAGCTTATTTCCAATGGCTTTTTAGGGATGATGGACATGTTAAGTTGTCAGGACAGGAGCAGACAGACTGAGGTGACTAATTTGGGGTTTCCTTTTTAAGCTGGGGTCTGAAATAACTTCCATAAAAGAAAGCAAAAAAACAATGGCCGGGTGATGAGGATACCAGCGATGACGAGATATGATGATTGACGAATAGCAAAATTAAATCAAATGTTTTTTTTTATCTAGTTTCCTGCCACACAGACAAAGGTCCCCATCCTGACTACAGTGCATCAAGCAGATAACAAAAAAAAATCCTGACAATTAGATGAGTTACTGCAAAAATGGCAACCGCACTCAGTCCAAGTGAGAAACTGTGTGACATTTGCAAGATGACACACACAGAAAAAACACAAGTCCACACACATCGCTGAGCCACTACATTTTCACAATCCCATATTTTACAACACGGGTTTGTAAAATATCTCTCTGTCTCTCATTCTCATGCCGACACGCATACAAACCTCACATCCATCCGCCCATAAAAATTTTAGTAGGAGCTGTGTTTTCAAACTCCACCCCTCAGGCAGAAACACGCTTGCTTTACCTCCACTATGCCTCAGCGGCGAGGAGTGGACATGATGTTTTCCTGGAAGAAGTAAAAATTGCCTGACACAAAAGCCGACTGACTTGGATGCACCTGTAGCTCTGCTCCAGGCAGCCAATCAGCCGTACATTACAGCTCAGATAAGCAACGCCAATTCATCCGCAGCAGAAGTGCAGCTGCAAAGACCTTGACGTTCACTACAAAGAAGCTCCGACAATGTTTTTGGTGATAAGATAAGAGGCAGGTCTTGAAGGTTAAATTATATGTTCGAATCCACTGAGCTGAGTCTGCTATGACTTTATTTCAGGTCACTTTAAATACAGAGCTGATGGTGAAACTTTTTATTCCATTTATGATTAATTAAGCTGTATTGGTCAATTTTTGTTAGAAAAACAAGCAACTTGATAAAGCTTAAGTGTTAGTGAATAATTTCCCCACTGTAGGACAAAGGTATATCTTATCTTATCTTATCTTATCTTAATTGCCCTCATACATCCAGCAAGTGCAAAGCAACAAGTGTCCAATTTCAGTCCACGTTATGAATGAATGAGTGCGATACTCATTCTCCTTTTAGCTCTGTTTTGGTCTCTACCAACACCTGAGAACAATATATTTTTAATGAGAGCAACTTCAACTGTGTGGGACAAAAAAAACAACCTAACTAATGAGCATAAAGATTTCTGTGGGCTACCCCCTTTCACTTTACACCTGCTCAGTTATTCCATCAAAATGGATTACAGCAGCTTTAAGGTCAATTAGGTCCTTCCTGGCAGTAATCCTTCTGATAGGCATTTCTTGCAGTAGAAAAAAAGCAAATACATGCAAAATGAACTGTGCAGGATTTTTCATTTTCAACTTTGCATTTAAACTTCAGGGGAAAAAAATACATAGATTCTCGTGTAAGTGATTCTCAATAGATCACAGAGCACAAAACTGTGCACAGGGCAGAGCACCACCAAGAATGCTTAAATCTGAAGACATCACCAACATCTCAATGATAACCATTTTCACATGCCGATTTCTGCACATACTATGAATTCTACTTTGGACATGTTTTAGGCCTCAGAGCTGTCACATTCATAAAAAACAAATCATTACAAACCACACAATCAATTTCATGGATAGTGATTAGGCCACACTAAAGCTACTCCACCAATTTTTTCCTCTCTCTCCTCCTCTTCTCAATCACCCTGTCCTCCTCTCACCTCACCCATCAATTGTATTCTTCCATCCTTTCGCCTCTTCCTCTCTCTCTCTCTGCACAAAAACTCTCAGCACTGTGTCTGGAGATACGGTGCCTGAAGGAATGATACATCCAGATGCAGCTACAGTACACTGTTATCTGCCTACTTCAACTTTGCATGACACGTAAAGGACACGGCTGAACTTTCTGCATTCAGAATATGATGGTGGAGAAAATGAAAGAGCTGGTAAACAGGAAATGGCCCTTTACTAGCAATGAATCAAAGTGAGTTACATTCTGGTCTTTGAGGCTTCTGTCACTGCTGAAATGACCAATATATGCTCTTCTGAAACTCATTTATTCTGCTATGATAAATACATTTGGTTTAAGAGAGTGATACCAGATTCATAGTTCTGTTTATGTTTGAATTAATACTTGTTTGAAATGCAAATGATGTTATTCATAAAAAAAACTACAACAACACCAAGTCGATCCTGCCATGTAATTCTGATCATGTTCTTCCATTTGAAATACCCGAAAACCTGTAAAAAAAGAATGCAGTTCTTTCTGTTCATACATACACACATACACATTCCCACATGCAAATACAGCACAGATTTGTTTTTCCTTCTCTGCTTTCCATCCCCAGTTACATGCTTGCATTTACATTTATACTTGTATTGTGGGATTAGCTCACCGGCAGCAGCATCGATGTGAGAATTGTTGAATATATTTTATTGAACTGTTCAAGTTGTTTTTCTGTAGAGCTGATTTTTTTTTGTTGTTGTTCCATTGATATCTGCCACGTCAGGAGATCCAACCACTGTGAGATTTTCGTCTGCTTCTCCAGTTTAGTAGTATTGTTTTCTCTGCAATAGTTAGGTCTACAAGTGGGGAATATTATGATCTGAGCGTGTGTTGAGTGTATTCAGATCGACAAGTATGCATGAGTATGAGATAGTTCCCAGAAACGCTGTATTGGTGGACAGAGCCACAGTGCATGGAAGTAGTCATCAGTTATGTTTGGTGTACACTGACAAGCACAATATCTGATCTGGTTAATCCCATTATGTGCATTGTGTGCTGTGTGAATTCTCTTGTATGGTTAGTATTCCTAGACAGGCTAGAGAAGTGATTACAGATTTTATTCCAAAAGCGGTGATCAGTGTCGATATTGAGGTCTTTGCCCCATTTGTTTATTGGTATATGAGGTTAATAAATTAATTTTGCAGGTTTATTGATGTTGTCCAATAGTGGTGGCTGTTCTAGCTGTGTGCCTGACGTATCAATTTTTTGCCTAGATTGAAAGTTTTAAGTGAAGTTTGGAATGTTTAAAAGGCTGTGTAATCTCCTTTTCTTTCAATTTATTGTCTATTAGAGGTGATTTATTTGCAGCGACGTCTGGATTGTGCCGTAAGGTGACATTGTGGTGTTTTTTTATTTTATTGACTTTCCACTAAGCTGTCAGGACGGTGGTGATTGTGATGTTTTTGAAGCAGTGTTTGATTGTGTCTCTGACGAAGGGTAGATCTGTGATTGCTACGTCCTGGTGTTGTTCTATATCTAGTCATGGGTGTTGGAGATGGGTTGAGTGGATACATTTGATAAAGTATTGTCATTGATTTGTGGTAGCGTTGGAAAGTTGGTGCTTCTAGGCCTCCTTGATTTCTTGATTGTAGTAATGTGGTTGGTTCTATTCTGGGGTTTTTTGTTTTTCCAATGAAATGTCATTATCCTGTCGAGTGTGTTGAAGCATTTTGCTGCAGGTTGAGATCATTGTGAAACAGTTCTTGTGGAGGATTTGTGATGTGGCCGACCTCTCCAACCAAACTGGATTTATTCCAGATTAAGTGTGTATTGGTGATTGATTTGGATTTTGTAGGAATAGAAGAGCACTTGAAAATCGGCTGTGTTTAATTATTATGCCTGCGATGTTGTGCAGTGATGCTAATGGTTTGAGAAAGTCTGCATGTAGCAAAGGTCTGCTGCCTCTGTGGAGTGAGATTTTTCATGTGAGATTAGGTTGTCATGATCGCTGCCCTTGGTGTGTTTTATTTTGCTCCACTGAATAAATGACTCGTGTCCAGTTATTCTTCGCAAATGTTTTCTCAGGGACTAATTTAAGGTTGATATTTTTTTTTCCAAATGTGTTATTTTGATGGGATATATTTATAAGGTTAAAAAAACAGTGCATATTATTTAATGAATGTCTGCCTTTAATAAATCCTGTTTGAGCTGGGTGAATTAAGGTCGGGATAACTGATTCAATCTCAATTCAATCTCAGAGCTCAGTGGGGAATCCATCCAGTCGAGGGGTTTTATTATTTGACATTATTTTAGTGCGTTTTAATATTCTGTGGTTGTTAATGGAGCGTGCAAGACGTCTGCTTGGTCTTTTGTTAGCGAGGGTAATGTGATGCCTCTAGAAATTTTCTCTTCTATTTTCTGCTGAGTTTTTTCCCTGTTGTCTGAAGACACTGTTTATAGTTTGGTGGCTCATCGGTGATGTTCCCTCTTGAGTCTTTGATTGTTGAGGTGACTTTCTCCTGACTGTTTGAGTTGGTTTGCAAGGACAGATTTGTCATTGTGTTCAAAATGGTTGTATCTTTGGAGCATGAATTGCTTCCTTTTATTGAGGATATTGTCAAACTGGAATTTAGCTTCTGTAAATTCTTTTAGTGTTTGTTCTGTGGGGTTGTCTGCAAGTTACCAAACCAACAACCTTCTCTCACGTCTCCCCTCTGCTGTCTCCTTTTACGCTTTCTTTCTGTCTCATTACACAAGCAAAAGAACTTTCAAAGTTTCTGTCTGGCTGTGTGTCCTCTAGCAAAAGGTGCATAATAGGCTTTGACTTTAAAAAATGAGTTGGCCCGCAGCTGTGAGGCGGCATTTACATAGTACATGGGCGTAACCAAGACATTAAAAAAAACACACTGGCAAACTGTAAGACAAGACATAAATTTCTCTTCAAACAGAATTTATATATTGATTGAAAAATGGAAATGGACATGCAATAAAAAACCCATGGACATGACCTCGATGTCCTCAGTGGTGGTTCCAGCCTTGGTACAATATATGAGAGCAAAAAGGGGCCACGGCACAGTGTGAAGACCAGTCAATAATCCGATAAGCAGAAGGACGGACGAGACAAAGTCAGTGACGAGTGAGCTGGTCACACAGAGGCGGCGCTCATCACCACAGAGGGCTTTATTCAGAGGAGCTGCAGCACTAACGGGAACAGAAGTGTTTTGAAGTCATTGTATTTCTCTTTGGCACAGTTGACCCTCTGCTCACACTGTGGCATCAGGCGGCTTGCAACTGCTGGTCACCGACTCTCTCTCTCTCTCTCTCTCTCTCTCTCTCTCTCTCTCTCTCTCTCTCTCTACCATCTTTTCTATCAAATTCCATTCACTTCCCTTCCAGATGCCCCGGAGAAGAATCAGGCTTACAATAGAGATTCAGTGAACCCGGATCCACCTTTCACGACTCTCACAAATGACTCACAAAACTGGCAAGACCATTTTTCAACCCAGAGATTCCAAGCTTTCAAGAGTCACTCCTGAGTATGGCTGCGGCTTTAAGGGTCACTCTACAGCAATTTCTCCTTTTTACCACAACTGGCCAACTGTGCCGGCATCGCCAAAAAAATGCAACAGCACCATTAATTATATTTGATTGTTATCTAATAAAGTTAATTAAAACACCAATGAGACAAAGTGGTAAAATTTTTCATTACAAATCTAAGCAAGTTTATTCGCTCTCTGAATTAAATATTTTTTAAAAAGAACACTGGAGCAACAACATTTATCTGATTCTATTGATGTCAAGACAAAATTAGCATGTGATTTATGTGTTTCACAGTCATAGCAGCGTAATTAACTACAACTGCATGATAGCAGGAAGAGAAACAATAACGTGACCCCTAACAAAGTTATTTAACTGGTGTTCATGCTGCCGCTACCTTTGAAACTTATTATGCTCAGCCCGCTGCTTCGTTCGGCGCTCCTGACACAGTGACACAGTGGTGGTGCGGTAGTCATTAGGCCTTTGTGCTGCTAAAGACTACACAGCATCACTGCATGGCAACTGCTTCACAGCCACTTGATAAAGGCATCAGGGCCAGAATGCAAAATAGCTACAAGCAGGGCTGGAGTTTTCTTAAACACAAATTTTATGTGATGCTGCGAAACACTGATTCTGTATGTAGCCGTAGTCCGCTCGAGCTGAAAAACCCCGAACAGATGACTCACAAAGTCTAATGAGGGGAGGCCGGCCTCTTTTACAGCCGCATCTACGGTTTGAAAGTTGCAGAGCATGACTATGTGGATGGCGTCTGTTGCGGAGATATGAGGTCAATTCAGGTCTTTTTAAATAAGATGATTCGCTCATCGGGGGACTGCATCTCAAACAAGCGCAGAAGTGTAGTCATTCAAAAACCTCCCTCACTTATTCCAATAGTGTGCCTGTGCACCAGGCTTTGAAGTCTGACATCTGTGTTTGTTTTAGTCTCACAGCACAGAGGTCTTTAAATCCATCTCTGGCTGGCTTCGGTTTGTGCTAACTGAGATGCCGTGTAAGTGCTGAAAGCAGATAAGACAGTCTGCATTTATGTTTGACTCCCCGTCAAAAGAGAGGTAGCACTACTCATTGGTGCTTGTCCACCTTTGTAGGTAAACAGATACATGTTCTTATTAAAAAGGTAATAAAAATAAAAGCTTTTGCTGTCAAGATGTGGTTGGCAGAAACACCTAATTCATGGATATTAACAGAATGGCAGCAGTCCCTGAAAGAAAGGCTGTTTCGATGATTAAAAAATGATTGCTATGTCATGAAGGCTGAACGAGTGACAGTGTGACTCCGGGGCAGGCAGCACACAAGAAATCCCTCTGAAATGAAGCCTTCAACCACAACTGGATGAAAATGAGTCAAACAGTGTGACGAAACCATCTGACACATATGAGAAGGGGCAGAGAAAATATGGAGTGGAGAGGGGAAGGGAGCAATGGACCAGTCGGAGAACAGGAGGAAACCACTTAACGGACGAACCATTTAGGTGGCAAAATGTGTGTGTGCTGGTAAGTGTGTGTGTGGCAAAGAGAGAGAGGCAGAAACACAACTAAAAATAGCAAGAAATAAAGAATAGGGAGAGGGAGAGAAAATGAAACAGGTCATTTTCATTTTTTCACATAAAATTCTCGCCCTACTCCGAGTGCCCCCACCACCACACCCCAACTCCACCTGCACTCCTCCCCGTCACATTTTCCCTGGCTTTTGGCTCTTGATTTGAATTTAGACAGGGAACAGTGAGCAGAGTGCACGGCTGAGGTTTACAGCAGGTGATTTGTCCTCACTACCCTTGGAGTCAGTCAGAGGGACAAAATTCTGCTTTTTTTCCCTCCCAGCCGGGGCCGGGCAGCAGGCAACAGAAACACCAAGTAATGTAGAGGTTGGGGCTATGATGGCATGATTTTTTCAAAGCAACATGTTCCTGTGGTTTGCCAGTTTACCACAGCCCTAGGAGAGGTTATATAATTTTGTGCCCAAGTGGCCTACAGGTTTAACTCATAAGAGCCCAGACCCATTTCAAAATTTTCTGGAAACTTATGGGAGATATACCACAGACCAAGTGGAGCATATACAACACATTTCTGATGTTTCTTTTAAAACATTTATTTATAATTTGTATTTTATTGAATTTTTTTTAAATTATATGTATATTTTTTGCTTTATAATAATTTTTTGCAGAAATATGGTCAGAGGTTAAATATAATACAGGACATGTTATCAAAGCATTAAAGTGGGTTAAATGGGTTTAAAATTACCTTGAGTATCAAAAAACAAACTTTATGAAATTAGCTTCATTTTTGGTACAGGTCACACCACCATTTTTGGGGAAGTCATGTGACACCACTACCACACCAGGATGTTGAGTATATGTCACTTAGGGACTTAATGAGTTAAGGTGAAGAAGAGTTTAGGGTGTTCAAAGGTGTTTGTTACACCTGTGTCACCATGGGTTCTTATGGGTAAAGACACTGGTTCAATTCAAGCTTGGGATCCTGGTTGTGTCATCCCCTGTGTCTCCACTTATTTCCTCTCTACTTTCTCCTATCCAATAAAAGTGGAATAAATAACCAAACCAAACCAACCAAATTTGCCTAAAATAAAGTTCATTCAGCACAGATTGGCAAAGCACACTTTACACTTGGTGCCAACATTCAGTGTTAATACAGAAAATAGAAGTGTAAAATGAGGATGTGATGGGTGGGCATGTTGGGCATCAGATGTTTGCTCTCTTTTTAATACACACAATCTTTCTCTGGCATTAACCAAGTGTTTTAGTTGCCCAACCTCAAAGGGACAACACACAATAATAGTCATGGGGATAACTGTGCACACTTTGGGGCAGTCTCTCCTCCAAGGCTTTCGCAGTGAAGGGAAAAAAATGGCATGACTATAATGTGTGAAGAATGAAAATAAAAAAGGGAGCTTGAGAGAGAAATTCAAACCGTGCTTACTCTCTCACCTCTGCACACCAGGCCAATCGCAGCGTGAAGCGGACGTGATTGCAGGACTGCCAATTACGATAGAGAGTAAGAGAAATTGTCGGACAGATGCAAAGGGGGGGGGGGGGGGGTTGCAAAGCTGCTCAACCGTCCGACAAGCACAAATTAATGCTTCAGCTATAATTTACTGACCCAGAGCTTAGTTGGCGTAACCACGATCTTTCCGTAATAACGTAGTCGTCATTTGCAGGAATGTAGACAGAAAAATCTTAAGAATGTTGGCAAAGGACATTTAATTACTTTGTCACTGGATCCAAGGTTTAGCAGAATCTTCCAACATCAGCTCTCTCTCTCTGGTAATTGTGTCAGTATTGGAGTGTCATAAACTCTTACAAATAATACATGTGTAACATGCCAAGTCTGCAAAAGAACCTCTCTCTTCTTTTATTAAGCTTTATAAAAAACACACTGAGGTTTGAGAAGTCATGCCCACCCACAGCTTGCACACTGCTGTTTATACACATGTACAGTGCACCAAGTATGAAGCACACTTCAATAGTCTAATGGAATATATTGAATAAATAGGTTTAGACCAACCATGATGTTTTGGTGAATGACATGAAAGAGAAAAATGGAAAAGCGAAAGTCAAATCGAACTATGTTCTCGAAACCAACAGCTAAGTAACAGTTGCTTAAGCCAGTGGCAAGGAGAACAGTCTGTCCATGAACTCAAGGTTTTATAATTGAGGGTAAAATAAGATGTTTGTTCTTCAGTGCCTTGGCGACAGAACAAGAAATAAAACATTTTGTTGTCTGTTTGATAGATTACCATCTGCCCACTATTCCCACAGCATGATTCTTCAATCAGACAGAACCATAGATCTTTCCAGATAAATCCCCATCTCTAATACTGTAAGAGGGAGAGGGGAGGAACAGAGAAAACAAATCTAAAATCTAATTTAACTCACAAACAGTAGAATGTGTACAATCAAATTGAATTTCCTATTCCCTGTCTCCCAAGTTGCTTTTTCCCTACATCCACTTGTACACAAGCCTCCCTCAGCTGTTTGCTTTGATATTACAAGACATCAGTTGGGGGGCGGTCCGTCGTTTCCGTCGGCCCATACTGAGCGCCCCCGATGCCGTTCCGCGCATCTTGTGACATTTTTATTTTCAGATGGGTGGCTTCAAATGCTTTCGCAGCGACAGCGTTTATGAATACAATAGACGCTAATCATCAGCAGGTAATTTCCCAAGGCGGGAAACTAAACTCACAGATTTCCCTCGGGGTGGCTGACTAAAAACTGCTCCCACTTTTTGCCTGCTGTTTTACATACTTCTTGTCTTTCTCCAGTTTTCATCATCACCTCCTCGTCGCCCCCCGACTCCTAACGCAGTCACAGTATTTTCGGAGGACTCAGATTATGGGTTGTTGGGTGTGTATTAGTCATTTAAATGAGTTCGTTTTAAACACATACTGTGCATTTTATATAGGACGTGAAATGCTGTAATGGACCATGCAATAAATAGCAATAATGCATCACAGCACTTAACATCTTATATAAAATTCATTAGCTGCTTCTGCCTTACTTTTACTGGTTTACGTAACAACAAAGCAACAAAGGAAGCTTCCATATTTCTACCTGCTCTCCTTCACCATCAGCAGGTCCTGACATTAATTAAATCTCCTCCTATCAGGACTGAGGATCTTACTCCATATTGTTTGTGCAGGTGAGCGATAACGGGTCACTGAGATCACAAGCTTTATAGTCAGCTACAAGGTTGTGACCTAATCATACAAGCCTTGTTTTTGTGTGCGTGTGACTCACATGCCTTCATTCATATTAGGCACTTAAGATAAGCTATGGGACGTAAAAATCTCAACCCCAGAAGCCTGTAGTTAAACACAAAGGAGTTGAGTCATGACCTCGCATTAGTGACAACTGCAGAGTGGGTTCTTGTTATTTGTGTTTGTTAAATTAGCCAGCGACTTGGAGACAGTTGCATGTTTTATTTTTAGGGTGTCATATTTCTTATTTCTTAGAAAAAACTTAAAAATAGCATTAACTTTCAAGATGCAGTCAAAAGTGTCATCTTTCAGTCA